>JAZKJV010011050.1:0-507248 GCA_037367405.1 Ottelia alismoides
TCGCACAAAATTTGAATGACATAATATAAGGATATAGTGATGAAATTCTATGGAAGAAATTTTCAAAAAAATAAATGATAAAAATAGAATGGAGAGAGATGTTAGCTCCCCTTAGAGGGCAATCCCATTAAACCCATTTATTAAGGCACACACCTCACCTCTTTGACAGCCTAATCGTCCCAGCATCATTTGTGTTCAACTTTGTTCACATGCAAGAGGTTCCAAGTGCACAACAATCCTTGAGCTTTTCATATCATATTACATCTCAAAAATTTGAGTTTTACAACAAAAGTCATTAGAAGAGTACTAGTCATCGTCAAGTTGTTATGAAATTGAAGACGTATTTTTCTTTTGAAATTTCACTATAATTTGAGAACAAAAATTATTGTTGATGTTCGAGATAGATAAGGTTTCTCCACAAAATTTTTTGTTATATATAGATATCACTAAATTAATAAGAGTATATAATAAGGTTTCTCCACAAAAATATATCCAATTTATTACAAAGTATATTATGCAAGTCGCATCTTCTATCTTTAGCATTTTAATCTCCTTGATATCTCTGTTTCTAATAATATTTTGCTTGGTGCATCTTTATCCTCATTTACATATTTTCTTTTATTTTTATTTTAAGCTTCAGTCCAATGTTATTAAATTTACATTTTTGCCCATGTCCTCTTATTTTATGCATTTTTACAATCTAACCCTCCGATTTCTTTATTTTTGGTCTCATTCTGCTTCATACTCTTTATTAATTATTGGGGGTTTTGATAATTATGTCCCTCAAAGATGTTGCAATATTAGTTATGTCATTTCTGTTTATGAAACATTAGTTGTGCTATTGATTTTTACTCCCATTATCACTTGTGTCATCATGTCAATTTTACCGTCAATAAGTTGAACTAAAACACGGTTTACTAAATCAATGTGTGGTTAAGATCATAACTGTCTAAACCCCCCTCCTCCCCAAGCCCCTCTGCTTGAACCCTTCCCCTATCCCTCAACACATCCCCTCCACTTGATTGCTCGTCACTGTAGGAGCCAATCTTTGGTTGCTCTTCGGTTCCACCTTCCGCAATGGGAGGCTCATCAACATCTTGTCCCATCCCCGTAAAGTGAACTTATCCCTCTAAGATCACGACAAAGACAACAATGCCCCTGAACAAGAGATGTGGGTCCACGATCCGTCGATGTCTCGAGTAGGTACCCTTGTGGAGCAGTGCCTCCATCCTCATCATTGCCAGACATGCCATCTATCGTGGCCTCTGTAGCACCATCCATTGGCACAACATCCTCCACCAGCTAGAGCACGTGGGTCCTCGATCTGTCGATGTATCTGAGTAGTTCCCCAAGCAAACCAACTTGCTCTGCATGCTCAATGTTGATTGGAGACCTAGGTATGAGGACAGATGGCTTGAAGTGGTCAAAGTAGAAGGCATCGGACTGGCAAAGGTAGAGGTGTTGGTGGCGATATTTGGAAGCGAGGACGGAGGCTGGGCAGGACATGAAGCTACTGTCGTTGATGTGGGCGACGAGGGGGTTGTGGTGGGAGAATTCCAGGAAGATCTCCGTAGCATATATAGGGGGGCGGGGTTGTGCTTCTCGGGAGCATGTCCATTTGCATCATCGATGCTGTCATAGAGGAGGCCATGGCAGGGATTAGGTTTAGGATGGGAATGCGAGGGATTCCATAGGTGGGATTTAGCACTCCAATAAATCCGGTCATTTAATTGCACACAAATGCTACCACAAGTAGTGGATTTGTGGTCGTAGTTGTTTACGTGAGCATAAACTCAATAGACGTGGTTGTAGCTTCAAATATGTGACCACAAAAAGAACGTGCATTTTAGCGCTTCATATGTGACCACCATGGGTTGAAATAATGTGCTAGAAAAGTGTAGGTACTTGTGTTCGCATTTGTGCTCCCATTGTCTGATAAGTAACCTAGAACAAAACCTAATTTTCCTCTCTTCCTCATTTGATCAACTGAGTCTTAGCCTCTAAATCCCGATCTCCTTCTCCCTCCACCATCACTGACACCTCTCCTCCTCCCTCCACCACCTGGCGAGACCATCGCCTCCTCCCTTGCTTATCTTCTCCGCCAGCACATGTCCTACAACCCCATTTCCTCCACCATCTCTTCTCAAGAGGGGTCCTCCGCCATATCCTCACGTCCTCTACCAACCAACGAACCTTTCCTCCTCACTCGTAGGTATATTCTTCCCTTTTATTGTTATCATATCGTAGTTTAATTTTTGTACCAATTAATGATTGTATATTAGTTTGTATGTGATTTTTCAACTGCATTATGTGTTTGTTGAATTGCCCATGAGAGATGATGGATTACATAGTATTTTCAGATGTGATTTATGTTGACTTGTTATAATATGAGATTTAAGGATGCATTTGTATGTGTGTGTGTTAAAGTGTGCGTGTTATTGTTTGTGTAGAAGTGTATGTGTGTGTGAACGCACGTGCATGCATGCATGGCTGTGTTTGTATATATCTGTGTATATGTGATAGTTTACATAATAATTTCAATGAATCATGCGTTTGATGGTATTCTTTTAATTCGATATTTAACATCGATTCAATGTAACCACAATTAAATTAGAAATTAAATATCTATTATTTCCTTGTTAGATATGCCCAGCTTGTAGAATGCATTCAGGGTATTACACAAAGTCGCACAAAACTTCATTCACATATGTGTGTCCTTCCACACTTGGTTAAGCATGGACATGCACAACGAGTGATGTGTACAACACATTTTGGGAAGTGATGCCCACGTCATGTGTTATAATTTTTTTAAGTTTTCACAGTTGATGGGTCTTATCTTTAAAAGCTAAGAAGTTCCCCTCACTGCAGCGTGTAACTCTCGATGTTTGTTTTGCAACTACAAGGGTAGGGGTAGAATAGGTTAGGTTATTATATTGAATTGTCCCATATTGAAACTAACTTAACTCGAGTGTGGTAGCATTCAAGCGGTGTCATTTGCTCGTCTAGTACGGTATCTTATAATATTCCCAAGATATTATATAACCTAATAAATATGATAAAAAGTGAAAACAAATTCAACCAAATCTTCAAAAGTGGGGATGTACGTGTGCATGTGGCATGTATGTGGGATTGTACCTAAGTGTATGAGGTATATGGCTAATAGTGTGTACATGTACGTGGGCATGTTTGTAGGTTGATAACCGCTCCCGCTACCCTTGTTAATTCGAGCAAATTAATGTTCAAATTAATTGATTATGTTCGTTGCAGTCGGAAAACGAGAGCGAATCAAAAACCACTTTTAATTATATTCAACTTAATCTCGAGCGGCAATTTTTTTTACTTGGTGGAAGTCCAAGGTCGAACTCAGGGAGGCATCTGTCTCCTTAGGTTGATTTTTAGCGAAATCCAAGTGTTAGACTTTCAGAGGGAATATTTTTTTTCTTTTTAAATTTTCTATGCAGAACACATGCAAAATCAGGCCATTTTTAAAATTAAATCAGATAAGTGTTCAAATGAAGTCCAAAAATGATGAAACTTGGCCAGATGATGAATTATGATGAAATTAAGCTACCCTAATTTTTTGGAATTTTCTGACACTAAATGAATTAACTATGAATTAAACATGAATGCAGGGTGATTTTGACTAATTTAATTTTAATAAATATCAAATCACAATATTTTTGGGAATAAAAATTATCCTAGAAAGATCTAAATATGAAGAATCCAGGAAAATTATCAGACCTTAATTTTGTTGTGAAATGAACCTATTAAAACTAAATCAAGGAAATCACCAAATAATTTATTTAGACCTCGAAATGCGTGCAAATGAGATGAAATTTTTATGCAAGGTGAAGCTAATTATCCTAGATCTAATATGATTTTTAGGAATTTTTTTGGAGTATAGAGAAATTACTACTAATTAAAAGGTGAAATTGGGCAAAATATGACACAAATGAACCAATTAATTAATTAAAAATTCCAATGATGTCACAAAAATATGACACGTGTCACATAAGATAAAGGACAAGTTAACCTACAACATGCAATTTTTGGAATTTAAAAATGATGAAATATGGACACCTAAATATACGTGCAAAGACAGGGGTATAACTGCAATACAAGACTTAAAAATTGCTCAAAATAAAATATGCTGACAAGGACCTTTATGCAATTACCTAGAATGTAGGGTGGTGGAATGTAATTTCTCCACAGACGCACGTGCTCCTTACGTGGGTATGCTTCGCAAGGACTGAATTGTAATTTCAGAAACCTTCAGGGGCCTCAGTGCAATTTGCCCAGGCCGCACGTGCTCCTCACGTGGGGTGCCCTAGGCTCGGTGGACTTCGACGGCTCGGGACGAGGCTCGGGTGCTCTGAAGGTTCGGATGGAGGCTCAGAGAAGTTTCGAGACGAGACACGGGTGCTCTGGAGGTTCGGGGGAAAGGCTCGGATCGGACGTCGTGGCTTGATCTGGACCGTTGGATTCAAGGACGATCCAACGACTGCTGGCTGAAGACGCGTAGCGAAGATGAGTCCGTCAGATCGCAAGTGATCCAACAACGATGGTTGGCTCCAATGGCGAAGGCGTGGTCGATCAGTGCCCGTTGGATCTAGATTGATCCAACGGCACCTGGATCGCGATGAAGCGATGACGTGGCTGATCAGCAACCGTCAGATCGAAGAAGATCCAACAGCCTTGGGCTGCTTTGGATGATGGCGACATGGCGTGACTCTGACCGTTCAATCAATATGATCGAACGGTGGCTGAACGTCTTCCCCAACGACCCTCCGCCTCCTGCGGAGGAGAAGGCGGGGCTCCGGCGTTGCTGGGCTGGCTCCGCCCGGTCCTCCAGCAGTTGGCAAGGGGTGCGGGAGGGTTTGGAGAAGCTCGGAAGTTGCGGGGTGGTGCGGCGAAGCGTCCGGTGGCCTCAGGAGCGGAGGAGGAGCGCTGGAGCTCGATGATGATGAAGTTCGAAGGGAGCTCCGACGAGCTTCCGGCTAATCCAAGGAATATCACCTGCAGGGGTTAGAGGATAGCCGAAGCACGTGAACAGTTCGTGGAGGTGTGCGGGAATGAGATGCGAGGCCTATGAGGAGGTTGGGGGGTGTCCGGTGATGGTGCTCCGCCCAGGTGGCGAAGTTGGCATCGGTGAAAGGTGGGATACGGCGTTTGACGAAGAGAACGGTAGCGCGAGGATCGGAGCTCCGTCGTGGAGCTCAACGAGATGATGGTGGAGCGAGAAGATGATGGTGGAGAGCGAATTAAATCGGCGAAATCAAAGACGAAAATAAGAAGAGATCGAGAGGGAAATGAAGGATGCTACCTGGGGATTGGAGCTCGAAGATGGGCTCCTGGTCGTTGCTCGAAGGTCGGTAGAGGGCCTGAACTCGGGCAACTTCGCGGAGGAGGCTGCAGCACGGCGGAGGCGGCCGTGGATCTCGCTGAAGAAGAAGGCCTGTCGTCGCTCGAAGAAACACTCAAATGCTGTCACTAATGGATTAATCTGAGCTCAAGGGTTCTCTCTGGAGTGGCGGATGGGTGTGAAGGTGGCCAGAGATGGTTAATTTATAGGTCAAGGGTGACGAGGTAGCTGGTGACGAGGCGAAGTTCATGGTCGTCGTGGGGCGACTCTGGTGGGAGTTGTGGTGAGTGAGGGAGCTGGCGAGGATGAGGGAGGAGTGGTCTCCATCGTGGTGGTGTTGGCAGTCGGAGAGGGTGGCTGGAGTGGGGTCGAGAATAGAAAGGGGGCGACGGGTCGGCGCAGTGGAGATCGTAGAGCGCCGGAGGTGGAAGACGAGTTCCCAACCGTTGGATCTTGTGATCCAACGGTCTAGAGCGAGGCACTACGGAGTGGCTTGGATTTGATCTGAGGCGAAGCGATCAAGGGGTGTGATTGCACCACGTGGTGAGTTGTGGGAGCGGTGTTGGCGAACGGATGCGATGAGGACTAGATGCCGATCGAAGGGCTGAGGATATCGAGTGGATCGAGCGGTCATGATGGAATAGATCGTGTGGATGAAAGTGTGACGCGTGGCGCGAGGGGAGTGAGGCGCGAACGGGTGGTGCAGATGAGAAGGGGGCTCTGATCGAAGGGTTGGCGATGAAGGAGTACGTGGAGGTGGCGCAGCCGTTGGATCGGGATGAAGATCCAATGGATGTGGGCGCGGGCGGCTAAGGCAAGGGGAGCGGGCCGCGTGGCGCAATCAGAGGGCGCCACGTGGCCAGCTATGAGTGGCTAAGAGGAGAAATGGTTTTAGAGAGAGAAGGAGGCCGAATTTGGAAAAACTCAAAACATGAAAGTTGTAGATCTCGATGAGATCTACAAGTTTTATATCGACCAAAGGTGGAGATGAGGTCAAATATGATACAAAAATACAGGAGTACAAATATACACATATATAGTATACATAGAGGCCCAAAAACCCAACTTCTTCCTACGAGCTCCAAATTGGATGAAATTAGTCTCATTTAAAGGTCTTTGAATGTTTATTCATCTGAAAGTGAGTAGACCTATTTTGGAGGTTGTGTGAGGGTGTTATGAGCTTTCTAAGATCTAGAGGTTCTAGGGCTTTATTGGGTGCTTTTACAAAGGGGATCCCTGACTTTTCTTCCTTATATTATTAACTAAAGGTGTACATATTATAAGGTGTTTTATTCTGGAAGAGATATTAGGCGGGTATTTTACAAGTGGAACTGGCTTCTTATTTAATGCAAATACGAGTGCTAAGATGCATATATTATGAATGCATGTATGAATGCTAATTGTGCAAGATAAAGGGAAATATGCTGCTATTTACTCGAGAACAAGACTTTATTTTCAACTTTTAGAGTGGTGAATCACATATTCATCAACCCCCTATACTTAAACCTTGCTCGCCCCCGAGCAACTAAATGAAATGCAAGAGTGAAATGATTTTGGGTTCCATACCAAGGTCATGAACAAAAGTTGAAAATGGAGCTTGACTCGACCTTTAGATTAATTGTGTGGTGGAACCTCATTGGGACCTGAACTTAAGACCTAACAGACTCCAAGTTCCGCAAGTCTTCTATTCAAGACGCCTCAACAGTCAGGTCAGAACAAATCCTCAAACGCAAATTTCTGATGACTATGATTCTTACTTGTACTGTGTAAGTAAAAAATAGCTCTCCACATCAGAAATGGCTAAGAAGCAGCCTCCTCTAACAAGGTAACCCAAATAACCCGATCCAGTAACTCTTTCCTCGAGGAGCGGGGTATTCCCTTCTAAGTTCAAGTGCGACCAACTCAAGAGGACGGGGTAGAGAAAAGAATGGATGGTAGCCAGTGTAGCTACCTATCCCGGGATGCCTGACCAGTGTAGCCAAGTCATCCAGCTGCAGACTTCTTAATAACATACATACTCCGACGGGTATTTTATTTTCACTTGGACTTGTCTATTTTTTGGAGTTCTTGCATTTTTTTGGGACTATATACAAGGTGCAGCATGTACATCAGGAGTTTTTCCTCTTGAGCCAGTAGACTATCCCTCTTTTGAAGCATTATTGCAACCCACAACGTCCTGTCCTTAGACTTCAACACCACCAGACTAGGTTGAGATGCACTACCCTCCCTAGAGGAGGACGGATGTTTCCACCCGTGTGCTACTCCAAACCAAAGGATTCTACCTCCTCGCCACCTCATCAATGAAGAGCTACGTGCATTGTGCTTGTCCAAGTTAGGTCACTGTCTAAAAGAATCATGCGTGTGTACGAGATATTCTACTTAGACTAATCAAGATGACATGTGAACATAGACTTGCAGACTCAAAGAATTAAGTCACTTGACCTGAGAAATCTTAACTCCAGTTCATATAAGGTTCCTCTGAAATTAGGTGGATTAAGGTCAAATCCAGTCCATCCTCAATATCTACTCATAATTTGGTTCAGAACCCACTAGCTTTTCACCTTGCGTATACCTCCTATGATACAAGTATTTTATGAGTATTATACAGATCATACAAGTTTATTTTACAAAAAATCTTCTCAAAATTTTACCCACCCGTAATTATTGCATAAAAATACGCAAAAATACGCGAAAGTACGAGCTATGGGTAAAGTATATATGTAATATATACACGCCCCCCTATACTTAGCGTGTGCTATGTCCTTAGAGCACGAAAAGCGACTAAAAAGACATAGCTCGGGCTAAGCGTAGGAGAGCTAAAATTACAAAAGTATAGAAGTCGCTCCACCCCCCTATACTTAGGCTCTGGCAGCCTAAGTGTAGATAAAGATCAAAAAATGGGGAGGACGAGGGGAAGAGGGTTAATGGATGAATATATACAAGGTGGGCATTGGTCCCCCCTATACTTAGGGTTTGGTCAGCCTAAGTATAGGACAGACATGAGTATGAGAACCGATGTGATCTGGAGGATTTACAGAGAACAGACTCAGGTGGCTCATCCCCCCTATACTTAGGATCTAGTCATCCTAAGTATAGTCCAAGATAGAGATAGATAAAGCTGGGATGAGTTACTAGAGTCGTGAGAGGAGAAAGGACCGAATGTACAGGGATGATGGTATATACAAGTGAGTCGGTCTGAATCTTTCAAGATGCTGCTGATGGCTGGAGCTCACTGCTGCAAGGTCTCCTGCGCAGCTCGAGGTGTATCTGCTGAATCTGTCTCGCGCATAAACACAATCTCCTCAACATGGACTAACTGCTCATTGGATTCGACGAAGTGTTTCAACAGTTGTCCATTCACAAGTGATGTCGGTGCGTCATCTGCGAGATATGAGATCTCGACACATCCGCTATCATGCACCGCTCGTACAATGAATGGGCCTGTCCACTTGGATTTCAACTTGCCTTGGAAGGTCTTCATCCTTGCATTAAACAACCATACCTTCTGTCTAGGAACAAAGGTCTTTCGTCCGATACATTTATCATGCCAACGCTTCACCTTGTCCTTGTACACCAAACTGTTGTCATATGCACGATTTCTGACTTCCACAAGCTCATTCAGATCCATCTCTCTCTGCTTCTGCCCAAGGTGCGTGTTCCAATTGACCTTCTTAATTGTCCATTCTGATTTATGCACTAACTCTGCAGGCAAATAGCACGGCTTTCTGAATACCATTCGGAATGGGGAGGTTCCTAGCGGTGTCTTGTAAACTGTCCTATATGCCCATAGGACCTGATCCAAGATCTGAGACCAGTCCTTCCTGTCTGGGCGGATGATGAATCTGTGATTCATCACTCTAAAAGTTAAAAATAGAGCCTTGTCCCCGAGTAAATAGAGGCATATTTCCCTTTATAATGCATAAATAGCATTCATACATGCATTTATAATACATGCATTTTAGCACTCAATTTGCATTAAATAAGAAGCCAAAATCACTTGTAAAATATCCATTCATCAAAATAAGCTCTCCCTTATACTATGTACACCTCAGTTAATAATATAGGGAAGAAAGCCAAGAATCCCCTTTGTGAAATAGCCAATAAAGCCCTTAAAGCCCTGGGACCTCAAAATGCCCATAGATCCCTCATACCAACTCCAAAATAGGTCTACTCACTTTCAGGTTAATACATATTAAAAGACCTTTAAAATGAGACTAATTTCATCCAATTCGGAGTTCATAGGGAAAAGATGGGTTTTTGGGCCTCTTTGTATACTACATATATGTATCTTTGTATTTTTGTATCGTATTTGACCTCATCTCCGTCTTTGGTCAACATGAAACTTGTAGATCTCATCAAGATCTACAACTTTCATGTTTTGAGTTTTTCCAAATTCGGCCTCCTTCTCTCCCTAAATTCATTTCTTATTTCGGCCAATCATAGCTGGCCACGTGGCGCCCTCTGGTTGCGCCACGGGCCCGCTCCCCATGCCCAAGCCGCCTGCGCCTCTAGCCATTGGATTACTTTCTAGATCCAACGGCCAGCAGTGCCCCACGTACACCCTTATCCACCACCGTTTGATCCGATCCCGCCTCAGATCTGGGCCATCCATTAGCGCCTCTCCCACCGCACGCCACGTGGCGCATTGTGCGCCATCCGATCACGCCTTCAGCCCTTCGATCTGCACCGTCCACTAGTGCCTTAATTCCACCCGTTCGATCTAAGCCCTTGACCTCATCTCAACTGCCCGTTCGCGCCTCTCCTACAGAGCGCCACGCGTCACATCTTGAGCCCTTCGATCGCGCTCTTAGCCCTCCCATCTGAGCCGTTAGCTTCCCAATGATCTCAACCGACCGATCGATCACCAATCTCTGATCTGGACCGTCCGCTGGCGCCTCGCCTTCAATGCGCCACATGGCGCAATCGCACACCTCCGATCACCTCGCCCCAGATCTAATCCTACCCGCTCCCTTCTGCCTTCTTCTCCGCCGTTGGATCACGAGATCCAACGGTGGGGACTTCGTCTCCTACCTCTGGCACCCCTCT
The DNA here is from genome assembly GCA_037367405.1 of Ottelia alismoides. NCBI lineage: Eukaryota > Viridiplantae > Streptophyta > Magnoliopsida > Alismatales > Hydrocharitaceae > Ottelia > Ottelia alismoides. Next base: position 10,409 of record JAZKJV010011050.1, read on the forward strand.
CTCCCACGATCTCCGCCTTGCGGGAGGGGCAGCCCGTTTCTATTCTTGGTCGCGCTCCCTCCACCGTCGATGACCACCATCGCCCCACGATCACCCCCACTCGTCCCTCATCCTCGCCAGCCACCTCACTACCCACACCGACCGCCAGCAACGCTCCACGAACTCCATGAACTTCGCCCCATCACCAACCAGGCCGTCTACTTCAACCTATAAATACTCGACCACTGGCCGATTTCACATCCATCCGACACCCCAGAGAGGAACCTCGAGTTCGGAAGCTTCAATTGGTGACAACAATCGAGCGAATCCTTGAGCGAAGACAGCGTTCTCCTCCGGCGAGATCTGTGGCACCACCGCCGTGTCGCAGCCACTCCTCCGCGTAGCTGCTTGAGCTCAGGGCCTTACCGCCCCTTCGAGCGACGACCTGGACCTCAACTTCAAGCTCCAAACCCTAGGTAAACTCCTCCATCTCCGTTCGATCTTCGTTTTGATTTTTCTTCATTTTCCTCGCATTTAATTACGCATCCACCGTCATCTTCTCGCATCGTTTCTACTTCGTCGAGCTCCGCGACGGAGCTCTTATCCTCGCACTACACTTTGCACCCTCCGACGATGCACTTCGCCCTCCATCAGCTCCAGCTCTGCCACTTGACCGGAGCACCATCGCCAGAACATCTTCCCTCCGCTTTAGGCCTCGCCATTCCATCCACACCTCTCCACTAGCACGTACGAGCTTCGGCTATCTCCTCTAACACCTGCAGGTACCTATTTCATTCACTGGTCGGAGGTTCATCGGAGCTATTTTTGAGCTTCGCCTCCACGTAGCTCCGACGCCCCTCTACAGCTCCTGAGACCACCAGGGCCTTCGTCGCACCCCCGCGCTTCTTCTGGGATATCTCCGAGTCCCCGGAGAGCTTCACCGACACCTGGAGGGACGGGCGGAGCCAAGGCCTCCTCGTCGGACCCCGCCAACTCCTCCGCAGTTGGCGGAGGCCCGCTGAAGAAGAAGCCCCAGTGGCCGTTCGATCATCTCGATTGGACGGTTCCTAGTCAGCCACGTCGCCAGTCCACCGGAGCTGCAGACAGCCGTAGGATCATCTTTGATCGCTCGGACCTTAGCGCGCCACGTGTCCAACATCTGGAGCAGCCAGGAGCCGTTGGATCTATCCAGATCTGACGGCCTCTGATCTCGCCACGCGTCAGCACTGACATCCTTTGGATCGATCTTGATCCAAAGGTCCGCAGTCAGCCACGTCGATGAAGTCCGAGCCTCTTCCTCGACCCTAGGCTCGGACCACCCGAGGCTACTCCGAGCCTTACTCCAGACCTCCAGGAGCACCCGAGCCAAGACCCGGGCCTCCGAAGCCGCCCGAGCCTAGGCCCCCCACGTGAGGAGCACGCGCGGCCTGGGTAATTTGCAAGAGGCCCTGAGAACTTTCCTAAATTGCAAAAAGGTCCCTTTGAAGCGCCCCCACGTGAGGAGTACGTGCCCAGTGGAGAAATTGCATTCCACCCCTAGCATTATTGGTAATTACATTTAAGTCCCTGTCAGCATGTTTACTTTTATGAAATTTTATTTTCTTGTATTGAAATACACCCCTATCTTTGCACACGTCCCTAGGTGTCATTTTACATCATTTTGAAATTTTAAAAATTGCATATTGTTGAGTAACTTGTCCTCTATCTGTTGTGGCACTTGTCACATTTTTGTAATTGCAGTAGATTTTTAAATGAATTAAGTGGTTGATTTATGAGTTATTTTGCCCAGTTGGACCTTTTAATTGACAATTAATTTTCTGTAACTCCAAAAATTCCCAAAAATTTACAGTAGCTCTAGGATAGTTAACTCAACCTTGCATAAAAATTTCATGTCATTTGCACGCACATCAAGGCCTAAATAAATTCTTTAGTGATAGACTTAGTTTAATTTTAATAGGTTCATTTCGCAGTAAAATTAAGGTTTGACAATTTCCCTAGATTCATTATCATTAGATCTATCTAGGATAATTTTTGTTCCTGAAAAAATGTGATTTGATATTTATTAAAATTAAATTAGTGAAAATCACCCTGCCTGCATTTTAAATCCACAGTAAATTCATTTAGTGTCGAAAAACTTCAAAAAAATTTAGTGTAGCTTAATTTCATCATATTTCATCATCTGGTCAAGTTTCATAATTTTTGGAAATAATTTGATCATCTTTCTGATTTCACTTGTAATTTGGCTTGATTTTGCATGTGTCTTGCATAAAAAACCGAAAAAGACCAAAAATATATTCCCCGAAAATCTCACACTTGTACTTTGCTTCAAATTCACCTAAGGAGACAGATGCCTCCCTGAGTTTGACCTTGGACTTCACCAAGTAACAAAAATCTGCCGCTTGAAATTAACCCAAATCTAATTAGAGTGGTTTTTGATATTCCCTCTTGTATCCGACTGCAACGAACATTAATCAATTAATTTGGACATTAATCTGACCGAATTACCAAGGGTGCGGGAGCGTTTATCAGAATGGCGCCGTTGTCGGGGAGGCATGGCTTAGGTTAATTTGCAGTGAAATTCTGATTGTTTGATTTTCTATCCCCGGGTAGTCTGACCCTCGGTTTTCTTGTGAATATTTTCCGTCCTTTAATTTTTGTATTTTTTTGAGTCATTCTTTATCTGACCTCGAATTATTTTTATGCGAGGAACGTGAGGAGTCGAAGACGCTTCGAGGAATCGACATTTTAATTCTTTGAGTGATTTGAGAGAACTTGTACTTTTATTTATTTCCATATTTTTTCGCATCCTTTCTAGCGGTTCCCGTTTGGGTTCTCGCGTGTGTAAAAATAGTGAAACTATGTCCTCGTGTGCTGTGTGGTTTGAATTGTAACTTAGGCTTGCACTAGCAGCTCCTCGAGCCACTTTAGGAATTGCTTGTGCTTGTAATTTTTAGGACCACACATACACTTAGAAGACACACCTAGACTGCAGATCTAGTCAAATCAACCTGTTCTTCACTCACTAATAGAACTGCCTATCTAGGAGCGGATTTTGTCATCTGCATTTGCATATAGTGTAAAATTTCAATACTGTTTTGTATCCTGCATACAAGCGAAGGGATCATTGTAAGTCTTCTTATCTCAGCATATGCATCATCGTTTTTCGTGCATCGGCTTTTCTCGATTTCCCCCCTCTGTTTTTCAAACATAAATTAAACGGAAATTGGGACTGGACGTTAGGCGTGATGTGTGGTTGGACTAACAAGTGAGAACTTAACTTAAAACAGGGACTGCTAACAGTTTTGACCAAAAAAATCGAGAAAATTGAAAAAATTGTCTGCGGGAGACTAATCCCCGACCTTGTTTTCAGGCTGAGTGAGGGTACTTGAGTGTGTGTGAACACCTTAAGGCAGAGCCCAAATCCCTGCCTTCCATATCACGGGCCAACTGATCCTAGCAAATATCACGAGTTGGATACTTTTAGATTCATTGACCAGTACCAAGTAGCCTCCGCCTGTTCGCGGGTAGATAGGGGGGAACCAGCGGTACTTCGCGACAAGGCCTAGCTTTGTCAGCCTCCGCTTGCTTGCATGTAGATAGGGGAACGGTCTTTGAGTCCCCAACTCCGGATAGGAGCGAAGAAAGGGAGGACCAGCGGTATCTTAGGCGACATGTTAAACAAGGAAGACGCATCCGGCTTTGAGCCGACTTCCCTATAGGCTGCGTAACTCCTTACTATCTTGCTTGAAAAATCACACTTTAAATTTACAAGATAAATTGGACTCGACTTCGAGTCCTTCACTGTGTTGAGTGTGAAACCAGGGTCTTGGATTGAATTGTTTGCTTCAGGTAGGAGTCAACTCCTATCTTCACTTAGATTTCCCATTTCTTCTTGCCAAATCAAGATGAGTGACTAGGGGTATATCGACACTTTATTCACCAATCTCTCTTTGAGCCCCCCACGAAACTCCTCTTCATCGGCCCAAGCGCACCTTGGACCACCCGGGACTCATGACCCTCTTGAGTTCTGGTTCCCTCACAACCAGGGTGGTTACTCTCAAACCAACCCTTTCCTCTCCTCTGAGCTTACCGAGGAAGACCATCGCCTCGGTAAGAATCCCTTCCTTGATCTGTCCTCTGACACCAGCATTGTTTCATCCCCAGGAATAGAGGACAAAATGCCACCTAAGCAGCCACCGGATGAGGATCAGTTGCAACAAATTCTTAATCGCCTTGCCACAACCGAACGACAAAATGCAGATCTCACGGCTAGAATGGGTCAAATCGTTGCGGCAGAAGGAATCGACCGACCAATGGTTGATGCCTACAATCCAGCAGAGAATGAGATATAAAGTTAGTTGGCACCGACGGTTCCCGCCGAAGCATTTGAGCTCAAGCCCCACTTCCTTAGTCTGCTATCGAAGTTCAATGGAAATACCCATGAAGAACCATATGCCTTCCTCCGAGACTTTGAGCTGGTTTGCAACAACCTTAGCCATCCTAGGGTTGGGCAGGATTACATTAGACTGAAAGCCACCCCTTTTGCCTTAGTAGATAAGGTAGCACATTGGCTGAAAAACCTAGGGGTGATATGTACAACCTGGATGCAATTCAAGGACTTATTCCTGAAGAAGTTCTACCCTCTCAGTAGGACTAACCAAATGAGAACCAAGATCGCAAGTTTCTCCCAGGGACCCAGTGAACCATTCCATGATGCCTGGGATAGGTTTAATGACCTAGTTCAGAAATGTCCCTGCCACGGCATTTCTAAAGCGATCTTAGTCCAGACCTTGTTATGTGGTTTAACCCCGGAGATGCAGGGGTTAGTAAGTGCCGCATGTGGAGGAAGCTATCTGAACAAAAACAATGATGTTGTATGGAAGATACTAGAGCAGATGGCAGAAACTGGCAGTTCGCAAGCCACCAGGGGTTATCAGTTGTCTCCCTCAATCTTATCTAATGAGACAACCCAGAAGATTGTAGCGGATCTGACAGAGGACCTCATTCCCAGCATGGGGATGATTGCGGACAAGCTAATTATGGTCGAGCAGATCTACAAGAGAGTCGCGGACCTTGAGTCTCTTTCACGTCTACCGAAGCAAGTGGAGGAACTTTCTTAGAAGGTAGCTAAGATAAAACTACATGCCCCTTCTGCACAACCTGTACCTATACATCGAGTCCATCTCGTACAGGAACAGGCACCGGGGCCTCATAGTGGCTGGGACCAGACTTACACCCAACAGGACCAGCATGTACCCCCACAAGTGGTGACCGGATATGAGGAGCCTCCGCACGTGTACGAGATCAACGGGCTTTGGTATAGCCGTGACCCCATCGTAAAACAGGCAGAAATGGGGAATGGTCAGCCTCACCGACCATCCCCAGCTTACCAAGAAACCAGGTCCATTCCTGCATCGTGCTTTATCCAATCCAGGCCCGAACAAGGGTACCAGCCTCAGCAGCACCAGCAGCAGCAGCGTGCATTCCAGCAGAGCCCGTTCCACCAGCATCAGCAGTATCGGCATGGCCAGCAGGGCCAGCACAGAACTTCGTCTGCAAATCAGCATCACCAACCAGCTCAACCTACTGAATTGGAGTCCCTCACCTTGGCGATCCAGACCCTGTCTGATAGGGTCCAACAGATCCAGAATGACTATCTGGATATGAAAACCGATCTGAATCGTGTTTCTTGTACCCAGGACCAACAAATGGCGCCAAGGACCACAATTCCCGCCCAGGTTCAGGCCAATCCAAACAGCTTAAATCAAGGCCAGAACCGACCTCATGATCAGGTATACTATTCAGATAAGTCTCTATCTGAACATGAGATCCTTTCGTATGATAATGTAAATCATATGTCCCTCAGGAGCGGAAGGACCGTGATCGTACCTGATTGGGCATGAGCACCGAAGGAAGGAGCCGCCAAGTCTCTACCTGAGGAGAACTTGGAGGAAGAAGAGGAGCAGCACCACCATCACCACCAATGGTAGAAGAAGAGGACTTCTGGGTCCTTGAAGCAGCAAACATGCATCATCACTGAGTCCGTCGAAACTGATGAAGAGCCCGCACCTCCATCTGAGGAGGACCGTCCAGAAGAAGCGGAAGATGCATCACCAGTTTCACCCTAGCATATTTCTTTTAGTCTGAGTCAGAGTCCGAGTCTGTTTCAGAGTCTGAGTCGTGTACATAACTCAGTTCCAGCTTTCAATGAAAAGATTTCAGTTTCAGAACATGAGTTAGAGTCAATAATCCCTTTCCCCCGAGCTCTTACGGGTGGAAAGAAGAAAATCAAAAAAATCCAAAAAGATGACCCTGAGATGGCTGAATTCTGCAACAAATATATCAAGGTCACAATCCCCTTTGACAAGTATGTGGAAATGACTCCTGCATTTCAGAAATACCTTAAGGTGAGATGCACACCTACTAGGGTTAGCAGGAAGATCAAAAGCCGTGTTGAGAAACACGTTCTGTCAGTAGCCACGACTTGTGCAATAAAGAACTCGTTTCCAAGGAAACGAAGAGACATGGGTGCACACTATGTAGTGAGTCATGTTGATGACATCGCATTTGCACGCACTATCCTAGATAACGGCTCCTCAATTAACTTAATGCCTACAACCCTCTATGAGCGGCTTAATCTTGAACCTCTTAGAAAATCTAGAGCCCTCCTACAGTTCGCTGATAAATCAACCAAGAGGTCCCAAGGAGAATTGAGGAATGTTGTGATCAAAGTCGAGGGGCAAGAATACATGGTGGACTTCACTGTCTTAGATATGCAAACCCCTCGTAATTGGAGAGATTCTTAGATTATCTTAGGCAGGCCCTTCCTCAGGACAACAGGAGCCTTGTTTGATTACAAGATCGGGAAGATCCAGTTCCAAACTCCAGGCGGAGATGAGGAACTTATGATGAAGCAGACCAGATGGCAGAGACCGGATTCCAAATCCAGCACCGAGTACTCTTCGTTCGAAGCAGACTACGATTATGTAGACATAGTTGGGCCATGGAGACAGAACCCAGCCAGCATAGATGAGTCCCTCCCTTCCGGAGATGATCTAGAGCATAAGTCAGTTTGCGAGATCCTCAGAAACGAGTACAGCCCAGAACATGCATCCCCCTACATCTTCGATGACTTAGAAGCCCAGCTGGGCTTGTCAGTCCTTCCCTCTTTAGGACAATCATAAGATGAGGATGAAGAGTCGGACGTGGCTTTCGCCGATTTCATGGAGACTTTTGACGATCCGACTCCAGAGCCAAATAATTTGGTGGCAGCTATTACAGAGGAAAATCCAGCCACTTCCAACACTCAGCCAGATGCGATTGAGCCAGATTTCTTAGATGATCACACCTTACCTGAGCTCAAACCTTTACCCATAACACTGAAATATGCATTCCTTGCGGGTCAGGAGAAGAAATATCCGGTCATCATCAGTTCGCGGCTGACCGAGGAGCAGGAATCTCGCTTGCTAGAGATCCTGGAAAAAAACCGCAAGGCGATAGGCTGGAGCATTTCCGATCTCCACGGGATAAATCCCGCTCTGTGTTAGCACCATATCTACTTGGAGAATGAAGCCAAACCCTCTCATGAATTCCAATGTCGTTTGAATCCAAATTTGCGAGAGGTAGTGAAGAAGGAGATAGAGAAATGGTGCAACGCGGGTTTCATTTACCCAATCTCCGACTCTAAGTGGGTGGCCCCAATCCATGTTGTCCCGAAAAAGTCGGGAATTCAGACGACCACCAACGAGGACGGAGAGGAGATCGTGACGCGAGTACGCACGTCCCGGTGCGTCTGTGTGGATTACAGACACCTAAATGCCACGACGAAGAAGGATCATTTTCCTCTACCTTAATTGATCAAATCTTAGAGAGATTAGCGGGGAAAGAGTTCTTCTGCTTCTTAGATGGGTTCTCGGGCTACAATCAAGTAGCCCTAGCTCCGGAGGACCAGGAAAAGACCACATTCACATGTCCCTTTGGTACCTATGCTTTCAGGCGCATGCCCTTTGGGTTATGCAATGCTCCAGGTACTTTCCAAAGGTGCATGATTGTTGTATTCGCCGAAATGGTCGGTGAATTCCTGGAAGTCTTCATGGATGACTTCTCGGTTCACGGCGATTCCTTCGATTCCTATCTTAAGAATCTGGACCGAGTCCTCAAAAGATGTTGTGAGGTTAATCTGGTGCTCTCCTGGGAGAAAAGTCACTTCATGGTGACGGAGGGCATTATGTTGGGGCACGTCATCTCCAAGAGAGGAATGGAGGTTGACCCTGCCAAGGTAGATGTGATCAGACGACTCTAGCCACCAACCAACGTCAAGCAATTGCGGTCGTTCCTCGGGCATGTCGGATTTTATCGGAGACTCATTAAGGATTTTTCTAAGATTGGTCGACCGTTAACTGGGCTTTTAGGCAAAGACATGGAGTTTATTGTTGATCACAAATATCTTGAGGCCTTTAAGTTATTACAAGGAATGATCATGGACGCACCCATCCTACAAGCCCCAGATTGGTCTCTACCTTTTGAGATCATGACGGATGCCTCAGACCATGCTGTTGGGGCTGTGTTAGGACAAAGAAGAGATGGCATCCCATTCGCAATTCACTATGCAAGCAAATTGCTTGACCCCGCTCAGCGTAACTATACAGTTACGGAAAAGGAAATGCTTGCAGTAGTGTTTGCCTTATACAAGTTCAGATCTCATTTAATTGGATCCAATGTAATCGTGTTCACTGACCACACGACTCTACGATATTTGATGGAGAAGAAGGACGCGAAGGCGCATCTTCTTCGGTGGATTTTGCTTATCCAGGAGTTTGATTTGGACATCCGTGATAAACCTGGAAAGAAGAACGTAGTAGCCGATCATCTCTCTCGTCTCGAAGATCTTAATACTTCCGAGGATTCACCAATTCGAGATTCCTTCCCTGACGAGTCGATTTTTGTTGTCGACTCACTCCCATGGTACGCCAATATCGTGAATTATCTTGTCTCCAAGAAATTCCCCGAAGATTGGCCCAAGAGCCAAATTGACCGACTGAAGTCGGACGCTAGACACTACCATTGGGAGGATCCGATCCTTTTCTTCGAAGGACAGGATTGTGTCTGGAGACGGTGTATTCCTCAGGAGAATACCAGAGTGTCCTTTCTTTATGCCACAGCTTGGAGGCAGGAGGATACCACTCCGGGAAGAGGACCGCATGGAAGGTACTTCAGTGTGGTTTTTACTGACGGACTCTGTTTCGCGATGCCATCACCTTTGTGAAGTCGACCTAATAAATGCGATAAAAAGAGAAAATAAATTTCAAACACTCATTCATGGGTAAAAATGTATGTGTGTGGTATGCATGTAAGCGTACGAGGTATATATAAGTATGCATATGGGTAGGATATGAGTACTAATGTGGGTATGTATGAGTATGAGGTTAGGTATATGGTATCTATCATTTGTTATATTCGGCATGCATATGGGCAGGAGGCTATGTATGTGAGAATCCTTGGTAAATATGGGTAGCCAAGTATGATTTGAGTAATTTGGCATGGTACGTAAGCATTGGGTATGTATGGAGTTAAGCATGTAGGAGATATTTGGGCATGCATATATGCAAGAGTGTGGTGAAAATATGGGTATGCATTTGAGTGTGTAAAGTGTATAGGTGTGTCAAAGAATTTAAGAGTATATGGGGGTATTTGGACATGAATGTAAGTGTGTGAGAAATATGGGCATGCACGTGGGTATTGATAGAGAGGGTTGATGAGGATTCCTCTGGTCTTGGAGGGGTCTGTGTTGTCCGACAAGCCCGATACCACCAATTGTAGTCTCTCTCACAATACTCAGAATTCAAACAATCCAACTAGATCAGCAATCAACTCATGTTATGAATCTCCATTTCATCACCTTTATTCTATCATTTTGGCCTTATAAACCCTAGTAAATGCATGTAAATGCCTCTAAATTGCATAAAATTAGCATTCATGCTTTGTTATATAAATATTATCTAAAATACTGATTTTAATACCAAAATAATAGAATAAAGAAAAGAGAAGAAAAGAAATAAAATATCAAAGATATTTATGACCCTAAACCCAAAGACCTAGGCATCTCGATGACTAGGTCAATAAGGAATAAAGTAAGGGGAGATAAAGGCCATTAATACAATAAAAATCCCTTTTATTTATTCATTTATTATGCATTTTTTGACCTATTTTAATTTCCATTTTTTATACCTCAAATTAAGAAACTTTTTACATAAAAGTTGTAGATAAAAAAATATAGAAAAATAAAAAATTGATTTCATACAAAAATAATATACAGAATAAAAGTTGTGCTCCAAATAAGATTTCAAAATCCCAACTTCCCAGACTCATATCTCTCAAATAAAATTCAAAATATATTAAAATCACCTTCAGTTGTATTAACTTTTAATAAACTATTTAATAAAGGTGGTTCCGTATTTTCAGGGAGTTATGGTGTGAAAGTTAGGTTTTGGACCCCTATTGTATAGTATACCTGATCAAAATAATCATTTTATTTATTCTTTTTTATTTGGGATTCTTACCCGGCAGACCCTGTAATCTTTTGCAATTACCGCTACGACCTCTGAAACATCCTAATTCCTCTCTTGACCCGTAAACTTGCTCCGTCTTACCCCACGAACCCTGCCGTCAATTTTAACTATATTTGAGTCAATTACTTGGGTTAGTCTTGAGTTAACCTAACCAATTTAGCATCCAATGGTTAAGATTAGTCAAAATAATAAAAAAATAAAAAAATCATGAAGCTTGAGAGGGGCAGGGAGCATCGGCCGGGGGAGGGGGTTTCCATCGCTGGGGGGGAGCAGGGAGCAACATCCATCGCTGGAGAGGGGGGGAGAAGGTAGGAGCATAGGCGCCAGGGGGAGCAGGGAGGAGCGGCGCGGCTCTGGGAGGGGGGGGGCGGGGGGCGATGGCGGGGCTCTTGGGGTTGGCGCGGCTCTAGGGGGCAGGTGGGGGACGAGGTTCCCAAGCAGGGAGCTCCAGGGGGCGCGGGGCTCCGAGGCTCCAGGGAGCGCGGCGGAGACGGCTTGAACATGGGAGCAGCATCGGCGGCGAGGGGGTCTCTATCGCCGGGGGGAACAGGAGCAGAGCCGGGGTGCAGCTCTAGGAGGACGATGGCGGGCGGGGCTCCGGGGGGTGGGGTTGGGCGCGACTCTGGGGGGCGAGCTTCCCAGGCAGGGGGTTGGGGCTTCAGGGGCGCGGGGGCTCCATGGAGCTTGGGAGGGCGGGGGGCTTGAAGGGGGTTCTATCGGCCGGGGGGGGAGGGAGCAGGGAGCGGCGACGGCACGGGGGTGGGCCTCCATCGGCTGAGAGGGAGCAGGATGGCTGGGCGGTGGGGGCGAGGACGGGGACGGGGAGGAGGAAGGAGCAGGATGGTTGGGCATTCAATGTAAATTTAACGAACAAATTGGGTATAATATAAAAGAATATAACGGAATCCGGTTAATTTAACGGCTAAATGAACGGGAGTTAACACAGGGTCTGCAGGGTAAGAGTTAGCAAGTTTACAGGGGCGTTGGAGGAATTATGATATTTCAAAGGTCGTAGCGGTAATTGCAAAAGATTATAGGGTCTGCCGTGTAAAAATCCCTTTTTTATTTTATAATTTTTATATTTTTATAATTTTGTAAATATTATTTACAATGCATGTGCATATTAAAACTAGAAGAGAAAAATAAATAAAATACTAATATAAAATATGTATATAAATTATATATATGAAATACATATATTTATACCTATGTATTTAATATACCTATCTATATAAGTGTAATTAACATGTCATAAAAACATAATAAAATATATTTAAGTATCAAAAAACTAGTTATTATTTTTAAAATAATTAAATAAAATAATAAAAATAAAAATACAAAATAAAAACAAAAACTTAAGACATATATAAATATACCAATATATTAAGCCCTAAAAAGTAACTTGTAATTATATACCACTAACAAATAAATAAAAATAAAAATAAAATGCGATATGAAATAATAAACATTTTTTATTTTATAACCTAAAATTAATAAAATCATATCTTATTATTATCAAAATTCTTAAAAATTTCGCCTTGCCTTTTTTGGTTTGGTCCATGTATACCAACCAAGGGGAGTTAAGAGTTGACCCGGTCAACATTTCTCCCGAGGCCTGCAACTTATCTGACATGTGTTCTGGCCTCATTTCTCAAATTTCTCCATGCTTCTTCTTTCATCTGTTCGCGTTGATTCTTTCTGCAAAGTTTTTCCTCGACCCATGCTCATACACATCAGATGATTACCTCGTGGTATGGGTTGCTGAATCAAGTTGAATCCCTCGATCTTCTCTTCCACTCGACTAGCCTATACAGAAGCCCTCCGCCCTCTTTCCTCTCTATTTTGAACCTCTTTTGACCAACCTTGGCCATCTCCTTGAAGCTCTGGATCGACGCTCGTGATAGGGGCATCTCCAGCTACCTCGAGGGAGGTCAGGTGAGGTTGGAGGTGGCTTCCACAGCCAGCTCTGGCGAACATTCGCCGTGGGGTCTTCTTCTTGGTCTTGGTCGGTGAGGTAACATTTTTATTTAGTTTTTTCTTGCTTAGATTAGCTCCTAGGATCATTTCTAGTGTTTATTTATTTTGGAATCGCGTTCTTAGCCGTAAAACCCCTCCTTCATAGTTCATCAGAGCTAGCCTCCTATGAACCTCCCACTCGTGCTCCTCCCATCTTCCAACCATGCCACCACCCCACTCTTCTTCCCCTACACTTCTTGAACACCCCCAGCACTTCTGTACACCTAGATCCCTCGCTGATCTGGTAAACCGCTCTCCCTTCACCACCCTTCATCGGTGAGCACCGCCACGTGCCACTTCGTCCATTCCCCCACCAGTCAAAGCTCCCAAGACCATTTTTTTTGCTTGTTCTAGCTTCTCATGCAGGTCCTAGAGGCCTTAGACCCCGCGAGGGGTCGATTAGGCATCATTGCAGGTACACGGGCAGCGTTATCTTCCTCTACCTCGCAGATCCACACTGGTGAATACAATGCATTTTTGAGCCTTTGGACGCTTGAGGATGTGTCCATGAGTGAAGAGCCTCCAGTTACCCTACTTAATTCAACCAAATTAACGATTAAATTTTAATGATGTTCGTTGTAGTCAGATAACTTAGGACTATTCAAAACCACTTAGATTAATCGAATTAAAAGCAATCTACAAATTTATTTTACTTGGGCAAGCCAAGGTCGAACTCATGGAGGAAGCTTTCTCCTTAGGTGAATTTGAAGTCAATTTCAATTTTAGATTTTCAGGAGAATATTTTTGGTCTTTTTTTATGCAATTAAGAAAAAGACAATCAATTCCAAGCCAAATTTTAAGGTTAAAACACCAATGATAGTCAAATGAAGTCCAAAATTAATGAAACTAAGATAGAATGTGAAATGCAATGAAACTAAGCTACTACATTTTTGGAATTTTTAGACTCTAAATGAATTAAATATGAATTTAATATGAATGGAGGTGGTTTTTGCAAAGTTAATTTTAATAAATACCAATGTGTTTCATTTCCAAATATAAAAATTATTCTACATGGTTCTATATGAGAGGAATCCACGAAAATTTATATATATTTATAAAAAAATGAGGTATATTGGACCTATTAAAAATCAATTTAGCAAAAGACTAATTAACTTATTCAGGCCTCGTGATGCATGCAAATGTTTGATTTTTAGGCACAATATAGAACAACTTAAACTAAACCTATTGTGATTTTATGAAGATTTTTAGAGCAAAAAAAATTTAATAATGAATTTAAAGCATACAGTGGCCAAACTATGTAAATTTTCACAAAATAAATAATATTTAGTTCCATGATGCTCACAAAAGTATAACATGTGTATACAAAGATAAACCACAAGTTACACTACATCATGAAATTTTTAAAATTTTAAAAATAATGCTAAATGAATGCCTAAATAAACGCAAACACAGGGACCAAAATGCAAACAGTAATTAAATTGATTAAATTAAAACGTGCATACAGGAACTAAAGTGCAAATACCAATAATGTTAGGGGTAGGAATACAAGATGTCTACAGGAACACATGCGCCTCACGTGATACGTCTAGTAGGGACTGAAGTGCAATATTGAAAACTTAAAGGTGCCTCTGTGCAAAATATCCAGCCTGCACATGAGGAACACATGAGGTGCTAGGCTCGGGAGGCTTTGGAGGCTCGGGTGATCTGGAGGCTCGGGCTTGCTTCGGGTACTTCTTCGGGTACTCCAAGCCTAAGGTTCGGGGAAGTGGCTCAGAGGGCGATACGTAGCGCGCCTTGGACCGTTAGATCAAGGTTGATCCAATGGTTGCTTTTGTAGAGGACGTGGCACATTGTGGATCCGTTAAATCGAGATAGATGTAATGGTGGTGATGAATCCTAGAGCTGACAATGTGGCTTGATGCAAGCCGTTAGATCCTCACGATACAATGGCGGCTGGAGTAGCAGTAGATGGCGATGTGTCACGACAAGGACTGTTAGATCAAGATGATCCGACGATGATTATGCGTTATCTCCTCCCGTTCACCGCCTCCTGCGGCGGACGTGGTTGTGCCCCAACGAAAGGCTCTCAACTCCGTCGCCTTCCCCCTGTAGTCAGTGAAGGTTATTGGACACTTTTGAGCGGCTGGGACTAATCGTGGAAGCATCGAAGAGCCACCGGAGGATATGGCTGAAGCTGGGGAGATCCGTAGGCCGGAGACAATGAAGCTCGAAGGAGTTCCAGCAACCAATCCGATCAGTGAAGAAGGTGGTACCTGCAGCATTAGTGGGTGCCAACAAAGATGGTGCCCGTGTTCGTGGAAGTGTTATGAGTACGGTGAGGCAAGCGAGGCGAAGTAGTGATCGAGCAATGGTATTTTTCCGTCGTGGCCGGTAGAGCTGTGATCGGACGTGGTGCGATGGGTCGTGGGGGAGAATAAATGGGTGCGCGAAGATCAGAGCCCCAAGGCAGAGCTCAGGCGATGATCAGACATAGGAGATGAAAAACGGAGAAGGCAGGAAAAAGGTGAGAAATTCGAAAGGGGACGAAGATGAAGATCGGAGGAGGAATGTATGAAGCTACCTGGGAGTGGAGGCTCGTGGTGGATACTCTGGTTGTCGCTCGAGGGCCGGTAGCAACTCGAGCTCGAGCAGCTCCTCGGAGGAGCTGCTATACTGCGAAGATACGCCACGGATCTTCCCGGAGGTGGACCACCATCATTGCTCGCTCTAAGTCCAAATATCGATCATAGATAGGTTTCGGAGCTTTAGGGTACCTCATGCTAGGGAAGATAGGGTCTAAGGTGACCGGTGGTAGAGTATTTAATGGAAGAAGGTATAGGTCCAGGCGATGGGAGGTGTGATATTCGTGGGCTTTGTGGAGGGAGAGAGAGGCGATCATGGTGATAGTGGGTTCTGGCGAGGATGAGGGATGTCGGGGCTACGTAGTGGGGTGATCACTGGGTGGAGAAGATGGCTGGAATGGTGACGAAAATAGGAAGGGGGAGGAGATGATGCTCAGAGGGGTGACGTAGGCGAGGTGTTTGCGGAGGTAGAACACGACACCTCGACCGTTGGATCTAGCGATCCAATGGTCTAAAATGAGGCGCTAAGGAAGGGTTAGGATTAAATCGGAGATGTGTGATCGAAGGCGATGGAGCTGCCACATGGCGTACGTAGGTGCAGGTAGAAAGGAACAGTTGTGATGAGATATGGCGTAGGATTGGAGGGTCAAGATTTGAGCAGGAAAGGAAAGACATGGAGAAGATCTGGCGGTGGAGATGCAGCCACATGGTGCTCTGAGGTTAAGGCAGAGATGAATGGTGTGGATGAGATCAAGACGAAGATCAAATGGCCGAAATCAGGTTGTGGAATGGATGGCCAAGATCTGAAGGGAAGAGGAAGCTATCGGGTGGCTATGGGTGTGACGCATGGCGCTAGGAGGTGGAGGCGTTGGCGAATGGCCCATATGTGATCTGTGCCTCGATCAGATGAAGCAAGGTCATTCGGTCGTGGACAGTTGAGATCTGGAGGGCATGGTCAATCTAACGACCAAGAGGGGAGCGCATGGTGGGTGAATGAGTGGGCCGCGTGGCGCAACCAGAGGGCACCACGTGACCCAATCACATTGGCGGAGGAAGAATGTGAAATAAGAGGGAGAAAATGATCAAATTTGGAAAAACTAAAAACAAGAAAGTTGTAGATCTCGATGAGATCTACAAGATTCATGTTGACCAATAATGGAAACGAGGTTGAATAAAGTAATAAGATACAAGAGTACAAATATACGTACATATAGTATACAATGGGGCCCAAAACTCAGGTTTTGCATACGAGCACCGATTTTAATGAAATTGGTCTCATTTTGAAGGTCTCTGAATGTATCTTATTTTTAAAGTAAGTAGACCTATATCGGAGGCTGTATGAGAGAGATATGGTCATTCTAAGGTCCATGGTCTCAAAACTTGGTTTGGGGTTTTATTTGTCAATTTTACAGGTTAGCATTTTTTGGGTATTTTTCTTGTATCATTAATAGTAATATATACAGTATAGAGTGAATTTATGGTATTTAGAGTTAGTGTAAAATATATACAGATAAGTGATTTTTATAGGTGATTATGGCTTCTTATTTCATGCAGATGTAAATGCTAAAATGCGTATGTTATCAACGCATGCGTGAATGCTAATATGCAATATTGGTGGAGATATGCTTCTAATTACTCAGGAACAAGGCTCTCTTTTCAACTTTAAGAATGATGAATCATAGATTCATCAACCCCCTATACTTAAAACTTTCTCTTCCCCGAGCAAATAAAATGAAATGCAAAGGTGAAATGATTTTGGGTTCAATACCAAGGTCATGAACAAAAGTTGAAAATGGAGCTTGACTCAATCTTTGGATTGATCGTGTGGCGGAAAATTGTTGATACCTGAACTTAAGACCTAACAGACTTTAAGTTCCACAAGTCTTCTATTCAAGACGCCTCAACAGTCAGGTTAGAACAAATCCTCAAATGCAAATTTCTGATGACTATGACTCTTACTTGTACTGTGTAAGTGAAAGATAGCTCTCCACATCAGAAGTAGCTAAGAAGAAACCTCATTTAACAAGGTAACTCTCATTCCTCGGTCTAGTGACTCCTTCTTCGAGGAGAGGTGTATTTCCTTCTAAGTTCAAGTGCGACCAGCTCAAGAGGAGGGGGTAGAGAGAAGAATGGACGGTAGACAGTGTAGCTACCTATGCCAAGATGCCTGACCAGTGTAGCCAAGTCATCCAGCTGCAGATTTCTTGCTAATATACATAATCTGACAGGTATTTTATTTTCACTTAGGTCTATCTTATTATTTTTTGTAGTTCTTGCAATTTTTTTTGCACTGTATACAAGGTACAACATGTACATCAGGAGTTTTTTCCACTTGAGCCAGTAGACTATCCCTCTTTTGAAGTATTATTGCAACCCACAACATCTCGTCCTTAGATGTCAACACCACCAGACTAGGTTGAGATGCACTACCCTCCCTAGAGGAGGACAGATGTTTC
The DNA here is from genome assembly GCA_037367405.1 of Ottelia alismoides. Lineage (NCBI taxonomy): Eukaryota > Viridiplantae > Streptophyta > Magnoliopsida > Alismatales > Hydrocharitaceae > Ottelia > Ottelia alismoides. Next base: position 27,971 of record JAZKJV010011050.1, read on the forward strand.
CACCGGTGAGCTACTCTAAGCCAAAGGACTATACCTCCTCATCACCTCATCAATGAAGAGCTATGTGCATAGTGCTTTTCTAAGTTAGGTCACTGTCTAAAAGAATCATGCATGTGCATGAGATATTCTATTTAGATTAATCAAGATGACATGAGAACATAGACTTGCGGACTCAAAGAATAAGTCACTTGACCTGAGAAATCTTAACTCCAGTTCCTATAAGGTTCCTCTGAAATTAGGTGTATTAAGGTCAAATCAAGTCCCTCCTCAACATCTATTCATAACTTGGTTCAGAACCCACTAACTTTTCACTTTACGTATGCAAGATATGCAGATAAGGTGTAGATGACATGCTATGTAGATGAATGCAAGACACATTTTTTTTAAAATGCAGATATGCAAGAGTAAATTAGAAACCTTTAATTCTGATTCTTTTTAATTTTTTTCAATGCTATATTTTTCACAAAATATACAATAGTAATAGAAATATACATGTATTTTATAAAAAAATTCAATTTTTACCCACCCTGTAATTATTGTATAGTAGATACAAAAATACGCGAAAGTACGAGCTATGGGTAAAGTATATATGTAATATATACATGCCCTCTTATACTTAGCATGTGTTATGTCCTCAGTGCATCAAAATTGAGGAAGAAGACATAGCTCATGCTAAACGTAGGAGAACAAAAATAAAAATGTATAGAAGTCGTCATGCCCCCTATACTTAGGCTCTGGCAGCCTAAGTGGAGAAGAAGATCAAAAATGGGGCGGACGAGGTCAAAAGGGAAATGGAGGAGAATATATACATGATGGGCATCGGTCCCCCCTATACGTAGGCTCTGGTCAGCCTAAGTATAGGACAGGAGTGAGTCTGAGGACCGATGGGATCTGGAGAATGTACAATGAATAGTGAATGGACTCGAGACACTCTCCCCCCTATACTTAGGAACTAGTCATCCTAAGTATAGTCATGAAAAGGAATGAAGCTGGGCGAGTGAGTAGGTTTGCGGGAAGGAGGGAAAGAATATACTGTAATGGCGAGTATATACAAGGATCGCGATCTGAATCTTTTAGATGTTGCTGATGGCGAGAGCTCTTTGTTGTAAGGTCTCATGCACATGAACGGTGGTGATGAATCTTGGAGCTGACAACGTGGCTTGATGCGGGCCGCTAGATCCTCACGATCCAACGGTGAGTGGAGCAGCAGGTGATGTCGACGTGTTGCGACAAGGACCGTTAGATCAAGATGATCCAACAGTGACTGTGCATCATCTCCTCTCATCCGCCACCTCCTGCAACGGACGTGGCTATGCACCGGTGAAAGGCTCTCAGCTCCGTCGCCTTCCCCGGTGGTCGGTGAAGGTTGCTGGATGCTACCTGGGAGTGGAAGCTTGTGGTGGAGACTATAGTCGTCGCTCGAGGGTCAGTAGAAACCCGAGCTCGAGCAGCTCGTCGGAGGAGTTGCTACATGGAGAAGATACGTCGCGGATCTCGTCGGAGGTGGACCATTGTTGTCGCTCGCTCTTAGTCCAAATCTCTATCACAGATAGTTTTAGGAGAGCTCTAGGCTACCTCATGCGAGGGTAGATAGGGACGAAGGTGACCGGCGGTGGATTATTTAAAGTAAGAAGGTGGAGGTCCAAGCGATGGGAGGTGTGATATTTGTGGGGTTTGTGGAGGGAGGGAGAGGCGATCATGGTGATAGTGGGTTTTGGCAAGGATGAGGGATGTTGGGGATACATCATGGTGTGATCACTGGGTGGAGAAGGTGGCTAGAATGGTGACGAAAATAGGAAGGGGGAGGAGACGATGCTCGGTGGGGCGACGTGGGCGAGGTGTTTGCAGAGGTAGAAGACGACACCTCGACCGTTGGATCTAGCGATCCAATGGTATAATGCGAGGCTCTAAGGAAGGGTTAGGATTAAATCAGAGCTGTGTGATCGAAGGGCGATGGAGGCTGCCACGTGGTGGGTGTAGGTGCGGGAGGAAAGGAACGGTCGTGATGAGATTTGGTGTAGGGTTGGAGGGTCAAGATTTGAGCAGGAATGAACGACACGGATGGAGGAGTACTGGAGAAGATCTGGTGGTGGAGACGCAACCATGTGGTGCTCTGAGGTTAAGGCGGAGACGAACGGTGTGGATTAGATCAGGAGGAAGATCAAACAGCTAAAATAGGTTACGGAATGGATGGCCGAGATCTGAAGGAAGAGGAAGCCATCGGGTGGCTACGGGTGTGACGCGTGGCGCTAGGAGGAGGAGGCATTGACGAACGACCCAGATGTGATTTGGGCCTCGATCAGACGGCTACAAGGTGATGCGGTGGTGGACGGCTGAGATCTAGAGGGCATGGGTCCAATCCAATGGCCAAGAGGGGAGCTCGTGGCGGGTGAATGACTAGGCCGCGTGGCGCAACCAGAGGGCGCCACATGGCCCAATCAGATTGGCTGAGGAAGAATGTGAAATAAGAGGGAGAAATGGTCAAATTTGGAAAAACTCAAGACATGAAACTCGTAGACTCGATGAGATCTACTAGTTTCATGTTGACCAAAAACAGAAATGAGGTCGAATAAAGTATTAAAATACAAGGGTACAAATACACATACATATAGTATACAATGGGGCCCCAAACCCAGGTTTTGCATACGAGCTCTGATTTTAAATGAAATTGGTCTCATTTGAAGGTCTCTGAATGTGTATTATTTTAAAAGTAAGTAGACCTAGATCGGATGTTGTATGAGAGAGATATGTGCATTCTAAGGTCCAAGGTCTCAAAACTTGGTTTGGGTTTTTTTTTCAATTTTAGAGGTTAGCATTTTTTGGTATTTTCTTATATTATTAGTAATATATACAATGTATAGTAAATTTATGGGATTTAGAGTTAGTGTAAAATATATATAGATAAGTGATTTTTACTGGTGATTCTGTCTTCTTATTTCATGCATATGTAAATGCTAAAATGCGGATGTTATCAATGCATGCATGAATGCTAATTATGCAATATTGGTGGAAATATGCTTCTATTACTCCAGAACAAGGCTCTATTTTCAACTTTAAGAGTGATGAATCACTGATTCATCAATGAGCCTTTTGGAGCTTTTTGCAGCATGCGAGGAGGCCGGAAGCAGGCGAAGCGCTCGATCGAACCTTGGAGACGGAGAATTTCTTACCTGTTCTTCGAGGCCTCGTTCCAGCCATCCAATCACCTCACTCGGTCCAGCATAGCAGCAACTGTTGGATGGACTGGCAGTCAGCCTTCAGATCCAGATCTGGGATTTAATCCCAGCCATTGAAGTGGTATCGCACCAGGAGAACGCGTCACGTGTCAAGTGAATCCATATCCGTCGTTTGATCACGTCCCTGGATTGGGTATTTTGCATCTGCACACAACTACGTTCTGTATTTATTAATTAATACTAAAAATTTCCTCTACCTTTGTTCTATTCTGTAAAAATTGCAATTAGGCCCCTACATTTGTAGTATTTACATTCAGGTCCATGTCACGTCACCTCATGTAACCCCCCACGTGAGGTGGAAATTTTGCAGGCATACCGCTGGATTTTTATTAATTTCAATTTGGCCTGGGAACTTTTTAATCCAGTTCTATTTTTTTTGGTATAATTGCATAGTGGCCCTTAGACAATATTTTATTTACAAAATGCCACTACCAATAATAGATTTTCTCTTCGTTGTCTCTATTTATTTTCATCAGAAATTATGCTCCAAAAATCCCAAAAATTAGGATTAAGTACCTAACATGTTGTAGATTCACACTCTAATTTTGCAATTCAATTTTAGGTATTTATCATATTTTATAAAAATAAGAATAACATTTTGTTCCCAATTTGACTTAATTTTTTTAAAAAGAATATAAATTCCTTTCAAAAAATTCCCAAAAAAATATTTTTTTCATTTATGTATTTTTAACCTTTAGATCAGATATCCATAAAATTTACAAAACCAAACTCATAAAAATTGAAAAACCTCACAAACCCTTATAAAAATCTATAAAATTCTCAAAAATTACAAAATTATATTTTCTATTTTATAATTTTCTCTATATCATTATTATTAAGTTAAAATTAATTAAGAGGAATTTTAATACTATTTATTATTTTTCATCTCCATTTTAATTCGACCTATTTAATTAAACCCTGATTTAGGGTATTTTTTACTTTAAAAATAAATAAAAATTATCAAAATTACATAAAAATAATAAAAATAATTAAAACCCAAAAATATTTTATCTCTTTTATTTTTATTTTTTATTACTATTTATATCTATATTAATCTATATTGTATATATACTTTATACATAGCTATTTATATATACTTAAAAGAAAAAGAAATATCAAAATATACAAATATAAAAATAAAATATAAATATAGAATATTAAATTCAAAATAAAAGTACAAAAACAAAATTTTAAAATTTAAAAAAAATAAAAAACCCACAAAAAGAATTATAGACATAAAATCACAATCACATTTTGTATCCATTATTGCACAATCCACATGCTTGCACGTTATAGACATCCATTGCGGAGTTATAAAAAATTTTAAGGGATTTTTACCCGACAGACCCTGTAATCTTTTGCAATTACCGCTACGACCTCTGAAACATCCTAATTCCTCCCTCGACCTCGTAATCTTGCTAACCCTTATCCCACAAACCCTGTGGTTAACTCCCATCCATTTGCCCCGTTAAAAGTGACCGGATTCCGTTATATTCTTATTTTATATTAGAGATTTTTGCACCTAACCGCCTCTACCCGCAACCCGTGCCCAGGCCGCTCTAGCCCCCGGCCTCGCCTCCCCTGCTCTAAGCACTCCCCACTGCCCGAAGCCCCGGCCTCTGCCCCGGATGCTGCCGGAAGCCTCCCCGCACAGAAGCCCTCCCCCCTGCTGGAAGCCCCCCCCCCCCCCCCCCCCCCCCCGCAGCTGCCCCCAACCCCCTGCAGCTGCTCGAGACCCTCCCTTGCCGCCCCGATGCCGGTGAAAGCCCCTCGCACCTGCTCGCAAGCCCCGCCCTACCTCCCATGTGCGTCCCCCCCCGTAACGCCGCCTGTCACCTCCCCTGCCCCCGGCTCCCCCTTCTCGAAGCCCCCCTGCTGCTCTCCCCTCTCCCACATCGCTCAACTCCCCCCCGGCTCCCCCTCCTCGAAGCCCCCTGGCTCCCCCTCCTCGAAGCCCCCTGGCTCCCCCATCCTCGAATCCCCCCCAGGTCGAGTCCCCTCCGACCGCCTCCAGCCCAACGCCAACCCCCATCACCGTCCTGCGAACCCCCCCCCCGGGTCCCACCGTCTCCGTTGCAAGGTCCCCCCATCCCCCTCCCGGGTCCTCGCCTAGCCGACTCCTTCTATCGCAAGCTTCCGCTGCAGCCTCCCCTCCCCCCCCCCCTCCGAGTCCCCGTCCACGCCGACTTCCCAAGATCGGAATAGCCGCCTCCCTCCGACCCCGTCCCTCCCGTCGCACAAGCCTCCCCCTCCCCCCTGGTCCCCATCTCGCCCGTCGCCTCCCCCCTGCAAGTACCCGCCGCCTCCCCCTGACAAGCCCCGCAGATGATGCTGCTACCTGGGGCCACCCCGGTTCCCCCCCTCCCCCCTCCCCCCCCGTCCCCGGTTGTTGGAGCCCCCCTGCTCCCCCCGGTCCCCGGTCGCATGAGCCCCCCGGCTTCCCCTATTGCAGGATTATTTTTTCCTATTTTTTTTTAATTTTGGGTAATCCTAACCGTTCAATGGTAAATGGGTTGGGTTAACTCAAGATTAACCCAAGTAACTGACTCAAATATAGTTAAAATTGACGGCAGGGTTTGTTGGGTAAGACGGAGCAAGTTTATGAGGTCGAGGGAGGAATTAGGATGTTTCAGAGGTCTTAGCGGTAATTGCAAAAGATTACAGGGTCTGCCGGGTAAAAATCCCAAATTTTAACTCCATATTTTTATTTTCATTGCTTGATCTTTAATTGTGGTTTCATTGTTGAATTTATTGGTTTTCTTGGGCGATCAACACGTCGACTACGGTTTCGCCATGTGAAAACGTACCACCCTCACTAAAATCGTTATTTCACCACGATGTAATCCAAACAATGAATAATACCAGGTTAAAGTTATTATACCATATAAATAAATGTTTATAGCAAGCAATTATATGGGTTAAACCACTGTAAGCAAACGTGGATAGGTATAATTATTATTAGTAAATAAAAAACTAATAATAATATTTTTTGTTCTTTTTTAGATTTTTATGATTTTATGGGTTTTTGTTTAGTGATTTTTACCCGACAAACACTATGAGCTTTGTCAATTACCTCCACGATCTTTGAAACAACCTAATTCCCCCCTCAACCCCGTAAACTTGCCAACTCTTACCCCATGAACCCTCCGATTAATTTGTTTGAAGCCCATGGGTGTTCTTCGACTAATTTACATGGTCCATATGGTAATTATGTTGTGCAAAAGGTCGTAGAGGTAATTTAAAAAGTTTATAGGGTATGCCGAGTAAAAATCCCTTTTATTTATATTTAATTTTCTAATCTTTATTTTTTTATCTTTTTATTTTTTTACATTTTAAATTTTTATTATTTAATATTTTAATTTCTTTTTATATTTAAGATATAACATATACTTATATTTAGTAGTAATAATATTATAGATGTTATAAATAATATATAAGATATATAATAAATATATATTTAGAAATATACTTTTTTAAAGGTTTTAAATATATATTTTAGGAGTAATAATAATTAGTATTTAAGTATTATAAGGTATATATTATATATGGTTTCTATAATTTTAAATATAATTAAACATAGTTAAATTGAGAAAGTAAAATGATTTTGTGCTTTTGAATTTTTTCAATGTTTTGGAAATTTTATATGATTTTCACCAATTTTAAGATTCTTTATAGTAGTAAATATACCAAAATAGTGAGCATAATATACAGGATGAGTTGTTTTGGGTTTTAAAATTAGATAATAAGTCCAAAAATTTCTAAAACTAATTTTAATATATCCAATATACTAAAAATAAAAATATGTAACAGAAAACTATTTTTTTATTTTTTTATGAAATTTCACTGATTTTAATAGTCTTTTTAGGGTTTTGCAATTTTTAGTATTTTCCTTCTATATTTTTGTGACTTTTGCTCTGAAGGTATAATATATATTATTATATACTCTATTTTTTTGGGAATTTTAGCAATGGTTATATATAATTTTATTTTTATAAGTTAACAAGTAATAAAAAGCTCTTATTTGAATTTTATTAATTGAGAAAATAAATTAAATGCTTCAAAAATATGGTGTGCGTCAACATGATTTAAGGCATCTACAATAATTTCCCCAACATTTAATAAGTACAGAAGCTATTTAAGAAAATGATGAATCCACGATTCATCGCCTTTATTCTTTTATTTTAGCTTCATTTTCTTAGTCAAACACCTGTAAATACCCACTAATTTCATAATTTTAGCATTTTGCATGCATTTGTTAAATATGCATTTTTAACACATTTTCCATTCAAAATAAAAGAATAAAGAAGAAAAGAAAAAGAAAAGAAAAAGAACGGATGTGTTTATGCAATAAATACATACTGACCCGAACCTCAAGAGAAAGTCAAGACTTGACCTGATCGACCAGGAATAAAGTAGGTGGAGATAGGGTCTTCTGTCAAAAATCCAAAAATAATTTGTACATAAATTACTTGTATATTTGTATAAAACTTGTGCTATTTTATTTGTAAATAATTTGACCTCAAATTAACTATTTTTATAAACAAAAGTTGTAAATAAAAGTATGTTGTAAATAATAAAAATAATTGTTAAATAAAATAATGTAAATATTACAACTAATCATCCTCAGAAAAAAGCCACATTGCAATCATTGAAATACCAATTCCCGCTCCATACAAACTCAAATTGAATCAATCTCACTTCCATTGTACTCTAAATTAAATTATCTTTCAAATGGTTGTGATTTCATAATTTTTGGAGTTACGATTAAAAAGTCGATTTTCTAGGGTGTTTTGTGCGATTTCACCATTATTTATTGTACATATTTATTCATATTTATTTTTTTGCATATATAATGTATATAATTTTAAATATTATTTACATTAAAAAAATAAAAAAATATAAACAATAAAATTTAAAAAATGTGTTTATAAATTATTTCCCTATGTGTATATATGTATTGTGTATTATATGTATATAATATGTGTATACAACTAACTTCCTTAAATAAAAATCACCAAAAAATTAATTATCTAACATTATTTAATTAATTTAATTGAACTACGAAATCTGTATTTAACTACTTGATTTATTGGATTTATTTGAATTAGTTGATTTTATAATATACCATGTATATTAGATTTGATTTTAAATCTTTAATGGCCACCATCAAGGTGGCTAATTGATTTCTATTAATTATTTAACTTATTTAATTTATTTAATTCCAAATTTAGTAATTAATTAATTAATTTTATTAGTTTGATCAATAAAAATATTCCTTAAGTGTGTATACCTTCCTTTTTCATTTTTCTTCTCTTTTTAAAGTGATGCTCCTCCTCATTCACTCCTTGATCAATCTTTGGAGAGAGGAGCCCGATCTCTGAGAACTACTCATCACAGAAGGGAGCCCAGCCTCCAATCTAGTCCGTGACAACGATTCGATCATCGTCGAGGCCATCACAATGTGTCCAAATCCAAGAAAATAAAACCGCTAGGAGCGCCCCCCCCCCCCCCCCCCGCGTCCCGCTCGCCACCCAAAGATCCCCTGCACCAACCCCACCATGTGCGCGGCCTGTGCCCGTCCTCCGTGTCTTCCCTCGTGGTGCCTAGCGACGTCAACCGCCGCCTACGGCCTCCGCCGGGGGTGGAACCCCCCCCCCCTCCGCGGCCCGCACCTCCAGCACGTCGTGCCCTCCTTCCAGACCTCCAACGCGCTCCTGCACTGATCCCATCCGCGCCGACCTCACCTCCTGCGACGTCAGCACCCCCAGGCTCCAGGCTGTCCGCGGTGCTCCACGCACCATCTCGTGCCTTCCAATCCAGATGCGCGCGACCCCCGCCGAGCGCCAGTCGCGGCGCGTCCCTCCGCCGCCGTCGCCATATGGGAAGAAAGGGAGGGGCGGCGTGAACCCTTGCCCCTTTTGAGAAGAAAACAACGAAGGCAATTGTTTGGTTGCTGGGTTGGACTAGGTTGGGTTGGGCTGGGTTGGGATGGGTGAATAGTAATCTGTGAGGAGGAAGTACCCTTGTGAATAGTAACCAGGGTTGGGCCAACCCTGCCCAACCCAGGGGTTTTACAATAAAGTATTGGAAACATTGCATATTATTCCATAGGAGTTTTAAAATGACAAAGAAGCCCCCTGCAAAGCAAGTCACATGCTAGAGATGTGTATCACTGGGTAATTTGCATAATTGGTCTGCATGTTTATTTTCTTGTATATCTGAGTGTAGCAACTTTTGCATAATTACATTTCAGCCCCTGTTGATTCCAGACTTAAACTTTGCATGTTCTTCTTGATAAAATAAATATTTTTGTTGCTCGAAAAATTTTGAAAAAAATGGTTTATGTTCTTGTTAACTTTCTTGTCATTGTATAAATTTTTAATGTCATTTGTTATATTTAAAAAAAATCAAAAAAGTAACTTTTTGTCTGCCCAAAATTTGAAAATTCATAAAAAAATCGAAATATAACCTAAAAATTCTAAAAAGAATTCTGTAGGTGTATTTTGGCGTCATTTAATTTCAATCGAATTTTCTTGCATTAACGCTTTATAAAACTTCAAAAAATAGCAAAAAACCAAAAATCTTAAAAAATGTAGAAAAATTTAGAAAACTCCAAAAAATAATGATTTCAGTTTCGGATTGTGAATATTGCTTTGTAGTTTATGCTAAAAATAATTTCTATGATTTCTAAGAAATTTAATATTTTCAAGTTGCAAAATAATCTCGATTGTGCATTCTATGCTCTATTTTCCACAGTTTCATTTTTTGAAAAATCATAAAAAGTTCAGAAAAATCTGGAAAGAATATAAAAAATATTTTAAAACCGTAAAACATTTTCTTTTAATTTTGTGAGTATTTTTGGTCATTCTGAAAAATAAAAAAGAGTGTGGTGTCGTGCGTTTTTTATACTTTGTGTCTTATTTGAAAATTAAAAAAAATAATAATTCAAAAACCACTAAAATATTGCCTTGGAAATTTGACTACATAGTTTTTAAATCGTGCTCCATGTGTTCGACCTTGGTCGCTATACCAGGTAAAAAGAATAGCGAAAGCCACTTATATTATTTTTATTCATTTATCTTTTTTTAAGTGGTTAAATACATTTTTTTCTCGATTGACCAAATCACGCGGTTGAGAACAACGACAACTTTGTGATATTATTTATCCATCTTAACCGGTTGATTTTCGGCTCATCAAAAAACTAGAAAAGCCTAAATATATATATATATATATATATATATATGATAATATGTGTATATTTGCAATAAAAATAAAGTCAGATGTGTTGTGTGTAAAATCTCCCAAAAGTTACACTTTTATTACAAATTTAAAGATTAAAAAGAAATAAAGGAAGCCAGGGGACTTCTATGAAAATAGCCCCGACACCTAACATGGGGGCCATATAAGGGGATCCAGCAAAGAACCTAAATGTAAATTGGAAGAAGTTCGAGGGCCCTATTGAAAAATATATAGAAATATTTAAGTGTGATTTACTATTTACAATAACTAATACAAAATACAAAAGAGGCATGGGCTCTAGGAAATTTACCCCTAAATGCTCCATCAAGTGGTGCACGCCGCTTCACTAAACCCAATCATATGGTGGGTATCACACAGTGCTTCACCTGATCTGAGTGATGTGGATTAGATCTGGTGCTCATGTTCCATCCAACAACATATGGGCAGCCTCCAAGAACACGCAAGAATACGATCTTGGCATGTCTTCGATCCTCACTTTCTCTTGACTCTGGTCGTCTTCCTCGACACTGGTGGTGTCCACACATTCTTGGATGTCACCAGCATCAACAAGAGGGCTCAAATATCTCTAGGGAAGCTTGGAAATCAATGGGTTCTCCTCGCACCTCTAGCTTCTGATAGGTCCTCACTTTGTCTCCAGGGAGCTTCTCAAAACACTTGGCCTACACAAAAATTTTTCTAGGCTCGAGGCGGAGCACCTCGACTGATTTTGAAGCTGGATGCACACGGGAAATGATTAGGCGATGAAGCTTTTTGATGGGTGAGAGATAGAGCTTCGAGGGACCTCGCTCCTTGCAGGATCGAGGGGGGAATAGTGGGCAATGATGGAGAAGAATAAGGATATGTAGATGGGCATATTTGGGGGTCGAAACAAGGATAGGATCATTGTGATTTTGAGCTGGAGCAGAAGTTCCAGTCAACAAAGATCTCCTAAATTACTTTAAAATACTTCCTAATTGTGAAAACTAAAGGCTAAGATCAACTACCGGACTGGAATTAAATTAAGAAAAAGCGTAAAAATCAGCTCATACATGAGGGATTCAGGAAGCAGATGAAACTCCACCTAGAAGGTCCCGACGGCGCTTGGATCTCCAAATCACACCTTTTATCCTTGCCGACAAGATTCGAGGAGCATCGGCTGTCACTAGAGCTCGACACAATTGCTTCCTATTGGGGTTACAAGGAAAATTTAGGATCAAAATTAAAAAAGGGTAGAGATGGGTAATATTTATATGTGAAGGTTTTGGCAAAAAGGCAAGGGAGATTACATGAGGAAAGAAGGTAGTTGGTGGAATCTAGTCGGTTGGCATGTGTCAGGATTGAGGGAGGAGAAGGGTGGTGGGATGCTCGAGAGGGAAGGCAACATGGAAGAATAGTAAGAATTGGGAGAAGTTTGGACGCATGTTAATTCTGTCAAGGTGGCAGCTAGGAGATGTACAGTTGACCTGCGGTCAACAAAAGAAGTGATCCGGTTAGTCCACGCGTGGACCAACCAGAAAATTAAGAGGAATAAATACCTTATTAATTCAGTTAAAATTAATAAATGATTTTATTAAATAAAAGTTAAAACGTGAAAAATATATACGATTTTATGTAGTATTTTATATATTTTTATAATACTTTTTATTATGTGTTAATTTTTACATGAGTATATATAGGTATATTTAGCTATATTTATAATGTTCTTTATTTTTATTTTGTATTTGATAATTTATTATTATGTACACATATTTTATATATTTATGGTATATTTAAATATACATTAATATATTTTTAGTTTATTTTTTCTGATTTTATTTATTTACACAAATAAATGTGTAAATGTATTATATATGTATAATTTACCTATATATCTGAACATATTATTTATTTAATGAATTTTTAATGGTTTTATTTTATAGTTATTGTTTAAATGTATTTCAGATCTTATTTACAAGAATATAAAAATATAATAAGACTAAAAATATAAAGAATGAATATAATGAATATATCATGTATACAATACAATAGCGACCAAAAAGTCAACTTTTGCATCTTGGTTCCATTTTTAGTGAAAACCTTCAATAAATAGATAATTAAATTTTATGAACAATAAAGGAGAGTTTTGTCAATTCTGAGTTAGTATGGAGGAGATAGATGTCTGTGAAGTTTTCGTTGTGATTTTTTGTTTTATGTGTCACGGGTCCACTGTGTACTATAGTAATGTGCAATAATTTTTGTATTTTTCTTTATATTTTTATGTACAACTTTGATGTTGAGGTTTTTAATATTTGAGGTGCTTAAAAAATAAAATAGGACCTATATGACCATTTATTGATGAATAAAGTTAGAGTTTTGGGTGTATTCTATGTACAGTTAGTTTGTTCTATGACCCCCTACTTTATTACTTGTCAACCACATCAATATTGACATGGTCCCAGGGTTTAGGGTCACTCGGTGTCTCTAACACTTCATTTCTTTTCTTTTCTTTCTTTCATTTTTATTTTGGAATTATATACATGTAATTATACAATATTTAAGTGTCAATTGTTGATTGTTTATTTTATACAAATTAATGCTATATAGATGCATTAACCGGGTATTTGAGACTAAAACGAATAAACAAAGGTCATGAAATGGAGATTCATCACCTCCTATACTTGCCTTTGCTAGTCCCTAGCAAACACTTATGACAATGAGTGCAAGAAAAGAAAAATAAAGAAAAAGAAAGAGCTTTTGAATTTTAAACTTGTCTTAATAAAATTAAAGTTTAGAGCTCAGTTAAGATCTTAGTGTGTTCAAAACCACATTCAGGTTCGGAATTATGACACAACAGCTCTTAGGTTCCATGTTCCTCTATTCAGTTCAACTCAGCGGCCTGGTTAGAACCATCCTTTCATACACATACTCTCATAACCTTGAAATGACCAGTACCGTGTTTATGAATTTTGTTAGCTCTTTCGAGACAAATCGATGAACTATCAAGTGGTCTCCTCATATGGCAACTCGTCCTAGGGGATATGTATATTTCCTTCTAAGTTTAGATGTGTGATAGTTCACAATCTAAAAGGGAGAAAAGCTAGAAGAAAGGGAAAATAAATAGGAATGAACCAGTTAGTCGCAATCTCTTATGAAGCTTAGCTAGTGTAACCAATTCTTCACCTAGAAGCTGGCCTTTTTTGGAAGCTCAAAATTGTTGGAATTTTTGATGTAGTCTTCTTTTTTGCATATTTTCTTTATACAAAATTGCTTTGCATTCTTGTTTTCCTTGATGGATAAAGAATCTTTTATCCTGTCCATATTTTAGGATCTTGGAAAATTTTTGCTAGTAGACCATTCCTCATTCAAAGATTTATTTCAATCCAATCTCCAGTCATTAGATGTCCATTCTACTAGAGGAAGTGGCTCCATCGATAGTCTCTAAGAATGGTTCCTGAGTCACCCTTGACGAAGCGGCCTAGTATCATCCCAACTTAGACTCTATGATCTTTCAACAATCCATATGGGTTGAGCTAGGTGTTAAGTGTGAGGTCTCACGACAAGCCAGTATCTCAAGAGTCATACTAATGACATGCAAGGTTCTAGTTAGACACATTGAATCGACTCACAAACATAGTATCGTGGAACCTAAAGAATTAAGTCAAGGTAACCTGAGGTGTCTCAATTCTAGTATTTAAAGGGTTCCTCTGAAATTAAGTGGATTTAGGTCTAGATCAAACTCCAATCTTCTATGAAATGCAAGAAAATCTTGATAATGTATTTAGACTAGATCAATTGTTTAGATCATTTCGAAAAATTAAAATCCTATGCAATGCAAGAAAATATTTTATGAAGCTATTTTCTGGTTTTGAACTTTTGATAGATTTTTGAAAATATTTTGTAAATTTCTAGCAATGTTTTTGAAAATATTTTACAATTTTTTATGGTTTTTAATTTTTTTTTTATATTTTTAGGGATTTAGTAACAAATTGTGAAAGGATTATGTGTAGATATTTACGTGAGAGTGCGTGCATATTTACAAGGATCTGGGTGTAGATTTTACATTGGAAATTTATACATGTTAAGTTGTAGATGTTCTTTATAGTTTTTTGTATACAAGGGTTATAAAGAATTTTATTTGTTGATTATATACACAGTTCTCAAAGTAGTTTTAAAATATTTTTATAACTATTTTGAAATATTTTATTTTAAAAATATTTTAAACATATTTACAAAATTGGGACATCATTTTTCCAATTATTTTCAAAGGTACAGTTAGGTTTTTTAAAATATTTTTACAACCATTTTTCAAATCATTTGCAAACTGAATTTTCAAAAAAATTTATCCAAACAAACAAAACAATTTTTTGTCAATGGTTTGAAAGTATTTATAAAATGTTGTCCAAATAGTTTATTTCAAAACATTTTCCAACCATTTTCCAAATCATTTTTAAAAACATTTTAAAACTGATTTATTAATTATATATATAAATACTTTTGAAAATTTATACATAATTAGGGTGCATTCTTTATAATTGGTTAATCATACACACTTACCTAATATAATATATTGGTCATATTATTAAAAATACAAAAGTACTAGTTATGACTAAAGTATCTACAATGTATATAAAATCTCCCTATATTTAGCTTGAGCTATGTCCTCATAGTGACCAAATAGAAAAAGGAAGAAAAACTTGTGTTATTTATATGAAAGTGTATAATACAACTAATGAATAAAGAATGAGCAGTTGGTCATCCCCCCTGTACTTAGGATCAACAAAACCTAAGTATAATAAATTGTATACAAAATGAGGATTATAGAGGATCAGGAGTTACGGAATCAAACAACTCAACTTGTCCCCCGATGTACTTAGGGTGAAATATCGCTAAGTACAAATAGAGTATCAATAAGTTGAGAGACAAGCGAGGGAATAGATAAGAATAACCCGAATACTCTCATCCCCTCTATACTTAGGATGAAGTATATCCTAGGTATAGCATAGATGAATGGGATGAGTGAAATATGAAAGAATGAAAGATTTGAAAATTTGAAACGGAAAGAAGAAGAGAAGAAAATCAGTCAAAGCTATTTGTATCTGCATTGTATGGCTTTGATGATGCTTCAGCTGTGAAATCTTCATCAAAAATAATTTGAATGGAATCGACGATGGTCAAGAATGCATCGTGCTATAGATACAACTTCAGCAACTAATCGTTGACGATGAATGACTGTGTGTACTCGGATATCAAATCGCTTCCATTGTCACACACGATTTCGACTATGAATGACCATGTTCATTTACTCTTCAAATTACATGGGAATATATTCAACTTCGCGTCAAATATCTAAATATTTTGTTTAGGTCTGAAGGTCTTTCTTTTGATGTGATGATAGTTCCAGTATTTGACATTCTCTTTGCACATGAAGTTGTTACCGTACACATAGTTTTTTTAATTCTAGGAGGTTTTTCAGATAAATCAACCTATTCTGACCACCTTTCTATGAGTCGATGTTATAAATGTTTACTTCCCAAAGATATTTATGAAGAAGTTCCACGGACAGATGACATGGCTTCCCATATACAAGACGATAGGGGTGACATGCCCAAAGGAAACTTGTAGGAGGTTCTGTAAGCCCAGAGAACCTAATCCAGAAATTGTGACCAGTTCTTTTTATCTGGTCTCTCAAGTTTCTACAAGATCATCTTGATTTCTCTGTTTGTTAATACAACCAAGCCATTTTATAAAGGATGATAAGGAGAACTTACCTTTTTATTCCTGATGATCGATGTCGTACTCCTTAATAAGTTTCTTAACCTCTTTATTAATGAAGTGGCAACCCCCCATTTGAGATGATGATTTTTGGTATCCCGAACCATGAAATGTTGTTATCTTTCAGAAACTGGCAAACTATGGATCTATGGGATGCTTGAGTAGGGATAGCTTTTACCCATCGACTCACATAATCCACGACAAGAAGGATGCATTCATAATCCTGACTGTTACATAACGAACTCATGAAATTAATATCCCATGCATCAAACACATCAGAAATGTGAATGAATTTGAGGGGCATAGAGTCTTTTGAGCTGAGGGTTCCTCCCATTTTCTGACAGTTGGTACAAGCTTTGACATACTCTATGGCATCCTTGAATAGTGTGGACCACTAGAGGCCATACTGTAATATTTTTGTTGTCGTTCTACTTCAAGAATGGTGTCCACTAGATTCGAGCTTATTACAGTGCTCGAGGACACTTGTGTACTCCTCCTGAAGAATATACCATTGCCAAATGCAGCCTACTCCTTCCCTGAACAGGTATGGATCTTCCTACTAGTAGAAATGGATGCTGGACAAGAACTTGTCCTTCTTGATTTGAGTCTAATCTTGTGGGACTACCTAGATACAAGGTATTTTACAATATCATTGTACTAAGGGAGAGATGCCGCATTGAGATTAAATTCATCATGGAAGGTTTCTGTGATTGATGCACTGCTCAACTGAGTATCTTGACAATAAATTCTGGATAAATGATTCGCTACAAAGTTTTTAACTCCATGCTTGTCTATAATTTCCAAGTTGAATTCCTGGAGGAGAAGTATCCATATGAGTAGGCATGATTTGGCATCCTTCTTCTATTGTGAACATCTAATAATAGAGTGGTCAATGTAGACAATGAATTTAGATCCAAGAAGATAGGATATGAACTCGAAAGGAAGAGACCAGTCATGTGGCTGTAGGACTTGAGTGTAAGTGACTAAATATTTCAACTGACAAAATGATAGGAAAACCTTCTAATCAACAGTGAACTCGGTCTCCTTGCATTAAAGCTCAGTGAGAGATCGGGCAATCTTGTTGAAGTCTTTAATAAATATTCGATAAAACCAACATGCCCAAGGAATGACCTCAATGCTTTATAGTTCGAGGTGGATCAAATTTGACGATCACGTCCACCTTTATCGGGTTGGCTTCCATGCCATGCTTGAAATTGACATGGCCCAGCACAATACCTTTAGTGACCATGAAGTGACTCTTTTCTCATGATAGTACCAAATCACTTAACGGTATTTCTACAACACCTGATCTAGGTGCATAAGACATGAATTGAAGTTGCCACCATAGATTGAGAAATCATCCATGAAAACCTCAAGAAAAATACCAACCATATCGGCAAAGACAACTAGCATGCACCTTTAGAATGTAGCGGGTCATTGCATAAACCAAAGAGCATTCTTCAAAAGGCATATGTGTCAAATGGGCAAGTGAATGTCATTTTCTCTTGATCTTTAGGGATGATTTTCACCAGGTTGTACGGGTATCCATCTAAAAAAAGGAAGAATTCCTTTCCGACCAATCTTTCAAGCACTTGATCAATAAATGGCAGAGGAAAATGGTCCTTCTTTGTCATTGAATTCATGCATTGATAGTCAACATATGCTTGCCAAGACATTGGTGCTCGAGTAGAAATCTCCTCTCCTTGGTCATTAGTGACCACCATGGTGATCCCTGATTTCTTTGGCTCTACATGTAGGGGATTCACCCATTTTGAGTCAGAGATGGGATAGATGAAACTTACTTTACACCATTTCGTGACTTCTTTCATCACTACTTCCCATAGGTTATAGGTTTAACCTACATTGAAACTTACATGGCAATTTACAGTCATCTTCAAGATAAATGTGGTATGAAAGCACAACCAGATTTATCTCTCGGAGATCCGAGTATTTCAACACAAGTGCCTTAGTTTTTCTCTAGAACCTCAAGTAAACGAGATTCTTGATCTGGGGTCTGTATACAACTAATGATGATCAGATACATGTTCTCTCCACTCTCATGACAATCATACTTCAGACTTGTCGGGAGCTATTTCAGTTCAGGTAATTGTTGAGTCTGCTCCGCGACACTTCAGATATTGTGCTGGGAGATAGATGGTCTACTGAAATTAATGAGGTGTTGTCCACCTATGTCACTCTTGGCTATGATAATAATGTACCAAACATATATGCAATGAATTATTCTTGTTCGATTTAGCTTGAATTTCCTCAAACAAGCTGATTAGTTATTCAAATAATGTATACCAATTGACAGTGGAGCCAAGGTTGACTGCTCTATCCAGGTCCTCCTCAGAAGAGATGATTTCCTATGTTACAATATCATTTAAAGATATTTCTTACCATTGATATGAACAATCTCATAGTCTTCTGTTTCTGATTCCGGTTTCCCTTCGTCTAACGTTTCTTTCGGCTCATTCATCATATCCATGGTGACTTTGTCAATGTAGGAGCAGAATGTGATCTTTCTAGGCCCACTAGTAGATGATCACTTCGGTAGTTCGAAGGAATGGTCGATCAAGAATAAAGGGAGACTGGAGAAATGTTGCAGGCAAATCCATATCCAGGACAACATAGTCCACTAGGAAGCTCATGTCCTGCACAGTCACGATAACATCTTCCAACAAACCCCAGGGTTTGTTAATGGATTGATCTATAAATTATTGGATCATATGACTGGGTTTAAGCAGACCCATCCCAAATTCTTGAAGTAATGAGAAGTGCATTAGATTTATAGAGGAACCACTGTAAAGAATGGTTAGCTCAACGATCTGATAAACAATTTGGCATCTGATTAAGGGTGCTCCCTTGTATTCCTTCTTTTTATGGGATATCACTTAGCATTCGCAATAGCCATGGTTAGGATACACTTTTCTCCTTAGATGTGTTTATTCTTTCAAGGCTAACGCTACTAGGTACATGCTTCTTTCCGATCTTTCTTTACTATTGGCATGTATTCCATGGTCTTCATTAATGGTATTTCTAACACAATGTTCTAAATTATTTCCACAACAATGCATTTTTTATTTTTTTGATTTTTTGGAGTTTTTATTGCATCTAAAAATGAATATTCATAAAAGGAAATGCATTATTATTAATTACATCATCATTTACAATGATCAGCTAGAAGAAGAGCGATCATTTAAAATATGCAAAAATACATCTACATGAGCTTGGGCTTCATTGGTCAACTCTGGAGCTGTGGTTGGTGCTTGCATATCCTGATTTGAATCTACTTGGATTCAACTCTTACTTTGTTTTTGAAGATTTTCATTTTGATGATTTTTTTGGCCTTTTTTCTCTTGGTGGTGGTGGTAGCGATCTGGTTATGCTCCTACATCTTCTTTCTCACCTTGCTATATCGCAGAACCATGTAGAAGACTATGACTCGCTAGAAGATGCTTTATTTTCCCCTTTTGTATGGCAGACGTTTGCAACACCCTACTTCTCCTGAGAAGCACTACATGAGACAACACAAAATCTGAAATACATGACTCTACAGGACCGGATGAGATGTCACTGAATAACTTCTCCTTTTACTTGAAGTTATTGGGATTGTTCTCAACCTGTGCTAGGCTTGGAGTTTTAATGGTAATGAGGTCATCAAGCTTCTATCTCATCTCTACTAGACTTTTGACTAATTGAGCCAAGCAGTCGAGACCTTGGGTTCAACATGTTGACAACGTTGGGAGTGGCAATGCTAAGGCTACAAATGAGAATACTGATTATACTACGGAGGAGGATGTTGTTGGTAATGCTGAGAGAAGGATACTGATTTTGACTAGTTGTGTAATTGTGATGCGGGTGATACTGGCATTACGAGGCTGCTGGTGTTGATAATTCTATCTCCAGGTGTTCTGATATGGTGCAGACTAGTGTAGAGGTTGTTGGTGCTGGAAAAAATTCCCACCAGATGGTTGGTGATATGGTTGAATTGTAGAGGACTGGCCCTGTTGTTGTCCGCCAGGATGAGCCAGATGTATATCACTATTCTAGATGTCGTTCGCCTCTTGGACTTGGGGCGGAGGTGGGAAAATGGAGCCACATAAGATGGGGTCTGAGGCTCGATCTGGTATATGACAAGTGTTGTGACAGCTACAGTGGTGCTTGGTCAGGAGCATGCATGTAGTATGCATGCTAAACTTCAGGTTGTCCTAAACTTGGGTATGGTGGTTGTGGTGATGATGGTTCCTTCGATTCAACATGAGTTACGGCTGCCAAACTCATAGAGACTACATTGATGATGTTGACTACCAGCTCCAACTTCTTGGTAATCTGATCTAGCTTGCCTAGTTGTTGGGTTCTCTACTCGATCACAGTTAATTTCTCCAAGTCATGTGATTGCTTATCTATAATATGAACTTTGGAGAGGTGGCACCCAATAATGTTGAGGTTGGAGGTCCTGTCCATGCCCGATTCATGTGATGCCACCACATTGACATGCTTGTGGTAGATATGCGGCTAACGTTGATATGCTCGTGATGAAGACAAGGTGGCTTGTCCTTCGACCATTTCTTCAATGATCTATCAGACTACATCTTTGTCCTTGTTGAAATGAGATCTGCGACATGTGGCATCGACAAGCGTCTAGCTTTATTGTGTGAGCCCCTAGAGAAGTGTTGGACCAAATTGGTCCGAGGAATATCATGGTGGGGGCACTTCTTTTTAAAAAATTTAAACCTCTCTCGGGCTTCATGAATTGACTCGTGTTGTCCCTGGGAGAAGTTGTTGATTATTGCTCGTATATGATTGAGACGACCAAGAGGGTATAATTTGTAGAGGAATGCAGACTTTAGTTCCTCCCAAGTTATCACTACCTTCTCCAAAAGATTTATCCTATTCAATGCCTTGTCCTGAAGCTTGAATGGGAAGGCGGTCATTTTGACTACACCAAACATGATGTTAGGGTAGTTATTTGTGCGGCCAATGCAAGAGAACTGTGGAAGATGGATATAAGGCTCTTCATTAGTGTTCCCATTAATGAAAGGAAAATGAACCAAGAACTGAAGCATGAGCTCAAAGTGTCCATGGACTAAAGGAATCTAAATCCACTCAGTCATCTGATCAGATCCAGGATTGCATGTCTCCTTGAGGGAAGGCGTTTAAGCCCCTCTTCTTGGTTCATCTGTAGGTCCTCCATCGGGTCCATCTATGGATTCTTCATTCTCTCCTCCTCATGTATTCTCTCTAACCCTTCTTAGTGTTAGCCATGTGAGCTCGAGGGGGGCCATTCCTACAATAAATGTTATTGTAATATTTGATTTTATCAATAAAAGTTATTGATTTATTCACTCCCTATATGAGATTAAATGAATAAATGAACTATAAGGTCCCTCTGTATAATTAGGGTTATGTACCACGGTCATCTTAGTAATCATACAGTTGTTGATTTAATAATTGAATCATAGACGCCGGTGTTTGGATGAATATCTAAGGAGTTAGATTGAGAACTCATCTAGCACCATCAAATGATTATCAAGAGATGATCTCTAGCATGAGTATGAGATGGAAATCCTTCTCGTTAGGTTGATATTAGACTGACCTCTTGATCCAGGTCCTCTACATGGGAATAGAGATTTGGAGGTGTCAGATTAGTTAGGTTAAAGGGTTTGACTTAACGAGATCGAGATAATAAAAGTCCTATGTCGTATACTGTTACGATATAGGCATACATCCTCTGACCAGAGGCAAATATGTTGATGTATGTATAAGTGTGTACATTTGGCAGACCGATAGATTGATGAACTAACCAAGGTCTATTTACCGTCGAGATGGTATGCATATGAGGGCATATGAGTAATACGATCTCTCAAAAGGACCATGCAGGATCACTTGTGAACCAGAAGACATGATCTCAGTCATGAGGTATTGGGACCAATCAAATTCAATGCATGGCCTTCGTGCTTTGGAAGCATGCCAAGAATTTGTATGTATGATATATGCCTTATATAATCCATACCAACTCCTAATGACCAAGATTGAGAAACTTGATGATGAAACCCTAAAGATGGAAGTGTAAAATTGATCTATATCTTTAGGTTTATCACAGTCATTCTAGTATGCAGGATGTACATCTATTAGGAATACCTAAGCGTGACGTGATCATAAACGGTTGTATAACCATGACACGTCCATTTCAAGTGAGTGATGAAATAGGTCTGGATTTTAGTGACTCCTCTCTGTAGAGAAGTAATCTGATCTTAGTCCAAGTGTTGGACATTGATCTGAATGAGTTCGGATGCAATAAAAATATTAGATTTACGTCCTTGATTTGATCAACATCTAGGAGAGGTCCATGGGATCCGGGTTTGAGATGTGATCTCAATATCCAAGTCAATATAGGTGGAACGTACAATCACAATGTCCTTTCTCCAAGTATTTACGGAGAAAACACATTATTCTTGAAAGAGTTCAAGAATAATTCGATTGTTAAAATTATATCAAAGAATTGAGAAATGGCTAATTAAATGTGATTTATTATAATAATGTAAATTTGATTCATATTATTTGGATGCATGAGAATGATAATCCAATATAATTAAATGTGAGTTTATTATTATGATATGATTAATGTGGATAGTACTGTCCAACTATGCATATATAAATTACAAATGTGATTTATGATATACAAAAGAGAGAATAATTTTTATTTATATTTATTGATTAATTATTAATGTGAATTGGATTCACATTGAATGATTAATTAAAAGTACGATTACATATTGTTTTGGGTTGTGAATGTGATTCCCATAATTCCAATGGCATGATTGTAATCTTCACAAGATAATTGTGAATTATCCTTGTGATATGATCTTATAAATTACATAAGGTAATGTAATCTCATGACTTGGAATGATATTGACTCATACTAAGTTAATAGGGTGGACAACCACATTGTCCCAAAGGGACTTGGTGGTCGTCCCTCCATTTTTAAGGATAAGACAATCTCTTACACCATTATCTCCAAGGGTAAATAAGTTAATTTTGAAATTAATTATGTTGATTTATCAATGTATATTAATTTTAATTAAATCATTTGTTATATTTTTAACAACATAAATCATGACCATTTTATTCAACACAAATCAATCTCATTCATTGATTTAGTGTTGACCATGGATTTGGATTCATAGACTTCCAAAAACCTATAAAAGGAGAGGCACCCCTTTCTTTTCAAACACACAACTTCGACAATGTCTCTCTCTCATTCTCACGTCACCCCTTCTCCCTCTCTTTGAGTGGATGTCCACTCTTCTTATAGAGAGAAAGCCTCCATCATCGTTGCATCGTCGTTGTGTTGCCGCTTCGACACTCTCGGATCTTCATCTTCTTTGGTGCATCTCATGCGTGAAGAAGTCATTAAATCTTGTGAGACGGGATCAGGAGATCCATTGCTTAGATCATCAACTTGGATTGCAAGAACTATGCGACTCATCCCCGCGCTCGCAAGCGTCTCCTCCGACGGATCGGACTTGAGACATGAGGTCTCTTGTCTTAGAGGCTTGATTGCAACCATGATACAAGAGATATTTATTTATCTATTGTGTGGTTAGATAAAATGATCCAAGGAGTGTTCGTGGATCTTGTGGTTTCATCAATTAGAAATTTTGAATTCCGCTGCATCGAGCTACTACTGCGACTAGTCACCCTCGATTGTATATGATACAATCCACACACTTCTGTGATGCGCTTGAGGATTCTTCCATGTCCTTCAATGTGGTATCAGAGCCTTAGATTGTAGGTTTTTGATACGATTCATAAACCTAAGAAGACTTGGGTTCGTTAGGGGTTGTGAAAATTTTATTGCATTTCATTCTCGCAATCCTATTTTGTGATTATTTTCGTCCATGTTTAGAAATTTTGAACACAAAATTATAACTTGTATAATGTTCCAAATTAATTAAGGAAACTGTGGTATTTGAGTTTGCGTGATTTGGAAGCTGATAACTCAAGTTATGATCATTTTAATGAACATATATCCACTATTTCAGGGATGGCGAAACATGACATAATTAAAGGGGTTAGTTACTATTTAGAAATGCCTAGAAATTCATAATAACCACTTGGTTTCTGTTATAAAACAAATTACTTTGCTTGATTTGGATTTAAATTAATTGAGATATGATAATTTTAGCGAGTGATGGTCACTGTTGGAAATTACATTCCAAATCAAAAATCTTGTGATTGTCATTTAAAAAATTAGTGAAATTAATTAATATAATAATTATGGATAAATATTTGAAAAATATTTGATGATAATTATTTCCTTAAATGGAATTGCCTTAACCAATAATTGATTAGATATATTGTAGATCACAAATAGGTTACATGATCATCTTCCAATAAATAAACTTGCTTGAATATGATTAGGAATTTATTTAGCAAATTTCCTTACAATAAATATGATTTTAATTATTATTATTATATGGTATAACTTCGGTTGAGAAACCTATTATCATCTCAATTACATAATGATCAAGTTGATATTATCCTTTCCCGAGGCGGATATGGTGTCTAGTCGGAGAGCGTTGGGGTAGAAGGTTGTACTGTGTGCGGTCTATCCCATTGCCAACAATACAGATCATGACAACAGGTTGGGAAAGGATAATTCTACAGAGCTCATGATGTATTTTCTAATTATTGAAATTCTAAATAATACGTAATTTGAGATAACACCATCCTTTCAAGTAACAATCAAGTTTGTTGATTGAATTGGATTGGTAATTGATTTAATGTGATTAAATGAATTATATCTAGTTAAAACACTCTATTATGAATGTATGTGTATTTTGAAGGATATGGTGAGATCCTTAAGCACATCATGGAAGCGTGAGGATTGCATCCTATGCGATCGGGAGCGACTAGTCGCACTAGTTGCTCGGGGCAACGAAATTTAAAAATTTTCATGCGATGAAATCACATGATCCAAGAACACTTCTCGGATCGTTTCTTATAAACCAAAAACAAGTATGAGGGTTATCTCTTGAAGCGTGGATACGATCGAGTCTCTAAATGAAGAGGCCTCCTGGCTTAAGTCTTATCCAACAGAGGTGACGCTTGCGAGCAGGTTGATGAAACGTGTGCTTCTCGCAATGCATGTTAATGATCCAGACAGCGGATCTCTTGATCTCGTCACATGAGATCCAGCGTATTCTTCACGAGTGAGGCGCACCAAAGAAGATGGAGATCCACGAGCAAACAATCCGGCAGCATAACGACAACGTTGCAGCGAGAGCGACTCTCTCTAGAGCTCCACGGTGGACAGCCATAATGAGAGAGAAAGAGAGACAACATGTAGAGAATGAGAGAGAGAGAGAGCATTTGATTGTTGTCTCTTAATGTTGTAATTTGAAGAGCATGGGGTGCATCTACTTATATAGTATTTTGGGAGTCCATGGATCACAATCCATGGACTTCACAAAATCAATGGATGAGATTGATCTACGCTTCTTTTAATGGCCAAGATTTTATTGTAAAAAAATTAATTTAATTTAGATTAATATATATTGACAAATCAATATAATTTAATCCTAAAATTAAATCAATCAAACTTGGATATATTAGAAAGGAGATTGCCTTACCCTTTCCTAATTTGAGTTGGTGGGAATCTTATGTAATCTCATGAGATTACATTCCTTCATGGAAATCTCCAAAATTTACAAAAACACTTGTTGTAAATTATTCTACAAAATTAGTCATAATTATTTTGTGAATATTGCAATCTTGCTATTGGAAACGTGTGAATCACATTCACAACCCAAAACAAAATGTGAATTACATTTTCAATTAATTGTCCAATCTCAATCCAATTAACATCAACATTTAATTAACAAATATAAATTACAAATAGCTCTCTCTTATATATTATAAATCACATTTACAATATATATGATTAATATGGATAGTGCAATCCACATTATTCATATGCATGATATTTAAATCACATTTAATCATCTTGGATCTATATTCTCATGTGCCCAAATAATATGGATCACATTCACATTATTCACATCTTTGATAATTAAATCACATTAATTATCTAAGATAACTATCCTTATAATCTGAATCAAATTCATACTATTCTTGACAATTAAATAACATTTAATTATCAATTTTCTCAATTCTCAGATACATATATCAACAACGAAATTATCTTTGAACTCCTTTAGGGATAATACGCTTTCTCCACGGATACTTGGAGATAAGGACATGGCGACTGTATTGTTCCACGTATAGTGACATAGATAGTGAGATCACATCTCAAATCCAGATTTTGCGGACCTCTCATAGATGCTTGATTAAATCAAGGCCACAAACATCCTGCATACTGGAAGACCCAGAATAAACTAGAAGTATAAGATCAATTTTACATTGTCTACTTCAGGGATTTATCATTGAGTTTTTCATTCGATCATTGGGAGTCGGTATCGATCATATACTTTCCAAAAGCATATATCATACCTAGATGTTGATCATATACTTTCCAAAAGCATATATCAAACCCTACAAATTCAATCAAACTTCCAAAGTGAGACGATCGCGTACGGAATTTGATTCTTCCCAATATACCATGGGTGAGCTCTTGTCTTCCGATTCAGTAAATGAACTTGTATGATACATTTGAGAGAATGTATTACTCATATGCCCATGCATGCACACCATTGTGCTGATGTATAGACCTTGGTTAGGTCATCAACCTATTGGTCTGCCAAATGTACATACTTAGATATATAGTAACATATATATATCTCCGGTCAAAGGATCCATGCCTATATTGTGACAACATACGACATAGGACTTTGGTTATCTTGATCTCATTAAGTCAATTCTTTCACCTAACTTATCTAACACCTCTGAATCTCTATTCCTATGTAAAGAACCTACGTCAAGAAGTCGGCTAGATATATTTAGAGAAAGTATTGACTTCTACTTCTCAGGCTGGAGATCTCTTTTAATAATCATTTGACGGTGATTGATGAGTCCTCGATCTAACTCTTTATATATTCATCCAAGCTCCAGCCTCTATTATTCAATATTGAATCAACAGCTGTATGATCATTAAGATGTCCATGGTACATAATCCTAATTGTACTAAGGTTATTATGCAAATTAATTATTCTTCAAATCTATTCAAGGAATGATATTCACAATAATATTTTTTGCATAATGGCTCTTCATTGGCTCGCACGTTCAACATATTTCCCTTGGAAGAATTAACGATATGAATGTGATTCATGATAATTAATTAGAATTTGAATAAGAGATGAAGGATCACATAAGTGACATCCATGGTCTCCCTCAAGGCAAAGGCTTATGTCACTAAGGTTTATATATAAGACATGCATGTCCGAAATGATAGCTCCTACATACAAGCGCATCTAGATTAGGTTCTTTTCTTCTCGTAAGAATAAGGACGTATGTGTAGTGACCCCAGTATCAGATCCTCATATTATTGGAGCAATATTAGATTGTGCATGATGAGTACTAATCCTATTGACAGTTGGTTCAATTAATAATGGGTCAACATCACCTTAGGGGTGGTGGGCCTGGGTGTTAAAGACCAAATTGGGAAATGCAAGTTGGGCTTGCAAGGCGGAATGTGTTCTTACTTCTTTTTATCTGAGTCAAGGCTATCATATTATTGGGATGTGATAAAGGCAAAGATGAGATCCTGGTTCTTGCTAGAGATATAGCAGTAAGTATATCTCTTTCTTTGAAAGTGATAACAGGAGTGAACTTTCATAGTTGAAAAGGTAAGACTAATTTGATTAAAAATTCCTTAATCAAAGGAGTACGATTGAATATATTATTATATATTCTAATATAGTGCATTCTTAGTTTTAGAAAATAAAGTCCATGAACCCTCTTAGCAAGCTCCTGGAGGTCAATTAGTTGACCATGCCAAATTATTCGGATTGGACCGCAAATTTCGATCTTGTCCTTTCTACTGAGGGTGTATCATATGTGCTATCAAAGGACAAGTACACAAATACGCAAACTCTGGAAGAAGTTTCATATAATGAAAAATATGATGAAGATCAAAATTTAGCAAGATGTTACATTTTGGGTTCATTATCCAATGTGCTTCAGAAGCAGTATGTGGAGATGAACACTTGCCAAGAGATCATGTTTAATCTGAAAGAAATGTTCGGTGAAGTAAACCATACAAAGTGTTATAATGTAATGAAAGAGCTTATTCTCTACAAGATGCAGGCAGAGACCTTTGTTAGATAACACATACTCAAAATGTTTGGGTACTTCTCTGAACAGGAAACCCTGGGAGCCTTCATGGATTCAGACATGCATATTGACTTCATTCTGTTGTCACTCCCTAAGTCTTTCAACAACCATGTGGTCACATTCCATATGAGAATATTTGATTTTACTAATGCTGGGCTATTGGCTGCATTAAAGTTTGCTTAAGATGTAATGAAGAAGGATGGCCCCTCTGCCAGTGCAATGGTTGTACAAGTCAAAGAAAAGTATGGTCAGAAGCATGGTTCTCAGAAGGACCCGATCCAGAAGAGAGAGAAGAAGATTCAAGGCATTGGCTCATCTTTCAATGCATCCACGTTGATAGCGTTGAAGAAAACTGATGTAGGTCACCACTACAAGAATCCAGTGCACTGGAGGCGTAACTATCTAGAAAAGCTAAAGTCGGTCAACAAAGATAAAGCCTCAATAGGTATGAAATCCAATTTCATCATTGAAACTAATTTTCTCATTGGATGAGAAGGAAGTTGGACTGTTGATATCTGGTGCTTCTGTTCATGTATGCAATTTCTTGCATCTGTTTCAAGAAATTAAGAATCTTAATGAAAGGGTGATAATCATCTAGATGGGATTTGATGTAAGTGTTGCAGCAGCCGCCGTGGGGACCGGCCGACTATCATTATCTAGTGGAAGAGTCCTTATACTTAAAGCATGTATTTATGTACATGAAGTCAAAAGGAATCTTATATATGTATCTAATCTTGTTAGAAGTAGATATTCATTCCTTTTCTGTAATAAGCTAGTCATAAATTATTATGATAAGCATAATACGGATGGTGTTTTTCTTTCCGGTGGACTCTATGTATTATGCATTGATGAACATGTCATGAACGTTAAATCCACTAAAAAAACCTAAAAGATCCAGGGAAGATGGAAATCATTTGAATATGATTTGGTATCAAACTATGGATTCAATCTTTATCTGCCTGTGAACATTGTATTCGAGGTAAAATGACTAGGATACCTTTCCGTAAAAAGGTTACAAGATGCGAGGTTTATTCTTGACCTAATACATACTGATGTATGTAGTCCCTTCAGTACCATGACTCAAAATGGATATCAATATTATTTGATGTTTATTAATGACCATTCACGATGTGGGTTTATCTTCCTACTACATCATAAATCTGAAACCCTTGAAAATTTCAAAGATTTCAAGGCTTTGGTTGAGAACCAACTCGATAGGAAGATTAAACAGATTCGAACTGATCGAGATGGAGAGTACCTCTCAGATGAATTCAAGGGTTACCTCAAAGAGAATGGAATTGTCTCCAATCTCACTCCTCCTGGAACCCCCCAACTTAATGGTGTTGCTGAAAGAGGCAACAAGACCATCATGAATATGGTCCGTTCTATGATGAGCAAAGCACATTTACCTCTTAGTTTTGGGGAAATGTAGTAGATACTTCAATATATATCCTGAACAAGATTCCTAGAAAGTCTATACCTAAGACTCCTCATAAACTCTGGTATAGAATCAAACCTAGTGTTAATCACTTCAGGGTTTGGGGTTGCTTGGTCCATACAAAAAACGTGGATACAAGTAAGATAGAATATCACTCTCATGAGTGTTACTTCATTGGGTTTGTTAAAGATGATATTGGATACCGGCTTTATGATCATGAGACCCAGAAGATTTTTGTCTCTAGATATGTGAGATTTCTGGAGGATGACTTCCTTAAAGGTCAAGACAAAAATGAAGTAGAGGAACACATAGAGTCCCTTGAGGATTTTGAGATTCCTGAACCAGAAACTGAAGAGATAAATAAAGATGAAATACTTATACCTCTTTGAAGGAGTTTGAAGGTGGTTGCGCCACTTGAAAAGTATGGATTCCGTGTGTCATGTGAGACTGAAAATGATCCTGCTTCATTTGATGAAGCAGTCACGGATCTGGCATGGATATATGGATGCTATCAATGAAGTCAGAGATTGACTCCATACATAATAATGGTGTGTGGACCCTAAAGAATCCACCTAAAGGGCAAAACCCCATTAGGTGTAAATGGATCTTCAAGAGAAAGAGGGACTTGATGGGAAAGTATAGACTTTCAAGGCACAGCTCGTGGACAAAGGCTACACACAGAGAGAAGGCATCTACTACAATGAGACAGTCTCACGTGTGTCTATACTTGAGTCCATCAAGACACTACTAGCTGCAACTGCATCTCTTGACTACGACATCTGATAGATGGGCGTCAAGACAGCTTTCCTCAATGGATACCTTGAGGAGGATATCTATATAAAGCAACACCATGGATTAATAACCAAGGAAGGTAAGGTATGCAAGATGAAGAAATCCATCTATGAGCTCAAATAAACTTCACGTAGCTGGAACATTATATTTGACAAAATCATAAAGAGTTTTGATTTTGTGCAAAATCTTGATGAACCTTGTGTGTACAAGAAGCTTAGTCAGAGCGTTATTGTATTCATCGTGCCTTATGTAGATGACATCCTTATCATTGGGAATGATACAGTGATGATGACCAATGTTAAGATTTGGCTATCCCATACCTTCGAGATGAAAGATCTTGGAGAAGCCTCTTACATCTTGGGTCTGAAGCTGTTCAGAAACCAAGAAAAGAGGATATTGGGATTATCACAACATGGGTACATTGAGAAAAGTCTTGACCGTTTCTGTATAGATAGTTCCAAGAATGGTTTCCTCCCCTTAAGACATGGTATCCACCTATCTAAAGGGATGGCTCCTCAAAGTGTTGAGGAAAAGAAAGCCATGGCTGGATGCCCCTATGCATCAACTGTTGGAAGCTTAATGTACGCCATGATGTGTATTAGGCCAGATATCATCCATGTAGTGGGAGTGGTAAGTAGTTAGCGATCCTTCTATGGAGAACAACATTAGAATACAGTGAACAATATTTTCAAGTATTCAAGAAGGATGCAAGATTACATCTTGGTCTGTGGAGGTGGTGATTTTCAAGTCTTGGGATACACAGATTCAGACTTCCAGTCAGAATTGATGATCGAAAGTTGACATCAAGGTTTGTGTTCCTATTGAACGGTGGTGTTGTGAGATGGAGAAACAAGAAGAAGGACACTACAACAGAATCAACAACAGAAGCCGAATACATTGTCGCATTGGATGGTGGAAAGGATGCGGTGTAGTTGTGCAAGTTCATCCTGGAACTTGGTGTAGTTTCCTCTGATACTCCCATCATGTTACACTGCGATAACACATGAGCCATTGCCCAGGAAAAGAAACCCAGATGACATCAAAAGAGCAAGTACGTGGAAAGGAAATACCACATCATTCGAGAGATTCAAAAGAGTGGTGACATCATGATCACCAAAGTAGCCTCTACCGACAACGTTATTGATCCTCTTACCAAACCTCTAACATAGAAAGATTTCGACCAACATGTAATGAGTATGGGTTTAAGGATTGTACCTGATTGGTTCTGAGGGCTAGTGTGAGATTTATAGCCATGTGAGCCTGAGGTGAACCATTCCTAAAATAATTTTTATTATAATATTTGATTTATCAATAAAAGTTTATTGATTTATTCACTCCCTATTTGAGATTAAATGAATGAATGTACTATAAGGTCCATATGTACAATTAGGGTTATGTACCATGGCAATCTTAGTAATCATACAACTGTTCATTCAATATTAAATCATAAAGGCAGGTGCTTGAATGAATATCTAAGGAGTTAGATCGAGGACTCATCAAACACTATCAAATGATTATTAAGAGATGATCTCCAACCTGAGTAGGAGATGGGAATCCTTCTCATTAGGCTGATATCTGACCGGCCTCTTGATGAAGGTCCTCTACATGGGAATAGAGATTTGGAGGTGTCAAATTAGTTATATAAAAGGAGTTGACTTAACGAGATCGAGATAACCAAAGTCCTATATCATATACTATCTTGATATAGGCACACATCCTCTAACCAGAGACAGATGTGTTACTATATGTCTGAGTGTGTATATTTAGCACACCAATAGGTTGATGACCTAACCAATGTCTATATACCAGTGAGATGGTGTGCATATGAGGGCATATGAGTAATAGGATCTCTCAAATGGACCATACATGTTCACTTGTGAACCAAAAGACATGAGCTCACTCATGAGTTATTGGGACCGATCAAATTCCATGCATGGTTGTCGTGCTTTGGAAGCATGACAAGAATTTGTAGGTATGATATATTCTTTGGGAAAGCATATGATTGATACTAATTCCCAATGACCAAGATTGAGAAACTTGATGATGAAACCCTAAAACTAAAAGTGTAAAATTGATCAATATCTACGGTTTCATCATGGGTCTTCCAGTATGCAGGATGAATAGGTATTAGGAATACCTAAGGGTGATGTGATAATAAATGATTGTATAACCATGACGCTTCCATTTCGAGGGAGTGATGAAACAAGTCTGCATTTTAGTGACTCCTTTCAATAGAGAAGTAATTTGATCTTGGTCCAAGTGTTGGATATAGATCTGAATGAGATTCAGATGCAATAAGAAGATTAGATTTGAGGCCTTGATTTTGTCAAGCATCTATGAGAGGCTCATGTGATCTGGATTTGAGTTGTGATCTCAATATCCAAGTCATTATACGTGGAACGCACAATCTCCCTATCCTTATCTCCAAGTATCTACAGAGAAAGTGCATTATTCTTGAAAGAGTTCAAGAATAATTCCATTGTTAAAACTATATCCAACAATTGAGAAATGGATAATTAAATATGATTGAATTATCATTAATAATGTGAATTTGATTCGTATTATTTGGATGCATGAGAATGATAATCCAATATAATTAAACGTGATTTAATTATTATGGATATGAATAATGTGGATAGTATTGTCCAACTATTCATATATATTATAAATGTGATTTATGATATATAAAAGAGAGAATAATTGTGATTTATATTTGTTGATTATTGATGTGAATTGAATTCACAATGGATGATTAATTGAAAATATGATTACATTTTGTTTTGGGTTGTGATTGTGATTCACATAATTCCAATGTCATTATTGTAATCTTCACAAGATAATTGTGAATTATCCTTGTGAAATCATCTTGAAAACTACATGAGATAATGTAATTTCGTGACTTGGAATGACATTAACTCATACCAAGTCAAGAGGATGGACGACCACATTGTCTCAAAGGGACTTGATGGTCGTCCCCCCTTTTTAGGGATGAGCCAATATCTTCCATCATTATGTCAAAGATTAAATGATTTAATTTTGAAATTAATTATTTTGATTTACAAATATATATTAATTTAAATTAAATCAATTGTTTCTATGTTTTTTAACAACATAAATCATGGCCACCGTATTAAACACAAATCAATCTCATCCATTGATTCAATGTTGACCATGGATTGGGATCCACAGACACCCAAAACCCTATAAAAGAAGAGGCATCGCATGCTTCTCCCATTCTCATGTCACCCCTTCTCCCTCTCTTCGAGTGGACGTCCCCTCTTCTAGTAGAGAGAAGGTCTCCTTCATCGTCGCATCTCTGTTGTGCTGCCGCTTCAATATCTCTCCGATCTCCATCTTCTTTAGTGCATCTCGTGCGTGAAGGAGATCGATCTCGTGAGATGAGATTATGGGATCCATTGCTTGGATCATCAACGTAGATTGTGAGAATTACATAACTCATCCCCATGCTCAAAAGCATCTCCTCCGACGGATCAGACTTGAGACAGAAGGTCTCTTCCTTATAAGCTTGATCACAACCACACTTTAAGAGGTATTCCTTTGTTGATTGTGTGGATAGATGAAACGATACAAAAAGTGTTTTTAGATCATGTGTTCACATCAGATAGAAATTTTTAAATTATGTTGCATCGAGCAACTGGTGTGACTAGTCACTCTCGATCGTATATGATACGATCCACATGGTTCCGTGATGCGCTTGAGGATTCTTCCATATCCTTCACTTAGGTCGTCGAGCATATCCTGGAAGGCATCTTGGGAGAGAGGTAGATCTGTAAACTGTTGTTGGATGGATTGTATAAAACCAAGAAACTATGCATTGAAGGTATTCTGATCTGGTTGCTGACCACGATTTGGCCGGTATGGTCCCTTTCATTTTCCCTGAGGAGCCATCTATGAATTAGACACATAGGAACTGATCTGCATGGGGTCAAGTTTCGGTTCGTATACTTCATATTCAAATGTATCGCGATCAGCTAGGTGTTGTGCACCAGATGAAAGGATGGGTCTGGAATTAGGGTCAATTCTAGATAGATGTGAATGTAGTACTTGATATGAAGTGAAACTGATCTCCATCTACAAGGGGCAAATGTTGGGACAAGAGTGATCACGGTTTATTGAGAAATGAGAAGACGAGGAGTACGGACATCGGTTTGCAATGTCTAAACCAGGTTCTCGAGAATCACCTCAAATTATGATGTTGAATGCATGGAATCGATGTGGGTGTAGGTGGGGTTTCGACTAAACCATCCATGAGTAACATCTTGAGAGAGAGATAGAAGAGGAATGTATGAAAAGTAGAATGTGGAGATAAACAAGAGGATGAAACAAATAGTAAAATAGAAGAAGGCGCAAAGTAGGCAAGGTAAAAAGAAAAGAAATGAAAAAGGCCGCAAGTACGCGGGATTGGATCTTTGACCTCAATTTAATTCAAACAATCCCAAGGCATGTGGATTCACCAACTTACACTTGTGAAGCTGTAAGAGTTCGGCTATTGTTATCTTTTTAATTTTATTTGTTATCAGGTAAAATTTTAGCAAGTCCTTAGAGGCTATCCCTATAGGAGAGTGAGTATTGTTAGAAAATTATATCGTACCTCACACTTCCTTTGTAACATGTATCCTACTTGTTAAGAGAATCCTTGATATTGATTGTAGATCCACTACTCAACCAAAGAATAGAGGAGGAAGACAATAAGCAAAAACAATACTTCCCTCTTTCAAGGTACTCAGACATGGAATGATGAGATAGACACCCCCATGAGGGTATGGCCTAAGCTCAATACTTCAGACTAAGTCTGCAGGATGATGAAGTCCTACTCATCCATGTACGATAGAAGCACTAATACTTCGTGAATCCAGTCAACAAGGTAGTATCTAAGATGGGATTTTGGCTCTATTTTTCTAGGGTCGTGCCTCACTCTGTCTGGAGTGTACTTTAGAATAGTATGGGCTTTATGAACACAATACAATGAAGTCCATTATGAATTTTATTTAGAGTCAAAGTTTTATTAGCACACCCCTTGGTATTTTTTTTTACTTTTTTTAGTATTTTTAAAGAGAACATGCCTAACGATTTTTTTGATTTTCTTTAAGTGATACAAAATAGGGAGAGAATATGAAAAAGATGTGCAAGTGACACTATGATGGAGAACTCGCCATTGTGTCTAATAATACATGCCCAGTTAGAAGATTTACAATGCTTCTCATCTGTCTCGATTCGGGATGCAAGATAGAATTTAAATTACACTACATGCAATGCAAACTGATAATATCTCCCTAACAAGAATGGATATTATCGTCAAGAACATATTTAGTTTGATCTTAATCTAAACATATAAGAGACTACATGCACGTGGAAATATTTGGGATTCGGACCTAGATTACTCGATCTAGCATGTCCTAAATTCTAAGGGTCATTCACATAAAATAAAATAAAGGCCGAAAATTTAGAATACGGGAAACAAATAGAAACAAGTGGTAAAATAAGGAGGACAAATGGTAGAATGTAAATAAAACGTGATAAAACCAAATGAGACCCCAAGTGAACAAACACTTTGTAAAATAGGCCCGAGTGTCCAAATTTGTGTATTATTACAATAGCAATTACAAAATAAAAGTGTGCATCAAACAAAAAAAACCACATTAAGTCTACTTTGCTGTTCAGCTCCTTGATCTTCTCTCCTGCACTCTCCTACAAGCTCAACGAAGAAGGTTGGTCTATGCTCTGCTTGGTTACCTCGGTCTCTTAAAAGAGCATCCTTGCATAGCAGGCCCTCATTGAAATGTCAATAGAAAGAGATTATTAGACTAGATAAACAATTATTTGAATAAAAAAGAAATAAAAGCATGTAAAAAAGATGGCTAATAAGCAAAATATTCTATCCTACATGTTGCTCCTTGGAAACAAAGCCATTAGGGTCGATGAGGATTCCTAACGCCTAGTCTTGGAGGGCCTATGGTACTTGGAACTCAAACAATCCAATTAGATAAACAATCAACTCGGGATGTAATTTAAATAATGAATAATTCATGGTGAAATTTATTATACCCAATAAATAACTGTGTATAGCAAGCAAGTGTAGGGGTTGAATCACTAGAAGTAAACGTGGATACATATAATTATTATTGACTAATAAAAACTAATAATAATTATTTTGTAACTTTTTACTTTTTTCTATTTTTTGGGGTTTTAATTAAATGACTTTTCAATATATAATTATTTTACTTTATTTGTTTTTAAATTTATATTTTCTTTTTAATTTTGCAAATTTTTATTTATTTTTTAATATATAATATAAACTTATATTTAGTAGTAATAATATTATAGTTGTAATAAGTAAAATATAAGATATATAATAAAAACATATATAATTATATATGGAAACAATACTTTTTATTTTTTAAAGGTTTGAAGTACCAAATAGACATGTATAAGTAAAAATAATAAATAGTATTCAAGTATTATGAGAGATATATACTATACAGCGTTTCTATAAAGTAAAATATATTTAAATATAGTCAAAATAAGAAAATAAAATGTGAATGAGTTTTTAATATTTTTATCTATTTTTTAGATTTTTACAGTATTTTTCTAATTTTCATGTATTTTAAGGTATTAAATGTACCAAAATAGTTATTATATATAGCTTTATTTTTTTGGGGTTGTAAAAATAATAAATCTAAAATTTCTTAAAAACTATTTTTAATATATCCTTTATAATATAAGTAAATATAGAACATGAAACTATTTTTTGGAAGTTTTAAAAATTTTTATTGTTTTTAGTCTTTTTAGGGTTTTATAATTGTTATTGTTTTCCTTTTATATTTTTTCTGATTTTTGGGAAGGAAGTGTAATATCTAGTTATATGTAGACTAATTTTTTGGAATAGTTGGCGATGATTTTGTATTTTTGTATTTTTATAAGTAAATAAAGAATAAATAGCTCATGTTTGAATTTTAGTAAACGGGAAAATAGCATAAATGCCTAAATAAAAATATGATCATGCTTCAGCATGATTTAAGGCTTCTAAAATAATTTTTTTAACATTTAATAGGCACAAGTGCTAGGTAAAAAAAAGCACAAATAAAAATATACAAGGTGGTAGGGGTATATTTGCAATAAAAATAAAGTCCAAAGTGTTTCCTACAAAATATCCCAAATATTTACACTTATATAAAAAATTTAAAGACTAAAAATAAATAAAGTTGGTCATGCAAATAGCTTAGGCACCTCACTTGGGGGGAAAATGTGAGGTGACCTGGTAAAAGATATAAATGTAATATACAAGAAGTTCAGGGGTCCTTTTGAAAAATATACAGAAATATTTAAGCACTATTTATTATTTATAGGACCTAATATAAAATAAAAAAGAGTGAGAGGCTTTATGAAAACTACCCCTTAAGTGCGATTAAGCAGTCCTCTGCACTTCACTTATGCAGATCTTAAGGTGGGTATCATGCACTGCTTCACCTTATTTAAACAATGTGGAGTAGATCTAGTGATCACGGTCCATCCAATAGCATCTGGGAAGCCTCGAAGAACACATAATAACATTATTTTAGTGTGACTTCAATCTTTATTTTCTCTCGACTCAGGTCATCTTCTTCGACACCGATGTGTCCACACGTTCCTGGCAGTAGTGCCAATAGGAGGGGTCAAATAGCTTCAGGATTTATCATATGAGTCTTGGAGGTCTGGGGTTTGTTCGCGCATCTGGAGCTTCTGATAGGTCCTCACTTCGCCTCTAGGGAGCTCCTTGAAGCACTTGGCCTGCACAAAAATTTTCCTTGGCTTGAGGCAGAGCACCTCGACTGATTTTGAAGATGGATGCATACAGGGAATGACTAGATGATGATGCTATGTGATGGTTGAGGGATGAATCTTCAAGGGTCCTTGATCCTCGCAAGATTTAGGGGAAAATAAAGTCAATGATAAAGAAGCGTAAGGAGATCACGATGGGTTGATTTGGGGGTCAAAACATGGACAGGGTCACTGTGATTTTGAGTTGGAGTGGAAGCTCCAACCAATAAAGATCTCCTAAATTACCCAAAATACAACCTAATTAAGAAAACTGAAGGCTAAGATCGACTATTTGGCTGGAATAACACTATGAATAGCATAAAAATCATCATATACATGAAGAGTCAGGGAAAAGATGAATCTCCACCTAGAAGGTCGCGACGACGCTTGGATCTCCAAATCACACCTCTTATCCTTACTAGCAAGGTCTGAGGAGCATCTATTGTCACTAGAGATCAACATGACTACTTTCTACTTGGGTTACGAGGAGAATTTGGGATCAAAATCAAAAAGGGAGGAGAAGCATAATATTTATAGGTGAAGGTATTGGAAAAAAGGAGAGGGAAATTGCGTGAGGGAGGAAGGAGGTTGGTGGAAGATAGTCGGATGGCATGGGTTAGGGTTTAGGGAGGAGAAGAGTGGTGGGCTTATCGAGAGGGAAGGTGGCATTGAATAATACCAAGAATAGGGAGAATATCAGACGCTTGTGACTTCAGACAGGTCGGCAGCATGGAGATGTATAGTTTACCCAGAGTCAACAAAAGAAGAGATCTGATTGGTCAATGTGGACCAACCAGAAAATTTAGAGGGATAAATCCCTTATTAATTTTATTAAAATTTATAAATGGTTTTATCAAATAAAAGTTAAAATGTAAAAAATGTTTGCTATTTTATGTAGTATTTTTAAGGTATTTTTTTTACAGTACGTTTTATTAGGTCTTAATTTTTACATTATGCATAGGTATATTTACCTATATTTATAGTGTTTTATTTTATTTTTTATTTGACATTTTGTTATTATGTACAACTATTTTATATATTTATAGTATATTTAAATACACATTTATATATTTTTATTTTTTTGATTTTATTTATTTACTTAAATAAATATATATGTATTACATATGTATAGTTTATGTATGTATTTTAACATATTATTTATTTAATAAAATGTTCATGGGTTTATGGTATGGTTATAATTTAAATGTATTT
This sequence comes from Ottelia alismoides, assembly GCA_037367405.1. NCBI lineage: Eukaryota > Viridiplantae > Streptophyta > Magnoliopsida > Alismatales > Hydrocharitaceae > Ottelia > Ottelia alismoides. Next base: position 67,754 of record JAZKJV010011050.1, read on the forward strand.
CAAATCTTATTTAAAGCCATATAAAAATATAAGAAGACTAAAAATATAAAGAATGAATATAATGAATATAATAGACATGCATACAGTACAATAAGATCCTAAAGACAACTTTTACATCTTTATTCTATTTTAGTGAAATAACCTTTATTATATAGATAATTAAATTTTATGAATATTAAAGATGTGTTCGGTCAATTCTGAGTCAGTATAGAGGAGATACATGTCTATGAAGTTTTCTTTATGATTTACTATTCAGCGTGTCTCAAGTGACTGTGCATTATTTTAATGTGAAATAAAATTTGTATTTTTCTTTATATTTTTAAGTACAACTTTCATGTCAAGGGTTTATTATTTGATGTGTTTAAAAAGGAAAAATAAAATAGCACCCAAATGGTCATTTATTGATGAATAAAATTAGGGGTGGTGTATTCTCTATACAATTAGACTGCCCTATCTCCCCCACTTTATTCCTTGTCGATCAAGTCAATATTGACATGGTTTCGGGGTCTAGGGTCACTCGGTGTCCTTGACACTTCATTTCCTTTTCTTTTCTTTCTTTTATTATTTTTTTGAATTAAATACATGTAATTATATATTGTTTAAGTGTGAATATTTGAGTGTTACTTTGTAAAAACTAAAGCTATAAACATGCATTTAACTAGGAATTTACGATGAAAATGAAAGAATAAATGTAATAAAATGGAGATTCATTATGTATAATTTAGTGGAGCAGTGTGGGCATGAGTGTAAGTGTGTGTGTGTACTTGATCTTCTATGCAAGTTTGTAAGGAATATAGGTATGCATGTCGGTGTGTAAGAGTGTATGGTACAATATGGGCACAAATGTAAGAGTGTGTGAGGGTGTATGAGCATGTATGCAAGTGTGTCAGGAATTTAGGTATGCATGGAGATGTTCAAAGTGTTTGGAGCAATGTATGGCTTTCTTTCGGCATGTATGCAAGTATATGGGGAATAGGAGTATGCATGTAGGTATGTAAGAGTGTATGGTGAAATGTGGGCATGAATGTAAGAGTATGGGGTGTATGGGCTTGTATGCAAGTGTGTGAGCAATTTAATTATGCATGTAGATGTGGAGTGTATGGGGAAATGTATAGGTGTGTTTGGGCATGTATGCAAGTGTGTGAGGAATAGGGGTATGCATTATTGAGAGAGTATAGGAACCATGTATGGGCGTATTTGGGTATGTATGCAAGAGTGTGGGGAATATGGGCATGCATGTAGGTGTGTAAGAGTGTATGGAGGGGTATGGGCATGTATGGAGGGATATGGGCATGTATGTAAGAGTGTGTGGCTGTATTTTGGCATGTATGCAAGTGTGTAAGGAATATGGATATGCATAAGTTTGTGTATGAGGGTATGGAGAGATTGTAGGAACCATATATGGATGTATTTGGGCATGTATGCAAGAGTGTAAGGAATGGATATGCATGTAGGTGTGTAAGAATGTAAGGAGGGGTATGGGCACTTATGTAAGAGTGTATGGTGTATTTTGGGCATGTATGCAAGTATGTGAGGAATATGAGTAGACATATGGGTCTGTAAGAGTGTTTGAAGGGGTATAGGCATGTATGGAGGTGTATGGGCATGCATATGGGTAAGGGTACAAACAATTGATTGAGATTTCAATCAACTCAATAAGGACTAATGTGATATAGGAACATTTTTATAAGAGATCGACATGGAGGGAGGGAAGTTTTATGCATTATAGTCACATCTTAGGTACACAAAAGTTACTAGGAATGTAGTGAATCAATCAAGCTAGTCAAATACCTTATTAATATGTATTATCGTGGGTTACATATATCATATGTAGTCATGTATATATAGCACATGTATATACAGGATTAGAGGTTTGTGTATAATACGAAATGTATATTAACTTCCCTTAGTTCAGAGGTCTCGATCTATGGGAGTCCTTAGTGATTTTGATGCATGCACTATGTAAATATTGTTGTCATATAAGAGTTATTCTTTGCTAATTTTCGACAGCATAACCATAATCCTCCATGATATACAAAATATGATATTTTAGAGGTTACTCGATAGATGTTTCGTTTCCCTCTGACTCACCTGGCCAGAAACAAGGTGGTCAGGCCATGATCTGCAGGGGAACGGATCACTCATTCTTCTATTGGGGACATGTGCACGAACGACAACTCCAAACGTCACACATCCGCCGCCGAATATATAGTTTAGGTGGCACCAGCGAGATACAGCTGACGGGAACTTTGTGTCGCGGCTGCTCCACTCCACCCTAATCGCGATATCAGACTCTTGAACTGAACTTCGTTGCCTTCCCATGCCCGAATGTGGGACCCGTCCTAGCTGTTCACTACAATCCCGAAGCCTTGACGAACTAGACTCAGATACGGCAGGGAGACCCGTGTTCAATCGTGGAGGTCAGCTGAGGGTATTATATTATCAAAGATTTTGCGATGCAGGAAATTTGCCTATTCATCACTTCAGCAAACGAGGGTAATTCTAAGAGCTAATTTGAGCGCCTTGTTCACCTCTGACGTGACGTACTAAGACTCCCCCTGACGTGAGGCATCTCTGACCCCCCTGATCTTTTCTTCATCTTCTACTCAGCAGCGGCCATCCCATTATATCTATATCCCTGGGTTGTTGGATCTACTCCTTATCCTTAACCTTCAATCAATTAACTGCACTTTCAGAGCTTTCTATAGTCTGCTGAATCAACACAAGTCTAGTTATAGTATTGTACGGAAGTCTGGTACACCGAAAGGGTCTCCCCAAGGTAGCTGCTATCCACCCCACTCCACTATTCCAACAAAATCCAGTAAAATGATGATAAAGGGAAATCTTTCTTGTTCATACAAACCTGGGTTCCTTAGCTCTCTGAATTGTTGAGACCTTCTGATCTTTAGCAAGACTGATGAACCCCCAAGAAAATAATTCGTGATTGTCAAACCGGGTGGGTATAGGTGTTTGGGATGTGAAACCCTGCAAACTACTATCGCGAACTCCAGGGCTTGAGTCTATGATGCCTGCGCTTGGCACTGAGACTGGGAAGCACAGGAAGAGAGGAGAGGACTCTCATTTAGGAACAGATGAACATGCTCGGTTGAACCTCCCTCACCCTTAGCCCGAGCGCGAACCTCAGGCCTAGCCCTACTCTTCCTGAAGCCCTTCCCCTCCTGCCTCTCCCTATAAGCGAGCCTACTTCCTACCTTTCACCCCTTCGCTTAGTCGCTGACCTCTGATCCCGCTTAGCGCTCACCAGAGTGGACTCCCTGAAGCTGTCCTTATAGGTATACTCATCACGTCTCTCCTCTGTGGAGTTGTTATATGAAGAGTTAGCATCTTCCAGAGTGATGATTTCTATACAACCGACAAGACAAATTGGATATACTAGTTGAAAGGAGGGAAGAGATTTCTTGCTTGGCGGGCACAACACGACTGGCAGTCCTGTCTGAGATGAGAGTGTTGCGATGCCACTCACAGGCATCTGGTGGCGGGCTGGCATGGGGAGTATATATCATTTAAAGGGCCAAAAAGGCTGCATTGGCCAAGCTAGAGGGGGAGGTTAATTGGGAGAAGGCTGAAGAATCCTTCTCATCTTGGTGCACTTTTGAAAGGTATGTAGTTTTAAATTGCTTATTGTTATTTTAGGGTTTAAAATCCTTACTTTATCTATTTCCAAATAGATTGAGTCGATATTGTAATCTTTTCGCTTCTAAAGATTTTAGGAGATGTTCTCTTATGGGAAGGACCAACAGAGGGAAGTAAGAGATCAGACCAAATAGTGTTGTTAAGAGCTTCTAGGTAGTAAGGGATGAATTTGTAAGTATTCATGACAATACAGTATCATCCTACTTCATTTTGGATGTTAATAGTGGGTAGACATGGCCAACGGGCTAGGGGCTCGCCCGCCCAGCCCGCTCATGGGTCGGGCTTGGGCTTCGAGATTTAAGCATGGGTCGGCCCTACCCAGCCGTTAAAAAATAAAAAATATATAAATATATGTCAAATTATACATGTATTAATATGATATGCTTTCCGTTTTTCATTTGTGACACTAGTTTTAAATAAAAATTCAATAATTTACCTATTAAGTAACATGTAAACTATATATATTAGTTATATAAAGTATAGTTGGTATTAATAAAATCATTTATACGTATTAAATATCATTAAAAAAATCAATGAAAAGGGAACAAAATGGGTCGGGCCGGCCCGGCCCGTAATTTGGCCAGGTCTAATGGTGGGTGACAACATGAACGGACACTTGTTAATAGCGGTGTTCATTTTTGTATTGTGACAACATGCGACTTCCCAACGTGAACCGACACTTAAGGAATCGTGGGCGAAGACTCACATGCGAGACGATTAGTGGTCCACACAAGAAGCTCATGTTATGGTAGTGAGTGCTTATTTGATTTTCACAATCCTTTTAATTCTTAAATAGAAACTTTTAAGTGCATATTGCTAAAACGTGTCTTTAACATGCCAGACTGCTATGATGAGCTATTCGCGGAGATGTATGACTCCTTTTCCGACAAGGATCACTTACTATTTAACATTAAGGTCTGGCAGGAGGTGATCGATGGATGACAAGTTGGCCTCAATCGTCGGTAGACCTTGGGGGGCTCCACCCCCAAATTCTCATTGGAGTCTAGTTGTGTTACTCTAGATGCCATGAGCGTATATGGTTACCCACCATCGCAGTATACACAGTTATTTGTGGCATCTCCTCCAGACCCCATACATATTAGCAAGATATCCACCAACAATGATCGTATTTTGAACATCATGACTGAGGTGGAGAACATACTCAATGTCCTAGAATTTTGGTTCGTAGCTTGATAATTACATATCTCGTATTTTATTTGTTATTGCATGACAGAGTTACTCTTGTATTGTTAAAAATATAGCGGTATTTGTTAGGGTGAAAAGAAGGTCGCCAATCCTCATGATAATCGAAGTGACAAGGATGAGGATGAGGATGAAAACAAGGATGAGGATAAGGACCAGGATGAAGGTGACAGTGAATATGAAGAGCAACCAAGGGTCGTGACTGATGAATCTATGATCCATCACTCTAAAAGCTAAAAATAGAGCTTTGTTCCCGAGTAATTAGATGCATTTCATAACTTATATTACATAATTATCATTCATGCATGTGTTCATAATATATGCATTTTAGCATGCATTTTCACATTAAATAAGGAGCCAAATTCACTCGTAAATATTCGCCTGTATATTAGCCAGAATCACTTATTTTTATATATTTTATACTAACTCCAAATCCAATAAAATCAACTCTATAGTGTATATATTACTAACACTAATACAAGAAAAATACCAAAAAAAATACTAACTTGTAAAATTGATCAATAAAACCTGAGTCCAAGTTTGAAACTATGAACCTTAAAACGTGCATATCTCTCTCATACAATGTCCGATTTAGGTCTACTCACTTTTAAAGTAATATACATTCAAAGATCTTCATAAAAGACCAATTTTATTAAAATTGGGGATTGTATGTGAAATTTGGGTTTTGGGCCCCTATTGTATTGTACATATTGACCTTTTTGCCCTTATATTTTATCCTTTGATTTTCTTAATTACTAAAAATCCAAAAAAATAGACTAAGTTGTAAATATTCCTTTCATATTTTCTCTAACTTTATTTTGACTTTTTTTCTTATTTAATATTGATAAAAAATGCAAAAGCTAAAGTCCGGTATTTTATACCTATAAGTTACCACCCTAAAATATTTTTATACATATGACTTCCTTTGATTTTCAGCCCTTCACAAAATTTGTAGATCTCGTCGAGACGAGCAACTTTTTTGTTGATGACTTTTTCATTTAATCCTTTTTGTTATTTCTTTTTTATTTTTCTTTACATTTAATTTTTCAATTTTCTGGGAGCGACATGCGGCAGCTCCTGGAGCCGCCACATGTCACCCCATTTTTATTATTTTCGGATTTTTTATTTTATTATTACTATTTTAATTATTTATATTATATTGTTATTTTTAGTAGCCTACTTATTTTACTTATATTATATTATATTTTTATTTTATTTTTTCTCTCCCTTTTACTTCTTGTTCCCCACTTCAAGTCACCACTTCCTCCACCATTCCTCCATCTTCTCCACCTCTTTTCTAACTCCCTCCTCCTCTTTATATTCCCATCTCCTCCTTCATTTTTTATCATCCGCCTTTCGATAGGAGAGGAGCGAGCCCCCCTTGGAATTTCAGGTGACAGCTGCACGGTTGAGCAACAACCTCCTCAAGATTTTTCTCAGGTGCGATCCGACGACCTTTCATCGTTGCAGCCCCACTCATGAGACTGCTAGCTTAGAGCTTCTCACGCCAAGATCTTGAGGCCACAATCGGAGTGCAGCATTGCTCCTCCCGACGATTCTCACAAGTAAGTATTATATCTTCATCTTTTCATTTTATTTTACCTAACAAAAAAAATTCTTCATTTTCCTCATATCATCAAAACCACCAAACCAATCATCACACAATCACCATTATTGTCATTCAACATTTTTTATTTTATTTCTACATTTTTTGCTATTAAAAAATACAAAAATTTCTAAGAAAAAAGCAAGCAGCTCCTCCCCGTGGCCACGCGGCCACGCCCCCTGCTGATTCCAGTCCTCTGGGCATACCGCCCAACGCCGTACGCCAGCAACAGCAACTGGCACCGTCTGTCGTCCTCCGCTGAAGACCGCTCTGTCGCCCCTTGCGGCCCACCTCTAGGCCAGGTCGCCTCCCCCATGGGCAGGCCTTGCCACTGCCCTTTCCAGCGGCGGCGCCACCCCCACTCACCAGTCGTCTCCCATCTAGCAGCGGTCACACGCCTCCTCCCGGGAGCGGCCCCGTCGCACCCCTGCTGCTCCAGCCTTCAAAGCCCTTCAGTCAAGGAAGCCCCAACGTGGCCCCTCTACCACCACACGTATCCTCCCGCACGTCCATCTCTCTGTACCTCTAGCGCTCTGCCCGATGTCGAATGCCCTGCCACAGCTTGCCCGCCACACGTCCTCGTTGTACAGCAGCCACTAGCTCCTTGGTCGTTCGCAGCACCGCCACCACGCGCTTCAGCTCCGTGCGCCTCCATTTGCTACCCCACTGTCGTGCGGTCGTGGCCGATGTGTGTCGTTCACCTTTGTGGTCAGTGCCGCCCTACCATCGGCCCGTGTCCGCCAACGTGCACGCCATTCTCCACCCCAACCGACCGCCGTGTTCGCACCACCCCCTTGCGATCGTGCATCCTTTGTGTACAGCCTCTAGCAGCAGCGCTCTTCAGGCCGTCTGCCTGCGGGACTTCCTTGCTATTGCAGCGGTTTTCCGCCCCTTGCGTTGTTGCGCCTTCTCTCGTGCCACCACCCTCATGAGCTCCGCCCTCTCATCGTGCTACGATTCAAAGTTCATCTATTTTTTATTTATTTAATAAAATTGCATTCTATTCCCACATCTTTTCATATATACAAACGTGATCCTGTGCACAAATTTTGTTAAATTTTTTTAATATCAGAGTTGCAAATACACCCCTGACTTTGAGAATTAATTTGAGATATTATTGAGCATTATGTCTAATTCTAAAAATTGCATATTGTGGAAATTTAGTTCTCTACATTTTGGTTGTTTAATTGGATCTTTGTGAGGGTTGGATAATTAACGGAAATTATTTTGATGAAAAATTTCTTATTTTACCATTTCGTGGTTTGTAATTCATAATTGATTAACTCTTGCTCCAAAAATTGTGAAAACATTAGGGATGATGCGTTCATATGTGATTTAATTTGTTTCCAAAATTCATTGAAATCAGAGGTGTCATTTACCTAAAATAAATTTTTTGAATGATTTCTGTAATTAATTTTTAATTAAATCCATGAATAGTATTTTTGCAAAATTTCAACTCCTCTGGATTGCTAATTTAATATATATTTGAGATAAATCAGTCTCTGGATAAATCGATTTTTGGATTAATTAGGAATTAAATACTCACAGTCACTATGTCTGCCTTAAAAAATCATAAAGTGTCAGAAAATTCAAAAAATATTAGTGTAGCTTCATTTCATCATATTTCACTTCCAGTAAATTTTTCATAATTTTTACATTTGTTTGCATGAAAAATTGCATAAAACCCTAAAAAGTTCGCAATTCTCATTTGTGCATCTTAAGACCAAAAATTAAAAAAACTACATTATGCATTCGTCGTTGGATTAGGTTTATAGGAAAAATATAACTTGGCTGAATTTAGATTAATTTTGCATTAAAACTAATTTGGTTAAGTTACTTGATTTCTTGATAACTTAATTCAATCACATTTAGCATTTACATTTTCACTACATAAAAAATACAAAAAAATCTACGTGGAAAATCGTGACGTAATCCATCTAACTTGATCTGAAGTTGTTCCTTTGTCTCCTTGAGTCGACCTTGGGGCTTGTCCAGGTTAAACAAAATCAAATCGCATATTAATTAATTCTTTGATTATTCAATCTGTGTGGTAAATTTTTTATCAATTCAACTTTATCTGAGTACAACGAAATCGTTAATTCGATACTATTAAAGGGTAAAATTTGGGTCAATCAGTGACACAGTGGTCGGTTCGTCATGTAGTCATCATCTGTGAGAGGAATGTCAAGGCAAAGGAGAGAGTAGAGAGGACGAGGCAAAACTAATGAAGGAAAGAAAAGGGAAAGGTTATCCTTCATTGATGGAAGAAGCGAAGGACTTAACACACGATGTCTTATATTGCTATGTAACTTATATTTTAGTATTCATAACTTTTTACCATAACATTATGGTTCTACATTTAAATTGTTCTTGTGATATATTGTGTTATGGTGTATGTGAATGTGGAACACCTTGTGAGGCTTGATTGCGAAGGTGGATATACTTGTGATTCTTGATTGTGAATGTGGATAAACATGTGATGGTTTATTGTGAATGTGGATTACATGGAATTAATTGCATTAGACTATATTGCATTGTTTGCTCGTTAACATTTTTTGCTTTATATCTAGCAAAACTAACTTATAGAAGTACTTCCTATTTGAAGTTATTCTATTCATATACAAGGGTGTGGACATTGTACCTTTGAGAGAAGATAAGATAAAATTCATTTGTATTGTTGTGCTTTTAACAATCATTAAGGTTCGCTTTGGTATAAAGATGTGGTGAGTCACGATCATTTTTATATCCATTTGACAAGGGTTCACAATTTAATACATTGTTACATGTATGTTATATAAGTACATAGTTTATACACAATTTACTTGAGGATTCAACAGTCACCAAGGCTCGCTTCGATGGAAAGATGTCATAATTCCCCATCTCTTTGCATATTAGATGTTTGTTGTTATATAAACATATTTCTAAACTTGAGCTTATTCCTTATTAACAAAATATATAAATCAATCTTCCTCTCTCATTAAGGTTGATTGACATGCATTCATTGCCTCTAATAATATTTTATTGGAAATAGTGGTATTATCTTAAATGAAACTATTTGCATGTATGAGGATGCTTGAATGGTGCATTTATCCATCATATGTGTAAGGAAGATAAAAGGTGCATGTAGTATCTAGGAGAACAACTACTTGTTCATTCGAGGTAACTTTCGCTCTTGTTTATCTCAAAAGTTACATACATCGAGTAATTTTTTGGCATTATGAATTCATACGCTTGCAAGGAACTTCATAAATTCTAATATTAATCCTAATGTTCTTGATATTATCCCCCTCCTATTTATATAGATGTGTGTAGTGCTAAAAAGTGTATGATCTAACTATTGCTTCTAAGTTTTCATTATATCGTATATATGCAAGCATCATTGGAGCACTTGTACAACTAAGAGCAACAGTGTGTGTGCGTGTGTGTATGTTTATGTGTGTGTGTGTATGAGAGAGAGAGAGAGTGTGTGTGTGTGTGTGTGTGTGTGTGTGTGTTGTATGTGTATAAATATGTGTATGTGAAGTCATGAGTATGTGTGTAAGTGGGTGTGTGTATGAATGTGTCATTGCATATTGGAGTTCATGGTGGACACCTTGTCATTATGTATATATCGATGTATGATTACATATAGGCGTTGAATGTTAGTATGGATGTATGTATGTGATTATGATTATGCGAATATCTGGTAGTTGGGTTTGTATGTAAGTATAAGGGTATGTGAGTGGCTTTGCAAGAGGTGAATTGACAAGCAAGGAAGTATATGGATTTGTATTTGGGTACATGTATGGTTGGGTGGATATGTAAGTATGTGTATGGGTACAGGTATGTAAGTGATGGGTGACGGGTCCGAAAAAGCCGCGTTAAGAAGTTGTCTTTAATCTTTGTTCGTGGAAATAATTATGAGTCGTTCGTTGTAGGCAGCGATCGGAAACAGTCAAGAAATAACCACAAATTTTATTCAATTTCAATCAAGTGGTTTTTATGTTTATTTTACTTTGGCAAGTCCCAAGGTCGATCACAAGGAGGCAAAGGAACAACCTAGAGTTGTGTCTATCCAATTTTTAGTTCGGTTTTCAAGGCGGTCTTTTTTTTGGAATTTTTCAATGCAATATGAGATGCAAAATGCAAGTTCGGCCTATTTTAGGGACTAAAATGTAAATTTCAATCAAACGATGTCCGAAAAATACGAAACTTGGCCACAATGTAAATGACGATGAAATGAGTGCACGGTAAGTTTTTTGGAATTTTTAGATGCAATATGAATTTTTTTACGAATTTTTAAATGCGAACAGAATGTTTTTCAATAATTAATTATAATAAATATGAAACCTACTTATTTTCAAGAGATAAAATTATCTAAGATCTATCACTAAGTGATGGATCTCAGAAAAATCCTAAACCTTGAAAATGTGGGGTTGAATATCTATTAAAAATTAAATACTGAAATGTCCTAAATGATTTTTACAGAGCAATTTATGCATGCAAATGCAAAGATTTTTGGGCACAATGTTAATCAAAGTAAACTCTACACTATGTGATTTTTCGAGGATTTTCCGAGCAATGGTTAATCAACTAGAAATTCCAGAGCATAAGATGAGCAAAATACACAATTTTCCACAAAATAATTAATTAATAATTAACCATTGACCATAAAAATATCCACGATATGTCAAAATGTAGAGAGTCGTGTGAGGAACATTATGCAATTTTCAAATAAATAAAATGATGCAGAGAGTAATTCTAAAATGACTGGAGAACACACGGGTATACGTGCAATATAATTAGATAAAATAAAAATTAAAACTGCAGGGGGGCCTAAGATTAATTACCTAAACTACGGGGGTGACTGTGCAATTTTTCCAAGGGGCACGTGCAGCGCACGTGCCTTTGGCTGGGGTGGACGGATATGCAATTAGAGGGAGCTCCGGGGGCTTCTTGCAATTTTCCCCGAGGTCACAGCACGTGACCCAGGGATGATGCAGCTCCTGACATCCCCCCCGCGCACGTGCGGCTCACGTGCGGGGGGTCTCGGCCCTGCAGGCCGGTGGCGGTGTCAGGGCGGGGCTGCTCGGCCCAGGCGGGGGAGTACCGGCGGTACCCCCAAGGCGTAGGAGGAGCAGGCCGGTGGTGTTGACAAAGCGAGGGCGGAGGCTGCCGATGATGCGGCGAGAATGTCGGTGGAGGCGTGTCGAAGACGAAGGCGGAGGTGTGTCGAAGTCGAAGGTGGAGGCGGTGTTGTCGATATTGGCCGGTCCAAGGAGCTCCAGGCGGGTGCTGTTGATGAAGATGATCGTAGGCGAAGTCGATGGAGCGGTGCTGAAGGTGATGCTCGATGAAGAAGGTGGCGATGGATTTGCTGTTGGCGGAGGTTGTCGGGCGGAGTAGTCGTCGATGGCTCCACGGTCAAGGACCGGAGCTGGGCAGAAAGGCGGCGTGGCTGCACCTGCGACGAGGGGCGACGCGCACCCTCGGATCTCGCCGGCGAGGCCTAGGCGGAGCTGTCACCAACGTCGAAGCGCTCAGCGGCGGATGGCGATGACGAAGGGGGTGGTGTCGACTTAAATAGGGTAGAGAGAGGAGAGAGGTCGGCGATGGGGGCGGAGTTAGCAGAGGTTGCGGAGGTCGTTGCGGGAGTAGCGGGGGCGGTTGGGAGAGAAGATCACGGGCGGCCGTTGCGGAGGTAGGAGGCGGTATAAAAATCAGAGATAAACGGTATAAAAATAAAAGGCCCAAAATGCACTGACACGTGGCAGCCTCTGGGGCTGCCACGTGTCTGCACCAGAAAAATCAGAGATAAAATACTTTGTAAAATCGATAAAAAATAGCAAATGACCTCTGATCGAAAAAGTTCCTTCACAAAAATTGCTCGTCTTGACGAGATCTACAACTTTCATGAAAACATCAAAGCCAAATTCGGTCAAATGTAACAAGTGAATTTTTGGGGTATCCCATGTACATAGAATACCTTGATTTTTGGATTTTCTTTTTTTTGTCATTTTTAAACAAGATAAAAATCCGGAAAAATAAGGAAAAATCAAAGATAAATAAAAGACACCTTAATCTAATTTTTTTGTATTTTTATTAATAAAGAAAATATATACATAAAATACAAGGTCAAAAGCCGCGAAAATATACAATGTACAAAAGAGGCCCAAAACCCAACTTTCACATACGAGCTCCGATTCACTTGAACTTGGTCTTGTTTTGGAGGTAATTGAATGTGCATTAGTTCAAAAGTGAGTAGGATCAAATCGGACACTGGATGGGAAAGATATATGGCTTTTAGTCCGAAAATCCTGTAACTAGGGTTTGGGTTTTTGGTCCACTTACCTGGGTCAATTATTTTTTGTATTTTTCATTTATTCTTGTTAGTGATGTGTACACAGAGGAAGTGGTTTTGTGGCGTGCGGTGTTAGCATGAAGGAGTTAAAAATAGGGGAAGTTAGGATATTTACAGGTCATTTTTGGCTTGGAATTTTGGCTTCTTATTTTATGCAGAAATTAATGCTAAAATGCAATTCTTATGAAATCATGCCTGAATGCTAATTATGCAAAATAAATGCAGAAATGCAGTTGATTTTTAGGGACTTAAGCTTAATAAATGAGATTTAGAGTGATGAATCCGAGATTCATCAATGGGTACATACAGGTGGGTGATGATGAATCTCTTCATGACTTTTATTCTTTAATTTTGGCCTTAAATCCCTAGCTAAATGCATGCATATATCATTAATTTGTCAAAAGAAATACTCTGAAAATTGTACAAAATATTGTATAAAATATTGTTTAATAAGTACATTTTATTCCAAAATAAAGAATAAAGAAATAAAAGAAAAAATGAAACACCATAGGTGTTGAGTGACCCTAGACCTCGAGACTCGGTCATCATGATCGCTTGATTGACAAGGAATAAAGTAGGGGGAGATAGGGCAGAGAAACTGTACAAAAATACACAGAAAAAACCATACACAAAACCCTAATTTAATCGCCCAAATATTGCCTTTTAGGACCTATTTTATTTTATTATTTTCACACTTCAAATAATAAAACCCTTAGTATGAATATTGTACACAAAAAAGTAAAATATAAAATTTATTTCACAGAAAAAATAATGCACAGTGTGCCCCGGATACACAAAATAAATATCCAAATAAAATCTTCACAAACCTGTATATTCTCCATATTGTATCAAAATTGATCAAAATCACCTTTAATTATATATAACTTTTAATAAGCTATTAAATGAAGGTGGCTTCATTCAATTTAGAGTTAAGATGCAAAAGTTAGGTTTTGGACCCACGCTATGCAATATACATGTATATTATATTCAATATATTTATTATTTATGTTTTTCGAATTCTTATATTTTTATAAAATTGTGAATATTATTTGAAACACGTATACATAATTCAAATGAATTAAAACAATTAAAGTGAAATTAAAATAAATCAATTACTTTAATATGTAGATGAAATATACCTATATATACCTATAAAGAATATATGCATAATTATTTAAGAACAAATTAACTCATATAAGTATAACAAAAATATCTCAATATGTAATTAAATAAATTAAAAATATATAAACACTTATAAATATTAATAAAATATATATATATTACAAATTAAAAATTAAATACCCCATATACAGGTATATTACATATTAATATACATGTAAATAGTAACTTGTAGTGAAACATCTCGAAAAAAATACAAATATGTAAAAATACCAGATAAAATTAGAAACATTTTTTATTTTCTAACCTAAAATTAATTAATTAATTTAATATTTATTATTTATTTTTCTAGTATTTTTTATCTTTGAATTTTCTGGTTGATCCATGTGGACCAAGCAGAAGCTTTCTTTTATTAACCTAAGGCATTTGTACAGCCTCCATGAGCTACCCATTCAAAGCTCATGGGTCCCCTACTTTCTCCTATTTTTCATGATTCAACCCTTGACTCATTCAACTCGAGCCATTCACTTTCATGTATCCCTTACCTCTGATATCTTCTCCCATCTTCGAATCTTCACCAACCCCTTCGATCGTACACGCAAGCATCCCTTGAAAACCCCCATTCACCACTCTTTAAAAACCTCCCCTCTTCTCCTTTTTGAGGTTTGAATCCTTTATACTCAATCTTAGCCCTCACATCATGCTTGAAGGAGAGAGCCTGGTGACAGGAGAGTCGCTCCTCCTAATAGCAGTGAGGAGGGTGGAGTAGGAGGTGGTTCCACAACCATCGTCGGAGTAATTCGGCATGTCCAGCCTCTTCGGCGACCAGCAAATTGAGGCCATTTCCCTTTGCATCCTATGTAATAGTTAATCTCTAGTTTCTATTTCTATATTTAATTTTCTAGTTATTCACTAGGATTAGATTTAAACAGAAAACCCAATTCGACCTGGTGCACAAGCTACACGCCAAATTGCCATGTTCCCGATCGTTACTCGACCCCATTTACTAACCATTTTGCCCCCCGTAATTTTCTACACAAGCCCCATCGTTCCAAATAGGAACACAATCAGATCCGGCGAATCAATCTCTTCTTCCCCCTCTACATCAGAGATCTTTCACTCGACTCATTCACAGATTCTCCCAACTTCATTTTGGATTGAGGACGTTCGTTATGAGCAGTAGAATTTTTTGTATAGGTCAAAATCCCTTTGAAGACATCTGAGGTTGTGTGGAGTACCTGGAGCATCTCCAGGTATCCTGGAGCTAAAGGAGTCCTCCAATTGAGAACGTTGCCAACTGGGACACATCGGCCATTACGTGCAGATGGGGAGGATGCCCAACAAGATCTAGGGCCCATCAGCGAGAAGAAAGAACCTCGAAGGAGGAAGAACTTATCGATCGAAGAAACGCTAGGAACAAGTTCTTAGCAATTCATCCATCGCACGTATGAGCCATTCGATGAATAACACAACCCATATTTAATCTAAGACATCCATTAAAATCGAAGCAGTACGCACTTTTGACGTCTGATTCGGTTAATTGAAGCAACGTGGCACGCTAAGCATCGTTCATCTCCTTACACGTGGGAGGAAATTACACTAAATCCCCTCTACATTTTGTATTTCATAACTAATCTTGTAAATGTTTTATTGTGTGTAAAAAATAGTAGAACTTTTACACCAATGCCCCATGTACTTTCATTAATTACAAGTTGGTCCTCTACCAGCCCAGCTCATGTGGTACCCTACGTGAGCGGGGTAATTTGCACTTGTATACCTTTGACTTTGTTTGTTTACAATTAGTATATAAAAACTGACTTTTAGTGTAAAACTTTTGGTATTTTTACACATGCCCCCTCACATTTATTTTTAATTACAAAATGCCACTGTGAACTCAATTATTTTTATGCATGTTTATCTATATTCAAAAAATACCTCCCATGCTTAAAAAATCACAAAAAAATAGGATTATATGTATGATGATATGCTTGTCCATGATATGTAATTTATTTTACATTTCCTCTGCATTTTATATCTACTATTAAAATTCAAAATAACACGTTTAGTCCTTCTTTACCTTGAAAAATGAAAAATTATAAAACCTTAATTAAAAACTCCAAAAAAATGTATACTATTTATTGTATTATTTTATAACTACAGACCAAAAATCACAAAAAATAACAAAAGAAAACACTAAAAATCACAAAACCTAGCTGTCCATAAAAAATTGCAAAATATTTTTGAAAACAAAAAAATTTGTTATTTTATCCTATATTTTATTTATACATATTATTATATATATTAAAATTTGCTTTAAGAAAATTTAACTTTATTTAGTATATTTAAATCTTAAAGCAACGCAGCCTATTTAAAAATTTGTTGATTTTGTATATTTTAGACTATAAAAACCTAAAAGCAAACATTCCTTGCAAAAATAAAAGAAAAACATAAAAAATACATAAAAATCATTTAGTGAATTTTGACTATTATTTCTATATTTATAATTATAATACCCAATATTGTATTTTATGTCTATATAAAGTTATATATAAGTTCTATAATTATTAATTATTATAAATACCTTATAAATATTTTTAAATCCTTTAAAAAAAGGGTTGTACTCATTGGTATTTTCTGATTTTTGCATATTTATTATAAATTATATATCATATATTACCTATATTATATATATTACTTTATAATCATATAAATAGTGATATATATCATTTAATATATATTAAAAAGAAAAATAAATTAAAAATAAGAAACTCAGAAAAACAAAAAAATTATAAACTAAAATTAATGTCTCCGTGTATTCGACCCCTACTTTGCTTGTCACTCTGTACGCAGTTATTGTGGGGTTATAATAAATTTTGATTCACACTTGTTTTGATTGATTGAATATTATTGTGTAGGTTGATTATTGAATTTAGTCAGAGACCTTTAACAATTGTTATCACAGTGACTTACTGGTCCTACCTTGTATGGACCACAAGACAATGCCTCAGACACTTTTGGCTATTTCAAATGGTGTTCTTGTCGGGGAGCAACGGAGTGTAGCACCTAGATGTACAATACACTTCTTATTTTGTTTTCATTTTATGCTACTTATTTTTTATAAGTATTCAACTTTTCTAATCACTTGTTTCTTTGGTGATCTTTCTTGCAAGGAATCACATGGTGATGGCTATCTCTTGGGATGTGGACGCACCTGAGCTGCGAAGAGGTTGACGCTTCAGCTTGTGAGCTGACCATGAGAGAGCAAGAGAGAGACAGAGAGAGGAGGAGAAGACCAGTAGCTTAGCTTTTTATTTTCATTTTGTGAGGAGAGTGTTTTATTTTGTATAATTAACTTCAACTAATTTGGACACTACCACACTTCGCGAGGTCCACTGCCTGGTTGTGTTCATTGGGGGCCTCGTCGCAGTTTTTCATGCTTTCGTCGCTTTATTTTATTTTGTTTTCTACGTTTTTAGCTTTTCACCCTCTTTTTCTTTGATTTCTATAATTGATTCATTAGATATATGTTTGCTTGACTCGGTAGCTAGGTTCATAGCTTAATTATACTCATGTGCCTATAGTTTACTTCACTTGGACTTAGTTAAAAACTAAATTGCTAATTGCTTAAATTTGGAACAACAAGCCATGAGAAACTCCGCACAGTGCTTGTGGGACATGTTATGGCAGGCACCGATGAGTTTCCAAGATTGGACACTTAGGATCCATTTTGGAGTGATTAACATTTTAGTTCTTCCCGCTGATAGAAATTCATGTTAAGGATGCTTCATCGCTTGTATATTGTGCATGTAGTATAGATTTATATATTCTAACTTGAATCCGACATTGAGAGAGCGAGGAAGCACTGTAATTCTCCTTACTTTGCATGCATCATTTGATACGAGAGTGGGATTTCCACTCTCGGTCCACTTGCATTGCTCTTCCACCTTCTCCCCATGTTTTTGCACATACTAGGACCAAAAATAAAATATAAAAAAATTTGTTAGGTGCTTTGTTTGAGAAATACTCAAAAAATGAAAATCCAAAAATTAAAACAAAGCGATTTCTATAAAACTTCGACCTTAATAAAAAGTTGACATCCTAGTTTTGGGCTCACAAAGCCCTCCTTGTGTTTAGGTGCATTACAGACCGAGTGAGGTGTGACCCCTAGGAATATAGCCCAAAACTCGATCTATGGCAGCCTTGATTATCACCCAACATGGTGAAGTATTGTTGCTTCTATCGCATGTGACCGAGTACGGATCTATCGATGACAATACTCTTGCCTTATGTAGAGCATATGACTTGGTCTGAAGTACTGAGCTTAGGCCACACCCTTACAGGTGTGTCTGTCTCATCGATTTGAGTCTGAGTACCTCACTTGTGGGGGAAGTATTGGTTTCGCCTATTGTCTTCCTCCTCTATTTCTTTGGTGTAGTAGCCACCCATGCACAAGATCAAGGACCTCAAAGTATGCAGATCACAAGTTATAAAAGGAGGTGGAAGAAGTATGAGGAACTTTCCTGGAAGTAGGCACACTCCTATAGGGATAGCGCTCATAAGGACTTGTTATAAGATCTTTCCTGTAAAACAAAAATAAATTGAAAAGATAAAAATAACTGAACTCTTATGACTTCACTTGTGTCAAGTTGGTCAACCTTAAAAAATTTTGGCATTTGTTTGATTTTAGTTAAGTTCAAATATTAGTCCCGCACATTTTGTGCCTTTTCCATTCATATGTTTTATTCCTCATTTGACCCCCTCTCACTTTGAGCCTTCTACTATTTTGCACTTTACTTATTCCTTGTTTGAGAGTGTATCTTTCATCCATTATTGATCTCCTATTCATATTTGAGATGGCGACTCATGGATGTTTTGTCAGGACCCTGTTGACACCAACATCAAATCCATTTTCCCACCTTCTCCAATAATTCGTGATGTTTCTTGAGAACCCAATTCGGACTCCATGAATCGATGTACAGACTCCCCGCCTTCTTCAATAATCCGGGATCACTCTTGTCTCAAACTCTACCCATTTTAGATGACAATTTATTTCACTCCTTATACATTTCCATCCTTAATGAAATTCTGTGTTGACCTTAACATAGAACGATTCTCTAAATCTAGTGCTAATATTCAGACTGATCGAGGCATCATTCCTTGTGTAGATCATGAGCCTGATCTGGAGTCATAGATTCTTCTAGATATAGCTTCAGATACTGAGATGGCTCCTACAAAAAAAGGAAGGGACCACCACACCCACCGTAGCCACAGCAAGACCAGAATTCAGTGAATGCCTAGCTTCTCTCCTCTATTCAGGAGATTCAGCAGCATCTTACCGAACAGGAAGTGGCTCAGATCGCATACTAAGACATACTCAATGACCTGAGAAGGAGATACAATCCAAGAGGAGGAGAAGAGGAAGAGAGAGCAGATGGAGCTGGAGGAGGTCCGGTAGATGAGCAAAGAGAGAGTCCCAAGCCTACGCTCAAGGAGATCTACAATTCTAGAGTGAGACATATGATCTAGTGGATCTTGATACCAACAGTCCATGCACATTTCGAGTTTAATACCTCAGCCCTCAAATGTAAAACCTTATATCCATCTGCAACAATTCATTTGCATGGGTGGTACAACTCACTACCCTAGAAGACCGTCCGATGTAGTCAAAACGACGATGTTTCCATTCAAGCTTCGGAAAAGGCGCTTCATTGGATCAACCATCTAGGGAAAGATGTCACTCCTAGAAGGAGATGAAGTCTGCCTTCTTGCACAAGTTATACCCTCTCGGACGGTTGAATCAGATGCGTGTATGCATTGCCAACTTCACCCAAGCCACCCACGAATCCATTCATGAGGCTTGAGAGAGGCTTGCAGATTTGCAAGATAAGTGTTCCCACCGTGATATTCCTAGGACCATCCTGGTCCAACATTTATTTGGAGGACTTGCTATTAAAATCCAGAAGCTTGTGGATGTTGAATGTGGTGGATTACATTTCAACAAGGGCGAGGATGTCGTCAGGAAGATCTTCGAGGAAATGGTCAAAGGAGAGGTTACCTTGTCATTGTCCTGCATATGATTGAGTGTTTCTTCGAGCGACGACAGGCCTTCTTCTCCGGCGAGATCCACGGTCGCCTCCGTCGTGCTGCAGCCTCCTCCGTGAAGCTGCCAGAGCTCAGGCTCTCTACCGACTTCGAGCGACGACCGGGAGCCCATCTTCGAGCTCCAATCCCTAGGTATCTTCCTCCATTTCCCTCCCGATCTCTTCTTATTTTTCTTCTTTGATTTCTCCGATTTAATTCGCTCTCCACCATCATCTTCTCGCTCCACCATCATCTCGCCGAGCTCCGTGATGGAGCTCCGATCCTCGCATTACCATTCTCTTTGTCAAACATCGTATCCCACCATTCACCGACACCAGCTCCGCCACCTGGATGGAGCACCATCACCGGACACCCCCAACCTCCTCATAGGCCTCGCATCTCATTCCCGCACACCTCCACAAACTATTCGCGTGCTTCGGCTATCCTCTAACCCCTGCAGGTGATATTCCTTGGATTGGCCGGAAGCTCGTCGGAGCTCCCTTCGAACTTCATCGTCATCGAGCTCCAGCGCTCCTCCTCCGCACCTGAGGCCACCGGACGCTTCGCCGCACCGCCCCACAACTTCCGAGTTTCTCCAGACCCTCCTGCGCCCCTCGCCAATGGCTGGAGGATCGGGCGGAGCCAGCCCAGCAACGCCGGAGACCCGCCTTCTCCTCCGCAGGAGGCGGAGGGCCGTTGGGGAAGATGTTTAGCCACTGTTCGATCATCTTGATCGAACGGTCAGAGTCACGCCATGTTGCCATCATCCGGAGCAGCCCAAGGCCGTTGGATCCTCTTCGACCTGACGGTTGTTGATCAGCCACGTCACCGCTTCATCGCGCGCCAGGTGTCGTTGGATCAATCTAGATCCAATGGGCACTGATCGACCACGCCTTCGCCTCAGGAGCCAACCATCGCCGTTGGATCACTTGCGATCTGACGGACTCATCTTCGCCACGCGTCTTAAGCCAGTAGCCATTGGATCATCCTTGAATCCAACGGTCCAGATGACGCCACGACGTCCGATCCGAGCCTCTCCCCCGACCTCTAGGCTCGGATCACCCGAAGCTTCTTCGAGCCTCCATCCGAACCTCCAGAGCACTCGAGCCTCGTCCCGAGCCACCGAAGTCCACCGAGCCTTGGGCACCCCATGTGAGGAGCATGTGCAGCCTGGGCAAATTGCACTGAGGCCCTGAAGGTTTCTGAAATTACAATTCAGTCCCTGCAAAGCGTACCCACGTAAGGAGCACGTGCGTCTGTGGAGAAATTGCATTCTGCCACCATGCATTCTAGGTAATTGCATAAAGGTCCTTGTCAGCATATTTTATTTTGAGCAATTTTTAATTCCTGTATTGCAGTTATACCCTTGTCTTTGCACGCATATTTAGGTGTCCATATTTCATCATTTTTAAATTCCAAAAATTGCATGTTATAGGTTAACTTGTACTTTATCTTATGTGACACGTGTCATATTTTTGTGACATCATTGGAATTTTTAATTAAATAATTGGTTCATTTGTGTCATATTTTTCCGAATTTCATCTTTTAATTAGTAGTAATTTCTCTGTTACTCCAAAAAAATTCCCAAAATCACATTAGATCTAGGATAATTAGCTTCACCTTGCATAAAAATTTCATCTCATTTGCACGCATTTCGAGGCTAAATAAATTATTTGGTGATTTCCTTGATTTATTTTTAATAGGTTCATTTCACATCAAAATTAAGGTATGATAATTTTCCTGGATTCTTAATCTTTAGATCTATCTAGGATAATTTTTATTCCCAAAAATATTGTGATTTGATATTTATTAAAATTAAATTGGTTAAAATCACCCTGCATTCATGTTTAATTCATAGTTAATTCATTTAGTGTCAGAAATTCCAAATAAATTAGGGTAGCTTAATTTCATCATAATTCATCATGTGACCAAGTTTCATCATTTTTGGACTTCATTTGAACACTTATCTGATTTAATTTTAAAACTAGTCTGATTTTGCATGTGTTCTGCATAGAAAATTTAAAAAGAAAAAAATATTCCCTCTGAAAGTCTAACACTTGGATTTCGCTAAAATCAACCTACGGAGACAGATGCCTCCCTGAGTTCGACCTTGGACTTCCACCAAGTAAAAAAAATGCCGCTCGAGATTAAGTTGAATATAATTGAAAGTGGTTTTTGATTCGCTCTCGTTATCCGACTGCAACGAACATAATCAATTAATTTGAACATTAATTTGCTCGAATTAACAAGGGTAGCGGGATCGGTTATCAAAATAGTGTCGTTGCTGGGGAGGCACGGCTTAGGCTAATTTGCAGTTATTTATGAGTGTTTGATTTTATATCCCCGAGTAGTCTGACCCTCGGTTTTTCTTGTGAATATTTTTCGTCCTTTAATTTTTGTATTTTTCGAGTCATTCTTTATCTGACCTCAAATTATTTTTGTGCGAGGAACGCGAGGAGTCGAAGACGCTTCGAGGAATCGACATTTTCATCCTTTGGGGGATCTGAGAGAACTTGTACTTTTATTTATTTCCATATTTTTTTGCATCATTTCCAGCGGTTTCCGTTTGGGTTCTCGCGTGTGTAAAAATAGTGGAACCGTGTCCCCGTGTGCTGTGTGGTTTGAATTGTAACTTAGGCTTGCACTAGCGGCTCCTCGAGCCACTTTAGGAATTGCTTGTGCTCGTAATTTTTAGGACCACATATACACTTAAAAGACGCTCCTAGACCGCAGATGTAGTCAAAACAACCTGTACTTCACTCGCTAATAGAACTGCTTGTCTAGGAGCGGATTTTGTCGTCTACATTTGCATGTAGTGTAAAAATTTCAATACTGTTTTGCATCCTGCATACAAGCGAAGGGATCACTGTAAGTCCTCTTAACTCAGCATACGCATCATCGTTTTTCGTGCATCGACTTTTCTCGATTCCCCCCTCTGTTTTTCACACTTAAATTAAACGGAAATTGGGACTAGACGATAGGCGTGCTGTGTGGTTGGACTAACAAGTGATAACTAATCTTAAAACCGAGACTGCTAACATTATTGACTAAAAAATAGATAAAATTGGAAAATTGTTTGCGGGAGACTAATCCCCGACCTTGTTTTCAGGCTGAGTGAGGGTACTTGAGTGTGTGTGAACACCTTAAGGCAGAGCCCAAATCCCCACCTTCCATATCACGGGCCAACTGATCCTGGCAAATATCACAAGTTTGATACTTTCAGATTCACTGACTAGTACCAAGTAGCCTCTGCCTGTTCACGGGTAGTCAGGGGTGAACCAACGGTACTTCGCGACAAGTTGCTAGTAACCCTTCGGGGCGAAGTTCCAGCCTTGTAAGCCTCCGCCTGCTTGCAGGTAGATAGGAGCATGGTCTTTGAGTCCTCAACTTGGGATAGGAGCGAAGAAAGGAAGGACCGACGGTATCTTAGGCGACAGGTTAAACAGGGAAGACGCATCCAGCTCTGAGCCGACTTCCCTATAGGCTGCGTAAATCCTTGCTATCTTGCTCGAAAAATCACACTTAAAATTAACAAGATTAATTGGACTCGGTTTCGAGTCCTTCACTGTGTTGAGTGTGAACACAGGGTCTTGGATTGAATTGCTTGCTTCAGGTAGGAGTAAAATCCTATCTTTACTTAGAACTCTCGACTCTTCTCGCCACTTCAAGATGAATGACTGGGGGAATATCGACACATTATTCTCAAATCTCTCTTTGAGTCCCTCACGAAAATCATCTTCACAGGCCCAAGCGCTCCTTGGACCACCCAGGACTCATGACCCTCTTGAGTTCTGGATCCCTCACACCCAAGGTGGTTACTATCAAACCAACCCTCTCCTCTCCTCTGAGCTTACCGAGGAAGACCATCGCCTCGGTAAGAAACCCTTCCTTGAGTTATCCTTTAATCCAGATCATTTCCATTTCCCAGGACTAGAGGACAAGAGGCCACCAAAGCAACCCCCAGATGAGAGAAACCAAGATGATCCACTCCAGCAAGTACTGGCTCGCCTCGCCCAAGCCGAACAAACGAATGCGGATCTTACAGCAAGAATGGGACAAATCGTTGTGGCAGGAGGAGTCGACCTACCAATGGTTGATGCCTATAACCCAGCAGAGAATGAAATACAAAGTTGGTTGGCACCAGCGGTTCCCGTCGAAGCATTTGAACTCAAGCCCCACTTCCTTAGCCTGCTACCGAAGTTCAACGGAAATGCCCATGAGGAACCATATGCCTTCCTCCGAGACTTTGAGCTGGTTTGCAACAACCTTAGCCATCCTAGGGTTGGGCAAGATTACATTCGACTGAAGGCCACCCCTTTTGCCTTAAGAGATAAGGCAGCACATTGGCTGAAGAACCTAGGGGTGATATGTACAACCTGGATGCAGTTCAAGGACTTATTTCTGAAGAATTTATACCCTCTCAGTAGGACTAACCAAATGAGAACAAAGATTGACAGTTTCTCCCAGGGACCCAGTGAACCATTCCATGATGCCTGAGATAGGTTTAATGACCTAGTTTAGAAATGTCCCTGCCACGGCATTTCTAAGGCGATCTTAGTCCAGACCTTGTTCTGTGGTTACCCCCCAAGATGCAGGGGTTAGTAAGTGCCGCCTGTGGAGGAAGCTATCTGAATAAAAATGAGAATGTTGTATGGAAGATACTAGAGCAGATGGCAGAAATCGGTAGGTCGCAAGCCACTAGGGGCTATCAGTTGTCTCCCTCAATCTTATCTAATGAGACAACCTGTAGGACTGTAGCGGATCTGACAGAGGACCTCATTCCCAGCATGGGGATGATTGCTGATAAGTTAACCATGGTCGAGCAGATCCACAAGAGAGTCACTGACCTTGAGTCTCTCTCACGTTTACCGAAGCTAGTGGAGGAACTTTCTGAGAATGTAGCTAAGATAAAGCTACCTGCCCCTTCTGCACCACCCGTACCTGTACATCGAGTCCATCTTGTACAGGAACATGCACCGGGGCCTCAGAGTGGCTGGGATCAGACTTACACCCAGCAGGACCAGCATGCACCCCCACAAGTGGAGACCGGATACAAGGAGCCTCCGCAGGTGTTCAAGATCAACGGGCTTTGGTATAGTTGTGACCCCATCGTCAGACAGTCGGAGATGGGGAATGGTCAGCCTCACCGACCAGCCCCAACTTACCAAGAAACTAGGTCCGTCCCTGCACCATGCTTTGTTCAATCCAGGCCCGAACAAGGGTACCAGCCTCAGCAGCACCAGCAGCAGCAGCGCGCATTCCAGCAAGGTTTGTCCCATCAGCATCAGCAGTACCGGCATGGCCAGCAGGGCCAGTACAGAACCTCGTCTGCAAGTCAGCATCACCAGCCAGCTCAGCCCACCGAATTGGAGTCCCTCACCTTGGCAATCCAGACCCTGTCTGATAGGGTCCAACGGATCCAGAATGACTATCTGGATATGAGAACCGATCTGAATTGCGTTTCTCATACTCAGGACCAACAAATGGCGCCAAAGACCCCAATTCCCGCCCAGGTTCAGGCTAATCCGAACAGCCTAAATCGAGGCCAGAACCGACCTTGTGATCAGGAATACTATTCAGATAAGTCTTTATCTGAACATGAGATCCTTTCGTATGATAATGTAAATCATATGTCCCTCAGGAGCGGAAGGACCGTGATCGTACCTGATCGGGCACGAGCACTGAAGGAAGGAGCCGCCAAGTCTCTACCTGAGGAGAACTTGGAGGAAGAAAAGGAGCAACACCATCACCACCACCGGCAGAAGAAGAGGACTTCTGGGTCCTCGAAGCAGCAAACCCGCATCATTAGTGAGTGCGACGAAACTGATGAAGAGCCCGCACCTCCATCTGAGGAGGACCGTCCAGAAGAAGCGGAAGATGCATCACCGATTTGGCCCCAGCATGTTTCTTTTAGTCTGAGTCAGAGTCCGAGTCTGTTTCAGAGTCTGAGTCGTGTATAGAACTCAGTTCCAGCTTTCAATGAAAAATCAGTTTCAGAACATGAGTTAGAGTCAATAATCCCTTTACCCCGAGCTCTTACGGGTGGAAATAAGAAATTCAAAAAAATCCAAAAAGATGACCCTGAGATGGCAGAGTTCTGCAACAAATATATCAAGGTCACAATCCCCTTTGACAAGTACGTGGAAATGACTCCTGCATTTCAGAAATACCTTAAGGTGAGATGCACACCTACTAGGGTTAGCAGGAAGACAAAAAGTCGTGTTGAGAAACACGTTCTGTCAGTAGCCACGACTTGTGCAATAAAGAACTCGTTTCCAAGGAAACGAAGAGACATGGGTGCACACTATGTAGTGAGTCATGTTGATAACATCGCGTTTGCACGCACTCTCCTAGATAACGGCTCCTCAATTAACCTAATGCCTACAGCCCTCTATGAGCGGCTTAATCTCGGACCTCTTAGGAAATCCAGAGCCCTACTGCAATTCGCTGATAAATCAACCAAGAGGTCTCAAGGAGAATTGAGGAATGTTGTGATCAAAGTCGAGGGGTAGGAATACATGGTGGACTTCACTGTCCTAGATATGGAAACCCCTCGTAATTGGAGAGATTCCCAGATCATCTTAGGTAGGCCCTTCCTCAGGACAGTGGGGGCCTTGTTTGATTACAAGATCGGGAAGATCCAGTTCCAAACTCCAGGCGGAGACGAGGAACTTGAGATGAAGCAGACCAGATGGCAGAGACCGTATTCCGAATCCAGCATCGAGTACTCTTCAACCGAAGCAGACTGCGATCATGTAGACATAATTGGGCCATGGAGATAGAACCCAGCCAGGATCGATGAGTCCCTCCCTTCTGGAGATGATCCCGTGCATGAGTCAGTTTGCAAGGTCCTCAGAGACGAGTACAGCTCAGAACCTGCATCGCCCTACATCTTCGATGACTTAGAGGCCCAGTTGGGCCTGTCAGTCCTTACCTCTTTAGGACAATCGGAAGATGAGGATGACGAGTCGGACGAGGCTTTTGCCGATTTCATGTAGACCTTTGACGATCCGACTCCAGAGCCAAATAACTTGGTGGCATCAATTACAGAGAAAGATCCAGCCACTTCCAACACTGAGCCAGATTCAATTGAGCCAGATTTCCTAGATGATCACACCTTACCTGAGCTCAAACCTTTACCCACAACACTGAAATACACCTTCCTTGCGGGTCAGGAGAAGAAATATCCGATCATCATCAGTTCACGACTGACCGAGGAGCAGGAATCTCGCTTGCTAGAGATCCTGGAGAAACACCGCAAGGTGATAGGCTGGAGCATTTCCGATCTCCGCGGGATTAATCCCGCTCTATGTTATCACCATATCTACTTGGAGAATGAAGCCAAACCCTCTCATGAATTCCAACATCGTTTGAATTTAAATTTATGAGAGGTAGTGAAGAAGGAGATAGAGAAATGGTGCAACGCGGGTTTCATTTATCCCATCTCCGACTCGAAATGGGTGGCCCCGATCCATGTGGTCCCGAAAAAATCGGGAATTCAGACAACCACCAATGAGGACGGAGAGAAGATCGTGACGCGAGTGCCCACGTCGTGGCGCGTCTGTGTGGATAACAGACGCTTAAATGCCACGACGAAGAAGGATCATTTCGCCCTACCATTCATTGATAAGATTCTAGAGAGACTGGTGGAGAAAGAATTCTTCTGTTTCTTGGATGGGTTCTCGGGCTACAATCAAGTAGCCATAGCTCCGTAGGACTAGGAAAAGACCACATTCACATGCCCCTTTGGTACCTATGCTTTCAACGCATTCCCTTTGGGTTATACAATGCTCCAGGTACTTTTCAAAGGTGCATGATTGTTGTATTCGCCGAAATGGTCGGTGAATTCCTGGAAGTCTTCATGGACAACTTCTCGGTCCACGGTGATTCCTTCGATTCCTATCTTAGGAATCTGGATCGAGTCCTCAAACGATGTTGTGAGGTTAATCTAGTGCTCTCTTGGGAGAAAAGTCACTTCATGGTGATGGAGGACATTTTGTTGGGGCATGTCATCTCCAAGAGAGGAATGGAGGTTGACCCTGCCAAGGTGGATGTGATCAGACGACTCCAGCCACCAACCAACGTCAAGCAGTCACGGTCGTTCCTTAGGCATGTTGGATTTTATCGGAGATTCATTAAGGATTTTTCTAAGATTGCCCGACCGCTAACTGAGCTTTTAGGCAAAGACATGGAGTTTGTTGTTGATCACAAATATCTTGAAGCCTTTAAGCTATTGCAAGGAATGATCATGGACACACCTATCCTACATGCCCCATATTGGTCTCTACCTTTTGAGATCATGACGGATGCCTCAGACTTTGCTGTTGGGGTTGTGTTAGGATAGAGAAGGGATGGCGTCCCGTTTGCCATACATTATGCAAGTAAAGTGCTTGATACCGCTCATCGTAACTATACAGTTACGGAAAAGGAGATGCTTGCGGTAATGTTTGCCTTGGACAAGTTCAGATCTCATTTAATTGGATCCAAGGTTATCGTGTTCACTGACCATACGGCTCTACGGTATTTGATGGAGAAGAAGGATGCGAAGGCGCGTCTTCTTCGGTGGATTTTACTTATCCAGGAATTTGATTTGGATATTCGTGATAAACCTAGAAAGAAGAATGTAGTAGCCGATCATCTTTCTCGTCTCGAAGATCTTAATACTTCCGAGGATTCACCAATTCGAGACTCCTTCCCTGACGAGTCGATTTTTGTTATCGATTCACTCCCATGGTATGCCAACATTGTGAACTAACTTGTCTCCAAGAAGGTTCCTGAGGGTTGGCCGAAGAGCCACATCGACCGACTTAAGTCGGATGCGAGACACCACCATTGGGAGGATCCGATCCTTTTCTTTGAAGGACCGAATTGTGTCTGGAGACGGTGTATTCCTCAGGAGGAATACCAGAGTGTCCTTTCTTTATGCCACAGCTTGGAGGCAGGAGGACACCACTCCGGGAAGAGGACCGCATGGAAGGTACTTCAGTGTGGTTTTTACTGGCCAACTCTGTTTCGTGATGCCATCACCTTTGCGAAGTCGTGTCCAGTATGCCAGAGAATGGGAGGAACCATTGGTCCCAAGGATGAGATGCCCATGCAGCCTGTCATCATTTGTGATGTCTTTGACGCCTGGGGCATCGACTTCATGGGCCCATTCCTTGTTAGCCACGGGTTTGAGTACATCCTTCTTGCGGTAGATTATCTATCAAGGTGGGTGGAGGCTATCCCATCCCGAGCCGCAGACAACAGAACTGTTTGTAAATTCATCAGAGATCATATCATCTCTAGGTTTGGAATTCCCAAAATGATGATATCAGATGGGGGTAGCTGACAATTCGCAAAATCGACCCTTTAAGAGAGTGTTTTTAACACTTGGAATTGTCGTAACAGTCGGGCCAATTTCGGGCTCATCAAAAAGATCATCTCATTTAAGCATGTATATGATAGATCAAAATGAGATGATCATGATTTTATTTTACTTGGTAAGATACCAAGGTCGAACTCAGGGACACGAGCCTCTCTCATATTAATTGAATTTTCATCTATTTAACTAAGTGTTGAGTTGGAGCACATATAGGTCAAAGCATGCAGAGACACAATAGTGCATTGAAGATAAAGTAAACATGCATTTTTTATCATTTTTTATCAAGCAAATGAATGCCATGTAATGCAATGAAAATATACCCTAGGTGAAAATAATGAGCAAAATTAAATAAGAGTTAATTTTAAGTTTAATTAAAGAGGCAGATGTGATGAACAATTTTAAGGCATCAGTTCAAGCTGGAATAGACACAAGGCTACTACATAATACTTAAAAAAATCATTGTGTCTAAAACAATAATTAAGCATGCCATTTGAAAGATCATCAAACCAGCTTTAAAAACGGAACTGAAATCATCTCGATCGGATGTACATAGCTCAAGATATGCTAGAATGAAACAAGGGCATAACTGAAAAGAAACATGAAAAGATAACTACAAAAAGGTCCCTGGAAAGGACTAAAATGCAAAATAAATAAATGCGAGGCCTTCCCTGTAAATAAACCACACGTACAGGGGCATATTTGCAATTATCTAAACCCGCAAGGGTATAATTGCAAATAACCCCATACGCACGTGGTTCGCATGTGTCGACAGGACCTTTCTGCAAATGTGGAGAAGTCAGAGGGCGTCTCTGCAAAATTCCCAAATAGCACGTGCGCAACACGTGCTATTCAGGCTCGGAAGGAGGCTCGGGGTCGGCAGAGGCTTGATGAAGCTTCGGCTAGGCTCGGATACATGCTCGGGAGGTTTGGGAACTCCAAGCCTGGAGGTTCGGTGGCTGAGGCTCGGTGGAGGCTTTAGTATCGCCACGTGGTTCATTGTGAACCACCCGATCCTGATGATCGGATGGCTACTGTGCGCTCAGGTGACTCCACGTGACCTGTTGTAGGCCGTTGGATCGAGATGATCCAAAGGCTGCAGGTGAAGATGCTGCATGTAGACGTGGTCGCTTCGTCGCCGTTAGATAAACTCCGGGAGGGAGCATCCAATGGCATATTTACCTTCTTCCTTATCCTCAGTGGGCGGTGGAACCAGAGATCCGGCAAAGGAGGTCCAGCTCCGCCACTTGTGACAACCGTCGATGGAGCTTGGCTAATGATCTGAACAGGTCGGCGATGAAGCTCCAATCCTGGTCGAGCTACGGCTATGCGCTGCGGAGACCCTAGACACTCCGGTAGCAGCGATGGCTCTCGCCAAGATCACCCCGACGAGCTCTCCGGCCATTGAAGAAGTTTTACCTGCAAGTTAATCCAAATCCTTTCCGTACGTGCAGGTGAACTAAGTGCATATGTGCGAGCGAACTGGGGTTCCATGCGGGCGGATGGAGGTGAGGAACCGGAGCTCCTCCACCGGAGATGGCGAAAGAGATGGGTTGGGAGTGGTCTGAGGCGAAGAAGGGTGAATGGTGATCCGAGTTGTGTGCAAAGATGGAGGATGAACCGTGAAGCTAATGAGATGATCATTGAGGGACGAAGAAGGGCAGAAGGACCTAATTAATTAGGCCAAATTAGAGAAAATGCAGAAGAAGGTTTTAGAGTCTTACCCGGTCGGAGATGGAGTCGGTAGCTTGTGCGTGGACTCCTATGAAGAGTCCTGGTCTTCGCTGGACCTCCGCAGCAACTGGAGGCAGCTCAAGCGGGCCAGGAGGCGCCGCGACACCGCCGGACTGGCAGTGGGTCAACACCGAGGAGACGAGGTCGTCGTCGCTCAATCGCTCCGCCTCCCCCTGTCACAAGGAGGCGGAGGAGGGCTGGGCCCTCTCCTGCGTAAAGGTGGACATCGGCAAAAGGAAGAGGGAGCGGCGTATTTGAAGGCTGAAAGTGGCGGAAGAACGTGATGAAGACGTGAGTTTCGAGGAAAAAATGGGAGGACTGGAGAGGCTGTCGTGGGTCGTGGAGCGACTCGCGAGGATCACGAGGGAATGGGGAACGTAGTGGGCTGGTTGGCGAGAGAATAGGTGGTCGAAGGAGGTGGAGAAAATGGAGAGGGCCGACTGGCTTCGCGAGGAGGAGAACGTGGGAAGAGAGGGGGGTCTGGAGGTTGACGACGACCGCTGGCCGTTGGATCTGGAGATCCAACGGTGGGCATTTGGGCGCGGAGGGACGGTCGCGATTAGATCCCAGGCGGTCTGATCAGAGGGTGAAGGACGTGACACGTGGCGTAAGCAGAAGAAGGTGGGTGCGAGCGGTTTAGATGGGAGATGGGTGAAGATCAGACGGCTGAGAATTAAGTTATCATGGACGGCAGAGATCGAGACATCATGGGCGTGATCGGACGGTGTGCAACGCGCCACGTGGCAAGCTGGGGGCTTGGCGCTAACGTGCGGTGAAGATGGAGCCCTGATGATCATCCGATGGCTGGGAAGAAAGGGAGGACGTGGACACAACTGGACCGTTGGATTCAAAGCTAAAATCCAATGGTCACGGATGGAGGCGGATGAGACAAGAATGGGCGGGCCACGTGGCTCACCCAGAACGAGCCACGTAGCCCAATCAGATTATTCAGATGGTTTTTTTAATTTTTGAAGGTATAATTGGTCGAATTTGAGAAAACTCAAAACATGAAAGTTGTAGATCTTGATGAGATCTACAAGTTTCATGTTGACCAAAACTGGAGATGACATCAAACAAAGATCCAAAATATTTTTGAGGGTATTTTTAAGGCTAAAAATACCACAGACTTTTGTTTTGCCATTTTTTGTGGTTTTTAATTTATTTGGGACTCTGATAATTACAGGACATTAACTGGGTGTTATTGACATATATTTAAGCAAGGGGGTTAATAATAGAAAATAAACATGATGAAATCGAGTTTCATCACCCCCCTATACTTAAACTATGCTCGTCCTCGAGCATCAAAAAGAATGACCAAGTTGGATTAACCCCCTTGTGCATGTGAATACAGAATCCAATCTGCTCAAATCTGCTCAATTTTAGAGGTCCAAAATTCTAGATTCAACCCAGCCTTAATCACGAGGTACCCAATTCCTCTAATTGTCTAGACTCTCTCTGATGTACATATAAACTAAAGGATATGAATTTTAGTGTTGACTGCAGTTATGAGAGTAGAGTCAAATCTTCACCCAAAGTCTCGGTCCGAGAAATTCTCCTAAGGACCCAATCCTCAACACTAGGGAATAAATCCAATCTTGCATTCAGTCTACCGTCTCTTTAGTTGTCAGACTTAGAAAATGTAGATGGTAGGCCAGTAATGGAGGGTATGGGATTGTGTCATTTCTTCTCTCCCTCTCATTGGAACAAGGATTCTCTCTAGTGCCTTTTACGTAACACACATTTTTTTGGTGTTGATCAGTGCGTCCGTCAAGAGAAGTTGGAGCCGTCTGCACTTGTTTTCCTGGGAGTACATCGGGGTGTGTCTTTTTTGAGTACCTATCGTACCTTCTACACCCAAACTTGTAGCATTTACGATGTAGAGCCCTTTTTTGGTGCAAGCCCGACTCCTGGTCCTAATAGCGGTGGTCCAAGTGGACACTTTGAAAAGTTTGGGAGCGCTCGCCTTTGGTGGAAGCTCTTTGATATTTTGACTTTGTAGAATGAGAGCTTTTCTTTGAAATTTCATTGACTTGTATAATTTGTGGCTAGCTCCACTGCTTTTAACAAGAGTTGGCGCATATTGATCAACATTTTTTTATATATTTGACACCCAGGCACTTAGGTCAATATCAGGAGATTAGTACAAGAACCAAGTTCTCATACTGGCTAAATTGCTGACACTCAGGTTTTCTGAAGCCTTTAAAGATTTTATCCCATCCTCGAGCATCATTAGATCAAATCCAGACTCGAATCCCTTATCCCAATCCCTCAGGTAAAAAGTCAACTCATCTCAATCAAAAACCGCAGTCGTGCATGTGATGTACTGATCATATTCTTTTTGTCTGAGACTAAGCATGCAATATAGCACACAAATCTTTCAAACTAGGGAAATGTGAATAATTAAGTCCAAGACCCTAATGACTAAGGGTGGTTAACCTAAAATCTCAAAGACCTCATAAATCAAGCTTCCTTGAACATTTCAGATCCTGGGTGAAAGTGTAAGTGTAGAGGTTTAATCCAACTCCTTCATTCAAAAACTTTTTTTTTGAATTTTTCTCATTTTTATGGGTTTTAATTTAGAGTTAAAATACATGTTAGACTCAACTTTCCTTGATAAAAGACTTTCAAAACCATGTCACACAAATAAAAGATTTTCAAAACATTTTCAAAAGATTTTTCAAAACAAGAAAATCTCATTTTTAAAATCATTTTCAAAAATAGTTTTATCAAAAATAGTGTAACATAATATAGAAAAGCCGTGAAATCATCCAAACGGTTTTACTTTAGCTAAAAAGTTTTAAATTTTTCAAAATTTTCAGATTATAGCTAAAGTAAGTATACTTGTATATACGGTATACCCCACTATCCTTAAACTTTGCTATGTCCTCATAGCACTAGATGATACGAGTCCATAGGTCCATTTAAGTGTAGAGAAATATACGGGAGCTAAGAGGGGCTCCCCCTATACTTAGGATAGAAATAACCTAAGTATAAAGGCAAGGAAAGATGAGTAGAGAAATCACAAGGACTCGGGTCCCCCCTATAATTAGGCTGAGATTAGCCCAAGTATAAAGATGGAATTTGATGTTGGGAGGGTCCCAAGGGAAACAAAGAAGAAGGATGGATTTATAAATGAGCGGATGAATCTTCGGAGATGAAATGGAGGGACTAAGGTTTTGGGTGTGTATCGGAGCAAACAAGGCCCAATCAAGCAAGCAAGACCCTTAAATTCACCAACTCACACATGAAACCAACCGAGGTTGGTTTATTATCTTGTCGGTTTTATTGGTGATAAAATATTAGATTTTTATGCTAAGAAAAAGATTTGAAGTGAAAATCATTGCGTAAGCAAGGGTATTGCTCTCCCAAAACCGAATTTTACTCCATTTTTGGTTGACTTGCAATTAACAGCCCCAATTTTAAGTTATCACTGAATTATGGTTAGCAGATAAATCAAGAAATCATCGTCTACCATTCATTCCCTTTTCCATTAACCTAGGTGATCAAGCTGGGAGAAAGAAAGCCGAGAAAAACATGTATTCGCTAAAAACCGCGATCTAAGCTAAACGATAAAACATGCAGTGATTTGGCGATAAACCTGTGAAAAACTTGGGCCGTTTTGAAAACCGAAATCAATATGTATGCAAATCGATAAAAGCTGCACCTAATCATGCTTCTATTAGCAGGAATAATATCCATTAAATTTGGCTAAGTGAGGCGAGATTATGTGCGTCTATATTTAAGGTGTGTCCTACCTACGAGCAAGCACGTAAAAGAAGAAGAATGAAAAACCGCTCAAAGAGCCGCATGCTTGGTCCTAGGTCGACATTCAAGTGGGGACGATCCCCACACAACCACAGTCGTTCGATTACATTCGCGAGTCTTCAATCGAAGACCGCTGTAAACGACGAATTATTACATGGAAATAAAAATGCAAGACATTTTTTTCTTTCTTCTCGATGTACTCCAAGCGCGCTTCTGCGGCTCCTCACAACGGGAAGCATCCTGCTCCTCGCCTCCTTGAACCATCAAGGGCCCTGCCACAAAAGCAATAGTTAGAGATCAATAGAGAAGAAAATTTTACAATGCAAAATGAATTGACAAATTGACCTATAAAATGAACACTAAATTAAATAAACAAAAATCCAAAAAATACAAGAAATGAGTCGTTTCCCCGGCAACGGCGCCATTTGACGATTCGCAAAATCGACCCTTTAAGAGAGTGTTTTTAACACTTGGAATTGTCGTAGCAGTCGGGCCAATTTCGGGCTCATCAAAAAGATCATCTCATTTAAGCATGTGTATGATAGATCAAAATGAGATGATCACGATTTTATTTTACTTGGTAAGATACCAAGGTCGAACTCAGGGACACGAGCCTCTCTCATATTAATCGGATTTCCATCTATTTAACTAAGTGTTGAGTTGGACCACATATAGGTCAAAGCATGCAGAGACACAATAATGCATTGAAGATAAAGTAAACATGCATTTCTTTATCATTTTTACCAAGCAAATGAATGCCATGTAATGCAATGAAAATATGCCCTAGGTGAAAATAATGAGCAAAATTAAATAAGAGTTGATTTTAAGTTTAATTAAAGAGGCCGATGTGATGAACAATTTTAAGGCATCAGTTCAAGCTCGAATAGACACAAGGCTACTACATAATACTTAAAAAAACCATTGTGTCCAAAACAATAATTAAGCATGCCATTTAAAAGATCATCAAACCAGCTTTAAAACGGAACTGAAATCATCTCGATCGGATGTATATAGCTAAAGATATGCTAGAATGAAAACAAGGGCATAACTGAAAAGAAACATGAAAAGATAGCTACAAAAAGGTCCCTGGAAAGGACTAAAATGCAAAAGAAATAAATACGAGGCCTTCCCTGTAAATAAACCACACGCGCTGGGGCATATTGGCAATTATATAAACCCGCAAGGGTATAATTGCAAATAACCCCATACACACATGGTTCGCATGTGTAGACAGGACCTTTCTGCAAATGTGGAGAAGTAAGAGGGCGTCTCTGCAAAATTCCCAAATAGCACGTGCGCAACACGTGCTATTCAGGCTCGGAAGGAGGCTCGGGGTCGGCAGAGGCTTGATGAAGCTTCGGCTAGGCTCGGATACAGGCTCGGGAGGTTTGGGAACTCCAAGCCTGGAGGCTCGGTGGCTGAGGCTCGGTGGAGGCTCTAGTATCGCCACGTGGTTCATTGTGAACCACCCGATCCTGATGATCGGATGGCTACTGTGCGCTCAGGTGACTCCATGTGGCATGTTGTAGGCCGTTGGATCGAGATGATCCAAAGGCTACAGGTGAAGATGTTGCGTGTAGACGTGGTCGCTTCATCGCCGTTGGATAAACTCCAGGAGGGAGCATCCAATGGCACATGTACCTTCTTCCTTATCCTCAGCGGGCGGCGGAACCAGAGCTCCGACGAAGGAGGTCCAGCTCCGCCACTTGTGACAGCCGTCGATGGAGCTTGGCTAATGGTCTGAACAGGTCGGCGATGAAGCTCCAATCCTGATCGAGCTATGGCTATGCGTGGCGGAGACCCTAGACACTCCGGTAGCAGTGATGGCTCTCGCCAAGATCACCCCGACGAGCTCTCCGGCCATTGAAGAAGTTTTACCTGCAAGTTAATCCAAATCCTTTCCGTACGTGCAGATGAATTTAGTGCATATGTGCGAGCGAACTGGGGTTCCATGCGGGCGGATGGAGGTGAGGAACCGGAGCTCCTCCGCCGGAGATGGCAAAAGAGATGGGTTGGGAGTGGTCAGAGGCGAAGAAGGGTGAATGGTGATCCGAGTTGTGTGCAAAGATGGAGGATGAACCTTGAAGCTAATGAGATGATCATTGAGGGACGAAGAAGCGCAGAAGGACCTAATTAATTAGGCCAAATTAGAGAAAATGCAGAAGAAGGTTTTAGAGTCTTACCTGGTCGGAGATGGAGTCGGTAGCTTGAGCGCGGACTCCGATGAAGAGTCCTGGTCTTCGCTGGACCTCTGCAGCAACTGGAGGCAGCTCAAGCGGGCCAGAAGGCGCCGCGACACCGCCGGACTAGCAGTGGGTCAACACCGGGGAGACGAGGTCGTCGTCTCTCAATCGCTCCGCCTCCCCCTGTCACAAGGAGGCAGAGGAGGGTTGGGCCCTCTCCTGCGTAAAGGTGGACACCGACGAAAGGAAGAGGGAGCGGCGTATTTGAAGGCTGAAAGTGGCGGAAGAACATGATGAAGACGTGGGTTTTAAGGAAAAAATGGGAGGACTGGACAGGCTGTCGTGGGTCGTGGAGCGACTCGCGAGGATCACGAGGGAATGGGGAACGTAGTGGGCTGGTTAGCGAGAGAATATGTGGTCGAAGGAGGTGGAGAAAATGGAGAGGGCGGACTGGCTTCGCGAGGAGGAGAACGTGGGAAGAGAGGGGGTCTGGAGGTTGAAGACGACCGCTGGCCGTTGGATCTGGAGATCCAACGGCGGGCATTTGGGCGCGGAGGGACGGTCGTGATTAGATCCCAGGCGGTCTGATCAGAGGGTGAAGGACGTGACACGTGGCGTAAGCAGAAGAAGGCAGGCGCGAGCGGTTTCGATGGGAGATGGGTGAAGATCAGACGGCTGAGAATTAAGTGATCATGGACGGCAGAGATCGAGACATCATGGGTGTGATCGGACGGTGTGCAACGCGCCACGTGGCAAGCTGGCGGCTTGGCGCTAACGTGCGGTGAAGATGGAGCCCTGATGATCATCCGATGGTTGGGAAGAAAGGGAGGATGTGGACACAACTGGACCGTTGGATTCAAAGCTAAAATCCAATGGTCACGGATGGAGGCGGATGAGACAAGAATGGGCGGGCCACGTGGCTCACCCAGAACGAGCCGCGTAGCCCAATCAGATTATTCAGATGGTTTTTTTAATTTTTGAAGGCTTAATTGGTCGAATTTGAGAAAACTCAAAACATAAAAGTTGTAGATCTTTATGAGATCTACAAGTTTCATGTTGACAAAACTAAAGATGACATCAAACAAAGATCCAAAATATTTTTGAGGGTATTTTTAAGGCTAAAAATACCACAGACTTTTGTTTTGCCATTTTTTGTGGTTTTTAATTTATTTGGGGCTCTGCTAATTACAGGACATTAACTGGGTGTTATTGACATATATTTAAGCAAGGGGGTTAATAATAGAAAATAAAGATGATGAAATCGAGTTTCATCAGTAGCCACTTTGTGAACCGGGAGGTGAAGAAACTCCTAAGGGACTACGACATCGAACACCATGTCGCTAGCCCTTACCACCCACAAACTAATGGTGTGGCTGAGGTGTCGAATCGGGAGGTGAAGACTAGATTGCAAAAGCTTGTCAGCTGATAAACGCTCCCGCACCCTTGGTAATTCGGTTAGATTAATGTCCAAATTAATTGATTAATGTTCGTTGCACTCGGATACGAGAGGGAATATCAAAAACCACTCTAATTAGATTTGGGTTAATTTCAAGCGACAGATTTTTTTACTTGGTGAAGTCCAAGGTCGAACTCAGGGAGGCATCTATCTCCTTAGGTGAATTTGAAGCAAAGTCCAAGTGTGAGATTTTCGGGGAATATATTTTTGGTCTTTTTCGGTTTTTTATGCAAGACACATGCAAAATCAGGCCAAATTACAAGTGAAATCAGAAAGATGATCAAATTAATTCCAAAAATTATGAAACTTGGCCAGATGATGAAATATGATGAAATTAAGCTACACTAAATTTTTTGAATTTTTTCAACACTAAATGAATTTACTGTGGATTTATAATGCAGGTAGGGTGATTTCATTAATTTAATTTTAATAAATATCAAATCACATTTTTTTCAGCAACAAAAATTATCCTAGACAGATATAATGATAAGGAATCTAGGAAAATTGTCAAACCTTAATTTTACTGTGAAATGAACCTATTAAAATTAAACTAAGGAAGTTACTAAAGAATTCATTTAGGCCTTGATGTGCGTGCAAATGACATGAAATTTTTATGCAAGGTTGAGTTAACTATCTTGGAGCTACTGCGAATTTTTGGGAATTTTTGGAGTCACAGAAAATTAATTGTCAATTAAAAGGTCCAACTGGGCAAAATAACTCAGAAATCAACCAATTAATTCATTTAAAAATCTACTGCAATTACAAAAATGTGACAAGTGTCACAACAGTTAGAGGACAAGTTACTCAACAATATGCAATTTTTAGAATTTCAAAATGATGTAAAATGACACCTAGGGATGCGTGCAAAGACAGGGGTGTATTTGCAATACAAGAAAATAAAATTTCATAAAAGTAAACATGCTGACAGGGACTTAAATGCAATTACCTATAATGTTGGGGGGTGGAATGCAATTTCTCCACTGGGCACGTGCTCCTCACGTGGGGGCACTTCACAGGGACCTTTTTGCAATTTAGGAAAGTTCTCAGGGCCTCTGTGCAAATTACCCAGGCCGCACGTGCTCCTCACGTGGGGGGCCTAGGCTCGACGGCTTCGGAGGCTCGGGTCTTGGCTCGGGTGCTCTTGGAGGTCTGGAGTAAGGCTCGGAGTAGCCTCGGGTGGTCCGAGCCTAGGGTCAGGGAAGAGGCTCGGACTTCGTCGGCGTGGCTGACTGCGGACCTTTGGATCAAAATCGATCCAAAGGATGTCGGTGCTGATGCGTGGTGAGATCAGAGGCCATCAGATCTGGATAGATCCAACAGCTCCGGGCTGCTCCAGATGTTGGACACGTGGCGCGCTAAGGTCCGAGGGATCACAGATGATCCTACGACTGTCTGCAGCTCTGGTGGACTGGCGACGTGGCTGACTAAGAACCGTTCGATCGAGATGATCGAACGACCACTTGGGCTTCTTCTTCAACGGGCCTCCTCCACCTGCGGAGGAGTTGGCGGGGCTCCGGCGAGGAGGCCTTGGCTCCGCCCGTCCCTCCAGGTGTCGGTCAAGCTCTCCGGGGATTCGGAGATATCCCTGAAGAAGCGCGAGGCTGCGGCGAAGGCCCTGGTGGTCCCAGGAGCTGTAGAGGGGCGTCAGAGCTACGTGGCAGCGAAGCTCAAAAAGAGCTCCGATGAACCTCCGACCAGTGAATGAAATAGGTACCTGCAGGTGTTAGAGGAGATAGCCGAAGCTCGTGCGTGCTAGTGGAGAGGTGAGGATGGAATGGCGAGGCCTAAAGCAGAGGGAAGATGTTCCGGCGATGGTGCTCCGGCCAAGTGGTGGAGCTGGAGCTGATGGAGGGCAAAGTGCGTCGTCGGAGGGTGCAAAGTGTAGTGCGAGGATAAAAGCTCCGTCGCGGAGCTCGGCGAAGTAAAAACGAGGCGAGAAGATGACGGTGGATGCGTAATTAAATGCGAGGAAAATGAAGAAAAATCAAAACGAAGATCGAACGGAGATGGAGAAGTTTAACTGGTGTTTGGAGCTCAAAGTCGAGGTCCAGGTCGTCGCTCGAAGGGGCGGTAAGGCCCTGAGCTCAAGCAGCTATGCGGAGGAGTGGCTGCGACATGGCGGTGGCGTCGCGGATCTCGCCGGAGGAGAACGCTGTCTTCGCTCAAGGATTCGCTCGATTGCTGTCACCAATTGAAGCTTCCGAACTCGAGGTTCCTCTCTGGGATGGCGAATGGATGTGAAATCAACCGGTAGTAGAGTATTTATAGGTTGAAGTAGACGGCCGGGTTGGTGATGGGGCGAAGTTCATGGAGTTCGTGGAGCGTTGCTGGTGGTCGGCGTGGGTAGTGAGGTGGCTGGCGAGGATGAGGGACGAGTGGGGGTGATCGTGGAGGCGATGGTGGTCGTCGACGGTGGAGGGAGCGTGACCAAGAATAGAAAGGGGCTGCCCCTCCCGCAAGGCGGAGATCGTGGGAGAGAGGGGTGCCAGAGGTAGGAGACGAAGTCCCCACCGTTGGATCTCGTGATACAACGGTGGAGAAGAAGGCGGAAGGGAGCGGGTAGGATTAGATCTGGGGCGAGGTGATCGGAGGTGTGCGATTGCGCCACGTGGCGCGTCGATGGCGAGGTGCCTGCGGACGGTCCAGATCAGAGATTGGCGATCGATCGGTCAGTTGAGATCATTGGGAAGCTAACGGCTCAGATGGGAGGGCTAAGAGCGCGATCGAAGGGCTCAAGATGTGACGCGTGGCGCTCTGTAGGAGAGGCGCGAATGGGCGGTTGAGATGAGGTCAAGAGCTCAGATCGAACGGGTGGAATTAAGGCGCTAGTGGACGATGCAGATCGAAGGGCTGAAGGCGTGATCGGATGGCGCACAATGCGCCACGTGGCGTGCGGTGGGAGAGGCGCTAATGGATGGCCCAGATCTGAGGCGGGATCGGATCAAACGGTGGTGGATAAGGGTGTACGTGGGGCACTGCTGGTCGTTGGATCTAGAGAGAAATCCAACGGCTAGAGGCGCAGGTAGCTTGGGCAAGGGGAGGGGGCCGCGTGGCGCAACCAGAGGGCGTCACGTGGCCAACTATGATTGGTCGAAATAAGAAATGAATTTAGGGAGAGAAGGAGGCTGAATTTGGAAAAACTCAAAACATAAAAGTTGTAGATCTTGATGAGATCTACAAGTTTCATGTTGACCAAAGACGGAGATGAGGTCAAAAAATACAAAGATACATATATGTAGTATACAAAGAGGCCCAAAAACCCATCTTTTCCCTATGAACTCCGAATTGGATGAAATTAGTCTCATTTTAAAGGTCTTTTAATATGTATTAACCTGAAAGTGAGTAGACCTATTTTGGAGTTGGTATGAGGGATCTATGGGCATTTTGAGGTCCCAGGGCTTTAAGGGCTTTATTGGCTATTTTACAAAGGGGATTCCTGGCTTTCTTCCCTATATTATTAACTGAGGTGTACATAGTATAAGGGAGAGCTTATTTTGATGAATGGATATTTTACAAGTGATTTTGGCTTCTTATTTAATGCAAATTGAGTGCTAAAATGCATGTATAATAAATGCATGTATGAATGCTATTTATGCATTATAAAGGGAAATATGTCTCTATTTACTCGGGGACAAGGCTCTATTTTTAACTTTTAGAGTGATGAATCACAGATTCATCAACCCCCTATACTTAAACCTTGCTCGTCCCCGAGCAACTAAATGAAATGCAAGAGTGAAATGATTTTGGGTTCCATACCAAGGTCATGAACAAAAGTTAAAAATGGAGCTTAACTCGATCTTTGGATTAATTGTGTGGCAGAACCTTATTTGGACCTGAACTTAAGACCTAACAGACTTCAAGTTCCACAAGTCTTCTATTCAAGACTCCTCAATAGTCAGGTCAGAACAAATCCTCAAATGCAAATTTCTGATGACTATGATTCTTACTTGTACTGTGTAAGTGTAATGTAACTCTCCACATCAGAAATGACTCGGAACCAGCCTCCTCTAACAAGGTAACTCAATAACCCGGTCCAGTAACTCTTTCCTTGAGGAGCGGGGTATTCCCTTCTAAGTTCAAGTGCAACCAACTCAAGAGGAGGGGGAAGAGAAAATAATGGACGGTAGC
This sequence comes from Ottelia alismoides, assembly GCA_037367405.1. NCBI lineage: Eukaryota > Viridiplantae > Streptophyta > Magnoliopsida > Alismatales > Hydrocharitaceae > Ottelia > Ottelia alismoides. Next base: position 110,384 of record JAZKJV010011050.1, read on the forward strand.
CAGTGTAGCTACCTATCCCGGGGTGCCTGACCAGTGTAACCAAGTCATCCAGCTGCATTTCTTTGCTAATATACAGACTCCGACAGGTATTTTATTTTCACTTGGACCTGTCTGATTTTTTTGGAGTTTTTGCAATTATTTCTTTTTCAAACTCATACAGGGTGCAACATGTACATCAGGAGTTTTTCCTCTTGAGCCAGTAGACTATCCCTCTTTTGAAGCATTATTGCAACCCATAGCATCCCGTCCTTAGATGTCAACACTACCAGACTAGGTTGAGACGCACTACCCTCCCTAGAGGAGGATGGATGTTTCCACCCGTGTGCTACTCCAAGCTAAAGGATTCTACCTCCTCATCACCTCATCAATGAAGAGCTACGTGCATAGTGCTTGTCCAAGTTAGGTCATTATCTAAAAGAATCCTGCGTGTGCACGAGATATTCTACTTAGACTAATCAAGATGACATGTGAACATAGACTTGCGGACTCAAAGAATTAAGTCACTTGACCTGAGAAATCTTAACTCCAGTTCCTATAAGGTTCCTCTAAAATTAGGTGGATTAAGGTCAAATCAAGTCCATCCTTAATATATACTCACAACTTGGTTCAGAACCCACTAGCTTTTCACTTTGCATATGCAAAGTATGCAGATGAGATGCAGATGTCATGCTATGAAGATGAATGAACATGCAAGACTCTTTTTCTCTTCTTTTTAGATGCGGAGATGATATGCAAGAGTAAATAAGAAGCCTATTTTCATTTTAAAATATATTTTTTTGGTATACCTCCTATTTTATAACAATTTACAATAAGTTTGTAAGTATTATACAAGTATATACACACATTTTTTCACATTTTTACCCACCCCTAATTATTGATATACAAAAATACGCGAAAGTACGAGCTATGGGTAAAGTATATATGTAATATATACACGCCCCCCTATACTTAGCGTGTGTTATGTCCTCAGAGCACGAAGAGCAAGGAAAAGACATAGCTCGTGCTATGCGGAGGAGAGCTAAAGAGAAGGGAAAATGTATAGAAATCGACCGCCCCCCATACTTAGGCTCTAGCAGCCTAAGTGTAGAAGAAAGTCAAAAAGTGGGGCGGACGAGGTCAAGAAGAGAAGTGGATGAATATACAATGCGGGCATCGGTCCCCCCTATACTTAGGCTCAGGTCAGCCTAAGCATAGGACGGAAGTGAGTATGAGGATCAATGTGATTTGGAGAATGTACAAAGAACCGACTCAAGTGACTCCTCCCCCCTATACTTAGGATCTGATCATCCTAAGTATAGTCCAAGATAGAGATAGATGATGCTGGGATGAGTTACTAAAGTCGCGGGAAGGAGAGGACAGAATGTACAGAAATAATGGTATATACAAGTGAGTCGGTCTGAATCTTTCAAGATGGTGCTGATGGCTGGAGCTCACTGCTGCAAGGTCTCCTGCGCAGCTCGAGGTGTATCTGCTGAATCTGTCTCGCGCATAAACACAATCTCCTCAACTTGGACTAACTGCTCATTGGTTTCGACGAAATGTTTTAGCAGTTGTCCATTCACAAGGGATGTCGGTGCGTCATCTGCAAGATCTGAGATCTCGACACATCCACTATCATGCACCGCTCGGACAATGAATGGTCCCGTCCACTTGGATTTCAATTTGCCTTGGAAGGTCTTCAGCCTTGCATTAAACAACCATACCTTCTGTCCAGGAACAAAGGTCTTTCGTCTGATATATCTATCATGCCAACGCTTTACCTAGTCCTTATACACCACACTGTTGTCATATGCACGATTTCTGACTTCCACAAGCTCATTCAGATCCATCTCTCTCTGCTTCTGCCCAAGGTGTGTGTTCCAGTTGACCTTCTTAATTGCCCATTCTGATTTATGCACTAGTTCTGCGGGCAAATGGCACGACTTTTCGAATACCATTCGGAAAGGGGAGGTTCCTAGCGGTGTCTTGTAAGCTGTCCTATACGCCCATAGGACATGATCCAAGATCAGAGACCAGTCCTTCCTGTCTGGGCGGACAAGCTTTTGCAATATGGTCTTTACCTCCCAATTCGACACCTCAACCATACCATTAGTCTGTGGGTGGTAAGGGCTAGTGACATGGTGTTCGATGCCATAGTCCTTCAGGAGTTTCTTCACCTCCCGGTTCACAAAGTGGATACCCCCGTCTGATATCATCATTTTGGGAATCTCAAACCTAGATATGATATTATCTCTATATCTTGAGAATTTTATAAGATATTGAACTATACGAGTGAGTAACACCGCTTGAATGCAACAACACCTGAGAAAATTTGATTTTGATATGGGCCAATTCAGTATATTATCCTCACCTATCCTACGCCTACCCAAGACCTATAAAACAGACATCAAGAGTCACACAGTACCGTGAGGGATATTTCTTAGCTTGTAAAGCTAAGACCATGATAGTTGTGAAAAAAATATATAACACATGATGGGGGCATCACTCCTAAAACGTGTTGACACGCCTCCCGTTGTGCATGATCATACTTCACATATTGTGGAAGGATGCACGTGTGTGAATGAGGTTTTGTGCGATTTCGTGCAATATCATAAATTGCAAAAAACCATAAATTGTAATCTACGTGTGGGGCCTATCTAATAAACACAAGTAGATATTTACATTGAAATAAAATTGTGGTTACATTGCGAATGAAATTACGCATTAACATCAAATAACAACAAGAGTATTAAGCACATGAACATTCAAATATTTATTACATTAATCGATATACACAAATATAAAAACAAAAACTAACACTTGCACACACATTTACACGCATACACAAACACAATACCCACACTTCAACACACACACATACCTACAACTTATATTTTTAATCACATATGAGAATAGCATCACATATGACAAAAAATAACATTTCAAAATCTATTTAATTCAATTTAGTCAGATAAAAGCTTTTAGGCATTTCAGTAAACACCTTTAATACATTAGAAATTGACTAACTTAGATACAACCATAGTCAAAATAAATATTAATGTAATAGATGGTAAAATTAAAAGACAATAAATATATGTAATGAACATGAGATTAAGATGGGAGAGACGCTCGTTGGTGGCTAGATATGGAGGAGGAAGGGATTCTCTTCAATGACAGGAATGATGGGTGGTTGACACCAGAGATGATGATATGGGAGAGGAGGAGAAGGCTAAGAGAGGAGAAGAGGGTCGGTCAGGGGTGGAGGGAGGACAAGAGGGTGGTGGAGAGGGAGGAGGTTGGGCGAAGCTAGTTCTTGGAGAGGGAGGAGATAGGGCGTGCGGAGATGGTTTTTGGGCTGATAAGAGAATGAGGTTCTATTCTAAACGATTGTTGTTTAGCATGTTATGCGACTAAAATATGTGACCACATTGTGGTCGTATATTGAGGCGTCAAATTGTCCGCCTCAACTTTGTCGTCGAATACTTAGTATAAGACCACTAGTTCTGGGAATGTGCTCGCATTTTCTATTACGATCGCATTCCCGCTACTAGTGGTCGTAATGTTGTGCTAGTAAAATGTTACTATTCTTATAGTGTGAGATCCACCAATTAGAAGAGCAAATAATTCATGGACCGCTAAACATCTCCAATTCAAAAAAATTGGACCTTCATAAAACCCTAGAAACAAAATTCCTAGTAGAATTCAATGCTTCAACCAACGAGCTAAGATCCATTGGTTAAAAAGGGCTACCGAGACACTAAATTCCTCAAATCAGTAGCCATTATATGTGGAAGTAAAAACTCTATCCACACATTGAGAAATGTTGAGGACAACATACACATTAACCTTATAAACATTTCAAGAATTATGGTGGACTTCAACAAACACCCATACCTATATCCACATAAAATTATTACAACCCCTTACGTCCTCTCCCCATTACTCATTGGACGACCTGATTGTCCAGAAGATATGATTGCCCCATTTATTGAACTAGAGGTATCTACATGTCAAGCAATTACATTCGTGAAATCATCTGGCATGAATAGTTATATCCTATGTTGTTAAAAAATTATTGGACCCATCCTCAAAGATGACTTCATGAATATGATGTCATATCTATCACACGACAACTTTAACACTAGAGCCATGTAATTTATTAACAACTCTAGTGTTTCCCTTATATTCAAGAAAAAAGACCATTAAGACGTTGCAAACTACCAATGTATTAACCTTATAAACCTTCCCATGTAGATTGTATGAAAATACTTACAAAGTGATAAGTACCCGAGCTTTAGAAACTATTCACCCCCCCCCCCCCCCCCCCCTCCCAATGTGATTTTCTCAAAGTAGGATGTGCTGCAGACGCGCCTTTGCCATTACCTCTTAGATCCTCACCAAATATAAGTATACAAAAACCAAGGCCAACCTACTTAAAATTAACCAAAAAAGGCTTTGACATACTTAGTTGGAAAACCATCAAGGCTACATTCTAGCTTTTAGTGTACCCTAAGAAATTCATTCCAAGCGTCATACCCATTCTTGAAATCATTGATGTCTCACTTATGATAAATTCCTCCTCCGTTGTTTTCTTGAGACCATCGTGTAAGGTGAGACAGAGCGACACACTATTCCTTCTTTTTATCAACACTATCAATATGCTCTATAAAATGTTTAGAAATTAAGCTCACTCAAATGTCATCAATGAATTTAAAATCCCCGAGACAAATAATAATAATATATCCAATACCTCCTTTGCCGATGACATCCTCGTCTTCCTCAACTATGATCATCAAGAGTTATATTGTCTTTAGTTTTACACCCAAAATCTTCTCCCACATCTCGAGAGTTTAGGTTAACCGTGGAAAATCCACTATCCATAACCTAAACCTCTCCCCAAATGAAATCGATTATGCAACTTCAATCCTTAATTGGAAGCATGAAGACCTCCTATTATATACTTAGCGATCTCTCTATCCCATTCATCTATAAGGGTCACTCAATGACATCCGGTTATAGAAAAATTTGAACAAAAACATCAAGGATGGAAATAAAATCTTTTATCCATCCCCTCGTGTGTAGCCTTACTGAACTCATCCCTCACCCTTCAAATCACATACATGTTGTCCTCGCTCAAATTCCCCGAGAATGTCCTCCACAAAATCAATAAAACTAATCATGACTTCCTTCGATATGGAAATATTCAAGAAAAAAGAAGACATGAGATTGGTCTGGAAACACTATGCCTCTCAAAAGATAATGATAGATAAGGCATCATTGACCTTAAAGCATTCAACAATTCCATGCTATTAAAAACTTCAATTGGCCTCCAAGAGAACTGAAATTATCTCAATAAATAATGAGGATGGGGCATCATTGACCTTCAAGCCTTCAACGATTCCATCTTATCAAAAACCCAAATTACCTCAACTCCGATCTTGTTAGAACTTGCAATCTCCGAGTCCATCCTATAACTCTTAACATTCATCCAAAAGTCGGCAATTAAAACTTATGGTCCGCATTCATCAAGGGATATGATATCCTACATGATGCCTCATTCAAAATTCTGGCTCTCAAACCCTCTTGTGGCATGACCGAATTAACAGTGGCATCCCCCCAAAGGACTTATACCCTATTGTTGGAGCTATGCATCTAACAAAGTTTCCACTAGTGTTGTGGCCTCATCTACTCTTGGTGCCTACCAAAATTAGCTCAAAGTGATCAAGTGCCACTTCTTATTGACAATGGGGCCAAAATCGATTCCTTTCAATGCTAGATATCCAATCTTGATATTAATCCTATCGACGAGTCCGAAGACTCAATCCTATTTCTTGGTAAATCTAGCCTTAGAAACCCAAACATGCAAATCTATCGGATCTACACACATGGGGGTCTGTCTATAGTGATGCACCATAAATATTGGACGCGGTTGTTCCACCCAAGAGTATTCCAATTTCTTTAGTAATCACCTCACAAAAAAACTCACTACCCATGATAAAATTCACCTTTTTAAGATTGCCATGATAAATGCTTGCCTCCTATGCTTAAATGACTCAAAACACCTGAACACATGCTCTCTCATTGCACTTACATCAAGCAAGTGTTGAACCTTTTTAATCTTACTTTACACGAGAACTTTTACCCAAACTTCTTCAATTCATCTCACCTTTGCCTAGACTTATTATCTTGTTGGCAGTTGTAGCCATTTCACACTTGGGCTACTAAGGTCAAAAGGGTAAAAGTGGTTATCAAGATTTGGAAGAAAGAGAATTTCTCGGATATTTCTAGACAAATTAGAGATCTTGAAAGCTTGATTGAGATAAAAGAGAGGCAATTCCCAAGTCCCTCTCAAGAAGGATCGGAGGAACTCGGAAATCTATATCATACATTAGAACTTTTGAGAAAGGATGAATTCATGATGAGGATGGTCAAAGGTAAGATATCTAGCTGAAGGAAATTCAAACACGAAATTCTTAAAACACATTGCTTCAGCAAAAGTTAATCGTAACCACATCTGCTCGTTAAAAGATGTGGTGGGGGATTGCGTCTCTGACTTAGAAGGATTGTTGAAGATTATAACCCGCTTTTATAAAAATCTTTTCTCGAATACGATACCTTCTTACGAATATATTCAAATTCCAAGTAATTTAGTTTCCAAAACCTCAAATCTAAGTTCACTTATTAGACCATTTACTCTTGATGAGGTTGAGATGAAAATTAGATCCTTCAAAAGAAATAAAGCACCTGAACCGGATGACATCATCATTGATTTCATTTGTAAATTTTGATCGATAATAAAATAGGATTTTATGAACCTTTTCAAATCTATGGAAGGGCCAAGATTTAATCCTAGACATTTTCGACTTCTGAACAACACCTTAATTGCCATGATCTTAGAGAAGGGTGACCATGAAGATATTGAAAACTTTAGACCCATCAGCCTGATTAATCTATCTATTCGTATTATATCCTAGGTTTTGGCTAATTGTTGGGCTCCGATTGTAAGAAAAAATATGCCCCACACAATGTGCATTCTTAAAAGGCAGGTTTGCGTTAGATGCCTTCATTGTAGCCTCATTTATTTTGGATTGTTGGTCTAGAACAAATACTAAAGCAATCATTCTTAAAATTGACTTTTGCAAAAAGCCTTTGATAGCATTAGGTTGCCTTTTATTATAGGTGCTCTTTCGATCTGAATCGTTCTTGAAAATTTCATTATATGGATTAAAGATTTTCTTAAAACCTCTAAAATTTCTTTCAAGGTAAATGGTTCATCTATGGGATTTTCATATCCAGCTAGAGGGGTACGACAAGGTGACCCGATCGCATGACTCATGTTCATTCATTCACTATCTGCATTAGATGTCATGTTGGCTAAATTGGTCGAGGCGGGTAAATGAAAGGGTTTTTTAAAGAAAGGTATGAATTCAATGATTACAAATATTCAGTTTGTAGATGACTTATATTCATAGAATTCGAGGAGGAGGAGCTAAAAATGTAATAGCCACTCTAAACATCTTCTCCAAATTATCAGGTCTTAAGATAAATCGAAATAAGTCAGAGTTCTTTGGACTAAGCCTCTCATAGAATGAGCTTGAATGTGTTATAGAAATTCTACAATGGACTCAAGAGATCATTTCCAATATCTTATCTTGGTTTCCCTTTATCTACAAGGAAACCAAATCCCAAAGAATGGACTTCTTTAATTGATAAATTCACCGTAAAAACTTCAATGGTGGAAAGCCAAAGTCTTACCATTGCTGACCAGAGTTTATCTTTTAAATTCTGCCCTAACGCCTCTTACAACACATCTACTCTCATGTATTAAAGTTCCAGCAAATGTAATCGATAAGATCGACAAAATTAGACGAAGATTTCTATGGAATGGCAAATCAAGCAACGCAAATAAGGCCAATGTGTCCTGAAAAAATTGTGGACCTAAAGATAACGACGGATAGGTGATGAAACTCGATTTCATCATCTTTATTTTCTATTATTAACCTCTTGCTTAAATATATGTCAATAAAACCCAGTTAATGTCTTGTAATTAACAGAGTCTCAAATAAATTAAAAACCACAAAAAAAATGACAAAGTTAAAATTTGTGGTATTTTTAGACTTAAAAATACCCTTAAAAAAATTTCGGGTCTTTGTTGATCTCATCTCCAGTTTTGGTCACCATGAAACTTGTAGATCTCATCAAGATCTACAACTTTCATGTTTTGAGTTTTCTCAAATTCGGCCATTATAACCCTCAAAAATCAATTTTACTTTCAGAATAATCTAAATGGGCTACGTGGCCCATTCTGGGGGCACCACGTGACCCCTTCTCATTGGCTTATCCGCCCTTGCTCCGAGCCGTTGGATCTTCTCCTGATCCAACGGCCCAGTCCTCTCTACACCCGCTCAATTCCTAGTCGTCCGATCATCTCCCGCCTCTGATCTGCACCGCACATTCGCTCCTTAATCTCCTTGCGCCACGTGTCGCCTCTTTCGCCCTTCGATCGCACCATATCTTCATGATCTCCACCGTTAACGGCCTCGAGGTTTGTAGACCGCTCGATCGACCTGAGCTTCACATCCAAGCCGCTCGCCAGCGCCGCGCTCAGAGCTCAATACGTGGCAGCTTTATCGCCCTTTGATCATATCGCCCGAGATTGCATCACACTCGTTATTTCACGCCCAACCGCCAGCCGTCGGATCTCCAGATCCAACGGTTGGGCTCTATCGTCTACCTCCGGTTGCCCCTCTCTCACACGATCTCCACCTCGCACATGCGCCTGCCCCTTCCTATTTCTCCTGCCATCTCCGACGACCTCGCCCATCGCCATCTACCCTCCGACCTTCCCCACTCTTCCCTCTACCTCACGCATCACCCCACGAACTCCGACATCTTCCCAGTCGCTCCACACCTCCCTTGAAACCCACACCTTCCACCACCGAAACCGCCAAACTCAATCTTCAAATACACCGCTCCCTCCTCCATTTCCGATTGTCCACCATTACGTGAGGGATCGCCCAGCCCTCCTCCGTCTCCCTGTGACAAGGGGAGGCGGAGGATCGAGCGAAGACAACGACTCTCTCTGGTGTCGACCCTCCGCCGACCACGACAGAGTCGCGGCGCCTCCAGGCCCGCTCGAGCTGCTCCGACTAGCTGCCGGGGTCCAACGAAGACCCGGGCATCTCACACGATGTCCAGCCCAAGCTCCCGCTTCGCCCAATCTCCGGTAAGTTTCCTTCTTCTTCCACTACAGTTCTTCTTGATTTTCCTTGATTAATTCGATCTCGTCACTCTTCCTCGCCGTTCACTGATCGCCTCCCAAGCTCCGCCACGCTTCCCCCTTCCACGCCCACATTTCCGACAACCATCTTCTCTTCCCCAGAACCTGGTCACCTTCCGACCCATCTCCTCTGCCACCCACGGCGGAGGAGCTCTGAGCTCCCGCCTTCTCCGCCCTCTGAGCTTCCACTTCACCTCACCTCACACCAACACTTTGCACCGCTCGCTTCGGCTATCGGCCTAACACTGCAGGTCTTCAAAAGCATCAAAGATCGGAGCTTCGCCGGAGTTAATTTCGTAAAACTCGCCATCGACATCCGACCACCGATGGACTGCGCCAAGCTATACCGCGTCTTCCCCGAGCTCCGAGCTTCCTCGACGATCATTAATGGAGCTTCGGGGAGGTTGCTAGTAGCCTAGAACGAGAGGCGGAGGAGAAAGACCCGTCGTCGGAGACCTGAATCCGCCGCCTCTTGCGTCTGAAGAAGGAGATACAGTAGCCGTCGGATGGTCTCATCCGGTGATCATCTGACGGCCAGGATACACCCACGTCGCCCAGGAGCACTTTCATCAGTAGCCCTAGGATCATCACGATCCAATGGCTGTCATTCGACCACGTGGCGTCACCAGAGCTTTGCCGAGCCTATGCATCCTAGCCATAGGCTTGGATCTTCTGAGCCTACTCCGAACCTGCATCGAGCCCAAACCAGCGTCCAAGCCTAGCCGAAGCTGCACCGAGTCTCTACCGAGACCGAGCCAACCACCGAGCCTGGATGGCACGTGCCTAGCACGTACACGTCTGGGCAATTTGGAAAGATGCCCCGCCATCTTCTCCATTTTGCATCCAGGTCCTGACGCATGTGCAGCACCTGCGCGCTTGTGGATATTTGCACTCATGCCCCTGTGGGTTTAAATAATTGCAAATATACCCCCGCGCGTATGGTTTATTTACAGGGAAGGAATCGTTCTTTATTTTTATTGCATTTTAGTGCCTCCCAGGGACCTGGTTGTATTTATCTTTTCATGTTTTCTTTCAGTTATGCCCTTGCTTTCTTTCATGCATCTCTTGAGCCTCGTAACTCCGTTTCAGGTGATTTCAGTTTCATTTTGAAGCTCTTCTAGTCTTCCTAATTATGGCATGTTTAGATTTTCATTTTGACACTATGAGTTGTAATGCATTATTTGGTTGGCTAAGTGTCCGGATTTCTATGTTTCTCTTGCCTAATTGCTATAGAAATAAAAGTGCTTCATCATTTGATTCTGTTTGACTTGTATTTCTTAAGGCTCGTGTACTTCTAATTTCGGGCATATTATTTGCATTGAATTTCCGTGCATCTATCTGTATGATTAAAATATAAAAAAATGCATGTTTACTTTATCTTAATGCATTGTTGTGTGCTCCTTGCATAATTTGACCTATAGATCTCCAATTCAACACTTAGTTAAATAGATAAAAAATCCGGATAATTAAAGAGAGGCTCGTGTCCTTGAGTTCGACCTTGGTTCCTTGCCAAGTAAAAAATAAAAAAAATTACGACCATCTCATTCTTATTTGACATATATCAATTAGATGGTCTTTTGATGACCCGAATTGGCCCGACTGCTACAACAATTCCAAGTGCTAATTCTGCACTATTAAAGGGCCGAATTTGAGACTTGTCAAATGGCACCGTTGCCGGGGACACGGCTCATTTCTTATATTTTTTGGATTTTTGTTTGTTTAATTTAGTATTCCTTTTTACAGGTCAAATGTTCACATATTTTGCATCGTAAAATTTTGTCCTCTATGGATCTCTAACTATTGTTTTTGTGGCAGGGCCCTTGATGGATCAAGGAGGCGAGGAGTAGGACGCTTCCTGCTGCGAGGAGCTGCAAAACATCATGGAGCAAATAGGGAAGAAAGAAAAAAATGTGTCTCGCATTTTGCATGTAATAATTTGTCTTTTACAGCGGTCTTCGATCGAAGACTCGCGATTGTAATCGAACGATCGTGGTTGTGTGGGGATCGTCCCCATTTGAATGTCGACTTAGGACCAGGCACGTGGCTCTTCGAGCGGTTTTTCATTTTTATCTTTTACGTGCTTGCTCGTAGGTAAAACACACTTTAAATTTAGACGCACATAATCTGGCCTCACTTAGCTAAAATTAATGAAAATCATTCGCCGCTAATAGATGCATGATTAGGTGCTGCTTTTATCGACTTGCATACATATTGATTTCGGTTTTCAAAACGACCCAAGTTTATCGCCAAATCACTGCATGATTTCTCGCTTAGCCTAGATCGCGGTTTTTATCGAATACATGTTTTTCTCGGCTTTCTATTCCTAGCTTGATCACCTAGGATTAATGGAAAATGGGAATGAATGGTAGACGATGATTTCTTGATTTTTATGCTAACCTTAATTCAGTGATAACCTTAAATAAAAGTGGGATTGTTAATTGCAAGTCAACTAAAAAATGGAGTAAAATTTTGGTTTTGAGAGCGCAACACCCTCGCATACGCATGGATTTTTCAATTCACATTTTTCTCCACGTAAAATATCTAATGTTTTATCACCAATAAAACTGACAAGATAATAAACCAACCTCGGTTGGTTTCATGTGTGTGTTGGTGAACCTGAGGGTCTTGCTTGCTTGATTGAGCCATGATTGCTTAGATACACACCCTAAAACCTTAGTCCCTCCATTTCATCTCCGAAGATTCATCCGGTCATTTGTAAATCCATCCTTCTTCTTCGTTCCCCTTGGGACCCTCCCAACATCAAATTTCATCTTTATACGTAGGCTAATCTCAGCCTAAGTATGGCGGGGGGACCCGAGTCCCTGTGATTTCTCTACTCTTCTTTCCTTGCCTTTATACTTAGGTTATTTCTAACCTAAGTATAGGGGGAGCCCCTCTTAGATCCCGTATATTTCTCTGTACTTAAATGGACCTATGTACTTGTATCATCTAGTGCTATGAGGACATAGCAAAGTTTAAGGATAGGGGGGTATACCGAATATACCGTATACTTACTTTAGCTATAATCTGAAAAAAAATTGAAAAATTTAAAACTTTTTGGCTAAAGTAAAATCCTTTGGACTAAGAGAACTCAAATATTTTCACGACTTTTCTATACTATGTTACATTATTTTTATAAAAATATTTTTGAAAATGATTTGAAAAATGAGATTTTCTTATTTTGAAAAATCTTTTGAAAAATGTTTTGAAAATTTTATTTATGTGACATGATTGTGAAAATCTTTTCTATCTCTTTTCAAGGAAAGTTGAGTCTAACCCATGTTCTAACCTTTAAATTAAAAACCATAAAAATGAGAAAAATTCAAAAAATGAAAAAAATGTGTTTTTGAATGAAGGAGTTGGATTAATCCTCTACTTTTACACTTCCACTTAGGATCTGAAATGTTCAAGGAAACTTAGTTTTATGAGGTCTTTGAGATTTTTAGGTTAACTAGCCTTAACCATCAGGGTCATAGACATAATAATCCACATTTCCCTAGGTTTCTAGATTTGCATGCTATATTCCATGCTTAGTCTCAGACATAAAGAATATGATCAGCACATCACATGCACGACTGCGGTTTTGATGAGATGAGTTGACTTTTCACCTGAGGAATTGGGATGAGGGATTCGAGTTTGGATTTGATCTAATGATATTCGAGGATGGGATAAAATTTTTGAAGGCTTCATGAAACCTGAGTGTCAGCAATATTAGCCAGTATGAGAACTCGATTCTTATACTAATCTCTTGATATTGACCTAAATGCTAGGGTGTGATATAAATAAAAATTGTTGATCAGTGTGTACCAACTCTTGGTAAAAGCAGTGGAGCTAGCCAAAAATTATACAAGTCAATGAAATTTCAAAGAAAAGCTCTCATTCCACAAAGTCAAATATCAAAGAGCTTCCACCAAAGGCGAGCGCTCCCAAACTTTTCAAAGTGTCCACCTGACCACCGCTATTAGGACCGGGAGTCGGGCTTGCACCAAAAAAGGGCTCTGCATCATAAATGCTACAAGTCTGGGTGTCGAAGGTACGATAGGTACTCAAAAAAAGACACACCCCGGTGTACTCCCAAGAAAACAAGTGCAGACGGCTCCAACTTCTCTTGACGGACGCACTGATCAACACCAAAAAAATATGTTGCGTAAAAGGCACTAGAGAGAATCCTTGTTCCAATGAGAGGGAGAGAAGAAGTGACACAATCTCATGCCCTCCATTATTGGCCTTCCATCGACATTTTTTAAGTCTGACAACTAAAGAGACGGTGGATCGAATGCAAGATTTGATTTATTCCCTAGTGTTGAGGATTGGGTCCTTAGGAGAATTTCTTGGACCAAGACTTTGGGTGACGATTTGACTCTACTCTCGGAATTGCAGTCCACACTAAATGTCATATCCTTTAGATTAAATGTACATCAGAGAGAGTCTAGAGAATTAGAGGAATTGGGTACCTCTTGATTAAGGCTGGGTTGAATCTATAATTTTGGACCTCTAAAGTTGAGTTGATTTGAACAGATTGGATCCTGTACTCACATGCACAAGGGGGTTAATCAAACTTAGTCATTCTTTTTGATGCTCGAAGACGAGCATAGTTTAAGTATAGGGGGTGATGAAACTCGATTTCATCATCTTTATTTTCTATTATTAACCCCCTTACTTAAATATATGTCAATAAAACCCAGTTAATGTCCTGTAATTAACAGAGTCTCAAATAAATTAAAAACCACAAAAAAATGACAAAGTTAAAATTCGTGGTATTTTTAGACTTAAAAATACCCTTAAAAATATTTCGGGTCTTTGTTTGATCTCATCTCCAGTTTTGGTCAACTTAAAACTTGTAGATCTCAGCAAGATCTACAACTTTCATGTTTTGAGTTTTCCTAAATTCGGCCATTATAACCCTCAAAAATCAATTTTACTTTCGGAACAATCTGATTGGGCCATGTGGTCCATTCTGGGGGCACCACGTGGCCCGCTTCTCATTGGCTTATCCGCCCTCGCTCCGAGCCGTTGGATCTTCTCCTAATCCAACGGCCCAGTCCTCTCCACACCCACTCAATTTCTAACCGTCTGATCATCTCCCGCCTCTCATCTGCACCGCACATTCGCGCTTTAATCTCCTTGCGCCACGTGTCGCCTCTTACGCTCTTCGATCGCACCATAGCTTCATGATCTCCACCGTTAACGGCCTCGAGGTTTGTAGACCGCTCGATCGACCTGAGCTTCACATCCAAGCCGCTCGCCAGCGCCACGCTCAGAGCTCAACACGTGGCAGCTTTATCACCCTTTGATCATATCGCCCGAGATTGCATCACACTCGTTCTTTCACGCCCAATCGCCAGCCGTCGGATCTCCAGATCCAACGGCTGGGCTCTATCGTCTACCTCCGGTTGCCCCTCTCTCACATGATCTCCACCTCGCACATGCGCCTGCCCCTTCCTATTTCTCCTGCCATCTCCGACGACCTCGCCCATCGCCAACTGCCCTCCGACCTTCCCCACTCTTCTCTCTACCTCGCGCATCACCCCACGAACTCCGACATCTTCCCAGTCGCTCCACACCTCCCTCGAAACCCACACCTTCCACCACCGAAACCGCCAAACTCAATCTTCAAATACGTCGCTCCCTCCTCCATTTTCGATTGTCCACCTTTACATGAGGGATTGCCCAGCCCTCCTCCATCTCCCTGTGACAGGGGGAGGCAGAGGATCGAGCGAAGACGACGAGTCTCTCTGGTGTCGACCCTCCGCCGACCACGGCGGTGTTGCGGCGCCTCCAGGCCCGCTCGAGCTGCTCTGACTAGCTGCCAGGGTTCAGCGACGACCCGGGCATCTCACACGATGTCCAGCCCAAGCTCCCGCTTCGCCCAATCTCCGGTAAGTTTCCTTCTTCTTCCTCTACAGTTCTTCTTGATTTTCCTTAATTAATTCGATCTCGTCACTCTTCCTCACCGTTCACTGATCGCCTCCCAAACTCTGCCACGCTTACCCCTTCCACGCGCACATTTCCGACAGCCATCTTCTCTTCCCCAGAACCTGGTCACCTTCCGACCCATCTCCTCCGCCACCCACGGCGGAGGAGCTCTGAGCTCCCGCCTTCTCCGCCCTCTGAGCTTCCACTTCACCTCACCTCGCATCAACACTTTGCACCGCTCGCTTCGTCTATCGGCCTACCACTGCAGGTCTTCAAAAGCATCAAAGATCGAAGCTTCGCCGGAGTTAATTTCGTCAAACTCGCCATCGACATCCGATCACCGATGGACTGCGCCAAGCTATCCTGCGTCTTCCCCGAGCTACGATCTTCCTCGCACTACAAGAAATTCCAGATTTTGCTACTACAAATTAGCTACCATAGATAGTGCCAAAGTAGACGCAGTTTTTTAAGGACTATTCTGCGACCATATTACCATTATACTGTAGTCGCAATAAAAAGGAAGACCATTTTACGGCTACATTTAGTCACATATGTGGTAGTACATATTGCGACTACAGTCCTACCACGATGTAGTAGCATCGTGGTAGCAAAATTTGAGGAAAAAATTTCTTGGCGGGCTTCTTAACCTAATTTTCCCCTTTCCCTCCCCCTCCCACCTGTTACTCCTTACGGCCATCTCCTATAGGCCGCCCTCATCCCTAATTTGCAATACCATATCTCTTCTAACCATTGTCGACTCCTCCACTCTATAGGCCGCCCTCATCTCCCCAAGGACTCCTTCACCGTTGCATCCTCCTCTATAGGACGCCCTCTCAAGGCTACCTTTGATCCATCTAGGTGTCATCTCCAGCTTGCCCCTCTCCAGGCTGCTCAAGACCTGCACGTGGTATGGGAACCCTTCTTTCTCTTCTCATCTTACCGTATTCGAAAGTTTGGATCTTCATAGGGCCATCTTTGGTGTGTATTTTTCTGCAGGATTCAAGCTTTCACTGGAGACGGATTTCACAGAAAACCCCTTGATCCACGTGTTTCTAGTTTCCCCAGCGGTGAGCCTTTTGACTTTCATTAATATTTTATTCACGGCTATATCACGGCTATATGCGACTACAATTGCGACTGAGCAACGACTACGTTGTAGTCGCAATAAATTTACGACCAGCTAGGGACGACTACGCACTTTGCGACTACATGTTGTCGCAAATACTTGTCGCGTCCACATTGCTACTACTATACCACTGCATTGCTACCACTGTCGTAGTAGCAAAATCCGCTTTTTCTTATAGTGTCGACGATCATTAATGGAGCTTCGGGGAGGTTGCTAGCAGCCTAGAATGAGAGGCGGAGGAGAAAGACCCGTCGCCGGAGACCTGAACCCGCCGCCTCTTGCGTCTGAAGAAGGAGATACAGTAGTCGTTGGATGGTCTCATCCGGTGATCATCTTACGGCCAGGATACACCCACGTCGCCCAGGAGAAGTTTCATCAGTAGCCCTTGGATCATCACGATCCAATGGCTGTCATTCGACAACATGGCGTCACCAGAGCTCTGCCGAGCCTACGCATCCTAGCCATAGGCTTGGATCTTCTGAGCCTACTCCGAACCTGCATCGAGCCCGAACCAGCGTCCAAGCCTAGCCGAAGCTGCACCGAGTCTCTACCGAGACCGAGCCAACCACCGAGCCTAGGTGGCACGTTCCTGGCACGTGCACGTCTGGGCAATTTGCAAAGACGCCCCGCCATCTTCTCCATTTTGCATCCAGGTCCTGACACGCGTGCAGCACCTACGCGCCTGTGGATATTTGCACTCATGCCCCTGCGGGTTTAAATAATTGCAAATATACCCCCGCGCGTATGGTTTATTTACAGGGAAAGAATTGTTCTTTATTTTTATTGCATTTTAGTCCCTCCCAGGGACCTGGTTGTATTTATCTTTTCATGTTTTCTTTCAATTATGCCCTTGCTTTCTTCCATGCATCTCTTGAGCCTCGTAACTCTGTTTCAGGTGATTTCAGTTTCATTTTGAAGCTCTTCTAGTCTTCTTTATTATGGCATGTTTAGATTTTCATTTTGACACTATGAGTTGTAATGTATTATTTGGTTGGCTAAGTGTCCGATTTCTATGTTTCTCTTGCCTAATTGCTATAGAAATAAAAGTGCTTCATCATTTGATTCTGTTTGACTTGTATTACTTAAGGCTCATGTACTTTTAATTTCGAGCATATTATTTGCATTGAATTTCCTTGCATCTATCTGTATGATTAAAATATAAAAAATGCATGTTTACTTTATCTTAATGCATTGTTGAGTCCTCCTTGCATAATTTGACCTATAGATCACCAATTCAATACTTAGTTAAATAGATAAAAAAATCTGGATCATTAAAGAGAGGCTCGTGTCCCTGAGTTCGACCTTGGTTTCTTGCCAAGTAAAAAATAAAAAAAATTACGACCATCTCATTCTTATTTGACATATATCAATCAGATGGTCTTTTGATGACTCGAATTGGCCCGACTGCTACGACAATTCCAAGTGCTAATTCTGCACTATTAAAAGGCCGATTTAGCGGCTTATCAATAGGGCATTCCTGATCTGAGGCAATTCAATCATGCTTTGCTTACAAAGTCTTTGATTAACATCATTGAGCACAAGAAACCATGGCTATCTAGGGTGGTCAGTGCCTGTCTTGTAGGGGTGGTCCGATTGTTTTGTTCCAAAATACAATGAAATCCTTTTCACCTATTTGGAAAGATCATATTAAGGGTGGTAATGTGTTGAGACCTGTCATATTTAAGCAACCTGGATAAGGAAGTCTCTCATCTTCTTGGAAAGATCCTCTCTTGAGGAAACCTCCCTTGCGCGAGCCTTTCCCTTCATTATGGAAGTTAAGTCATCATAAACACTCATCGGTTATGAAGGGCTTTTTCTCTTAGAGTGCTGAGAATATTTGGTTTAAAAGGATGGGGAATAGAGCACCGATTGGACTTTGGAACCAACTTAAGCTCCTTCATTCGAACATTAATGAGATTATCTCATCCTTAGGAAGATTTTGATGTGATTACTGTTTCATTTATTCAAATCCAAACAATAATAGATTTTCTATCAATAAAATCATCTACAGATTACTAGTTAATGGGGAAGTATCCTCTGGTTTCGATTCTAAGCTTTGGTCAAAGCTATTTGACCCAAGGGTTACTTTTTTCTATGGATATTAACACACAAAAAACTTCATACACAGGATATACTTTATAAGTTTAAGATATATTCGGTTAATAGATGTTATCTTGACCATGTTGACTTTGAATGTTATACACATCTATTCGAATTTTGTCCCATAACAAAAAACTTTTTAGTGATTCTGGTTTCACATCAATTCAAATAGGATTTCATAACTTCTTAGAAGCTACATCTAATTCTATGAGCATCATTGAATCTTGGCAGCCGATTGTGATGAATGCCTCTCTCTAGTGATCTATCTGGAGGGATCGATGGAAGAATGCTTTCGAATGTGTCTCGATTACTCCCACCAAAATTATTACGGAAGCATCACAAATTTGTTGGATACGTCTAGGATACGCAATACCAATATTAGTGACTTGAATAATCCTTCAAATTTTAAATCTTTAGATTCAATTTAAAGAACATTGGAACAATAAACTATTTTCTCTTTTCAGATGATAGTAAAGATACGATAAAGACTTCGATAATAAAAGCGCTACGATCCCGAATAAGGGTGAATCATCTAAGAAGCTGAATTCTGCTGTCTCTTAAGAAGCTTTAATTTGACATGGGGATCTTTGGTAAGATTTTGTGATTGAAAAGCTTTGGGGGGAAATGTCATTCTCTTTTGCGCCAACTTAGCAGGAATGCTTGTCAATTTTGTTGCCTCGTTGGATGGTGTTCTTTTTGTTAGCACGTAGCAATTGCCGAAATTGGCCTCGCTTCTACGTGATCCTATGTTAGGGATTAACATGTATTCAACTACATATGTGTGGTTTATTATTACAGTGTTATGTATTAAATTTGGGCATCTGTGCCCTCTATGATTTTAGATGAATGAACTTTACTTGATCATTTTCAAAAAAATGTTCGTAGTTGTAGTCATTGAGGGCATCTGCATG
Organism: Ottelia alismoides; assembly: GCA_037367405.1. NCBI lineage: Eukaryota > Viridiplantae > Streptophyta > Magnoliopsida > Alismatales > Hydrocharitaceae > Ottelia > Ottelia alismoides. The sequence continues at coordinate 129,696 of JAZKJV010011050.1, forward strand.
GTAGTTGATCCAGAAAGATTGTTGTTCCATGATAGTCGAGGGTAGAGCAGTTCCCCCTCTGAAATTTTTGCAAGAAACAAATTTCATCCGCAAAACATCTTTGAGATCTTCATGCCTAACCTGAGTTGACTCACAAAATTACGTGGCTCTACTTTGCTTGTAATGCTGAATTCTGGGACACAATTTTGTTTCGCTTGCAAGAATTGGTACCTAAAGCCCCACCTCTGGCATGATCTACCATCTATTTTGTCTTTTTTATAACAAAATCATATTGGGTGAACTATCCTAGTTGTAGGCATCCAATATTTTTTTTTTGATGATTTTGATTTTGTATAGATCGAAATGCCTTCGATGCCCCATCATCCTTTTGATGGAATGAACTTCGATATTTTTCTTAAAAAAACTTACACATCTCTCTCTTTCGCACATTTTCAGACAAATATACACATACACACACTAACATATTTATGTATGCAAATAATAGACACATACATACATACTTTTTTTTAAAGAAGCGAGGGTGAGCTCCCGAGTTGGGAGTCACCGCATAAGAATTTTATAATTGAAAAAGACAATTACAAGAGACATTACCTGAGCTCCCAAAAGTTTAGGAGAGCCCTACAATGGGACACCACATTTTCTGAATAAAACGTCTGATTTTTAAAAACAAGCTCATTTCTAGCTAACCATACGACCCACAGAACCGCAGAAGGTTTAGCCACGTTATCCGAGGAGTTGCTTCCGACTCGCCTTACCGACTCCCAGAAGTTGGAGGTCCCGTCCGCAATCACCCAGGGGATATCCATTTCCCTCCATACCTTCGTCGATGATGCACAGCCGAAGAAGATATGTTCCGAAGACTCCAGTTGTGTCTCACACCTATCACATGTTGTATCCTGAAGGCCCAAAATCCTCGCTCTCCTAACCTTGTCGCAAAGCCTGTCTCTCCTCAAGCACCAGAGGAATACCTTTACTCTGTTTGGAATTTCGCTTGCCCAAATAATCTTCATGTCCCGGCAGAAGTGTTGATCCTGATCTTGAACCTCATTGTTATTCCTAATTTTGCCATAAAATTGTTTAACTGAGAACTTTGTTCCTGTCCAAACAAAGTGATCTCGTACTTGAGAGAATTCGATTGGGAGTGGAACCTCACCCAATAATCTGACCAGATCATCTTTTCTTCTTTCTGATAGAATTGCCGAGAAGTGTGGGGTCCATTCCCCTGAGTGAGCCAATTCCCGTAGACATGCATCTTTTGAAGTTTCCAACGCACATAGCCTTGGGAAACGTGATTCTAGAGTCCCTTCCCCTGACCAGTCATCCCTCCAAAATCTGAAGCTTCTCCCATCCCCCAGCTTAGGTGTCAACCTATTTGACACAATAGTTAGAACTTCACGAACCCCCTTCCATAGGGATGATTCAAACCGAAAAGTCCCTGCCGTCAATTCACCTCTCACCCCGTAGAGCTTCCTCAGTAACCTTGAAACCAGATCCAACTATGGACCCCAAATACGCAGAACCCACTTAGTCAGCAATGCTTTGTTCATATATGCCAGGTCTCGAACCCCTAAGCCTCCCTGCTCTCGAGATCTCGTGATTTCATCCCATGCTACTAAATGCATCCCCGACTTCTGTTGCTTCCCATCTGACCAAAAACAAATTCTCATCAGCTTTTCGATCTTCTTTTTTACGCTTATTGGCATCAACCTGGTTGAGAAGAAGAAAGTTGGGATGGCAGACAGAGTGTGTTTCAACAATACCAGCTTTCCACCTTTGGATAGAGAAACCGCCTTCCATCCAGCGAGTCTTTGTTCTATCTTCTGTATGATTGTATCCCAATCCGCTATCTTGAGCTTGCCCACCACCAACGGAAGACCCAGATAAGTAATCGGCAGATTCCCCAACGGACAACCAAGCAGGTCAGCCACCCTGCTCCTTTCTTCGTTTGATAACCCAAATGTGATGACCACAGATTTCTGCAAATTTATTTCCAGACCCGACAAACTGCTAAAGATGTCTAACACCTGAGCTGCTTTGCTGCACCTTTCATCTGATCCACTAATAAAGAGCATCGTGTCATCTGCGTATCGGAGCAATGGCGCAGATATCTCATCAAGACGGAATCCCTCACACCAACCCCCGTCAACCGCTCGATTGAACATAACTGCCAACGCATCTGCTACCAGAACAAATAACATGGGGGCCAAGGGACACCCCTGCCGCACACCTCTTTGAGGTTGGAAAAATCCCCCCTCCGGTTTTCCATTCACCAAGATCGAGAATGAAGATGTAGTGATACATCTTTTCATCCAACCGATCCAGCTATCCGGGAACCCCCTTTTTCTCAATGATCTCCACAGGAAGCTCCAGTCCACACAATCATATGCCTTTGCAAAATCAATCTTCCACATCACCCCTTTTGATCCCTTGCGCTTCCACTCCAAACAAATTTCTGATGCCATAACCAACCCATCTGTCAGCTGACGGCCTGGAATAAATGCTGATTGGCCCTCCAAAACTATCTATCCATGACCCTCTTAAGCATGTTCGCCAGTACTTTAGCCACGATAAGATAGATCCCGTTCGAAAGTGCGATTGGCCTGAAATCTTCTACTCTAGTTGGGTTATCTTTCTTCGGAAGTAGGAAAAGTAGCGCCCTGTTGACCTTGTCAAAACCCCTGTTCCCTTCCTTAAACTCATCAAGAACCTCTAGGATCTCAGCTTTTAGAAGTTCCCAAAACTCCCTGTAAAAGAAGATAGGAAAACCGTCTGGTCCTGGGGCCCCATCCGGATTCAGATCCCAAACTGCTTTCTTCACCTCGGCCTCAGTGAAAGGTGCCACCAGCTCTTCTGATTGCCTATGTGACAAGGACTTCACTCCCCTACCGTGCCACCCCCACCCTTCCCCCTGCCTCCTCCGAGACATCTCCAGAAAGTGGCTTCTCATAGCACAACCTATTTCTACTTCCCCAGAGATCCTCATCCCCCCTACCTGAAGTTCGTGGATGTAATTCCTTCTCCTTCTTCCTGAAGCCAACATATGAAAAAATCTGGTATTTGCATCCCCTTCTTTGATCCATTTTTGTCTAGATCTCTGTCTCCATTCCACTTCTTCCTTCCGATCCTCTAGCATTATCTCCTCTAAAAGTTTAGATCTCTCTACATACTCCTCCTGAACCAACCCTCTCAAGTCGTCAAGCCCATCCAAGCGAACCACCTCCTCCTAAGCCCGATCTCTCTTCTCCCTTCTCTTCCATCTCAAATCTCTCCCGAAACCTTTTAGGAACGATCTAAGTAGTGTCAATTTAGCTTCCAACCGGCCTACCGCAGATCCCACCGGACTCCAGCCTCTCCATCGTTCAGCAAGCAGCTCCTTGAAACCATCTTCCAATAGCCAAGACCGCTCAAAACGAAATAAGAACCTGCCTCTTCCGTCTTCTCCAGAAGACCACAGAATGGGCGTATGATCTGAGTGCGCCCGCGGAAGGGCCCAAGCACGTGATAACGGGAATCTTTCCATCCCCTCGATAGAGAGCAGAAACCTGTCCAGTCTCGATCTTGATCTTGCATTCCGCCAAGTGTACGCACAGCCTGCCGCATCTATAATTGTTAGGCCAGAGGAATTTGCCATCTCCAAGAATTCTGCCGAGCCGACATCCCTCCCTCCTCCCCCCCTTGGGCGGTCGTCTAGCAATAACGTGATGTTTAGATCGCCCCCTACCAGCCACACACCCTCAACCTCTTCAAAGCACGTCTGTGCCAAATCTGCCCCTAACGAACCCCTCCCATCACCAGTGGGCCCATACACATTCGTCACTGTGAAGTGGAGATCATCCATGCGGCGCCTGAGACGAACCGAAAGAGAAAAAGTTGACCTCCATACCGCAACTGCTTCAAAATTGTCTTTCCTCCAACCCGTGACCAGCCCCCCAGCCGCCCCCTGTGCTTCCACTTCCGCAGCCTCAAAATTGAGCCCAATACCAAGCTCCATACCCACCTCCAACACACTTCGTGACAACTTCGTTTCTTGCAACAAGAAGATATCTGCTTTCGCCTCCCTGATCAAGTTTGCAATCCCCAGACGTTTTTCAGGTCTGCCTAGACCTCTCACATTCCATGATATCAGCTTCATTTAGGCACACTGATGTTCTTCTCAAGCTGTTGTGGTTGCACAATTCCCAAGCACTCGGCAAACCCACGGTCCAAAGGACTGAACCGATTATGCGTTCTCCATATCGGATCACTAGGAGCCTTTTGTTGAGACAGTACTTCCGATTGCTCCTCATCTGCCATCAGTTCTGCTCTTCTTCTCCTTCGAGCTGATTTCGTCACTAACCCCTTCACAGTACCCAATCCAGAGATCAGACTTTGTCTTGCATTTTGAGATGAATCCCCTTCCAACGCTTCCCTTGTATTGTCACTAGTATCAACTGTTTGTTCTGGGATCCTGTGCTGCAGTCTATGAACCTCCCCATGAGGCTCCTCCGAAGCTGATGTCTTCAGGAATGGGTCCAACCCGACTATGCTATCGTTGCCTGCCTGCCTCTCTACCTCAAACATTGATCCCCCAACTCTTCGAGCTATACTCCGCCAACCTTCAAGACCCCCGAGTCTCCTGCCCCTTCTGACCACCACACCATCAGTCCCACTGTCTGGAGCATCTCGAGTCACCGAACTAAGAACCCCTGGTACCTCCACACCAGATTCTCCCCCCTCCCGCCACTCCACAGTCCCAAGTTGTCTCCCCTCTTCCTTCTCCGCAAGCTCCAACCCTTCCAAACCCACTACTTCATGTCCCGCCCCCTCACATTCCACCGCCACAGACTCCGCTACTTCCAGAGTGGACACATCATGAACACATCCTTCCCCAAAGCCCTCCACGCCCCCTTTCAAGCTCCCCCCATGCACCTCATGGGTAACTAAATACTCCACGTTCACCTGTACCATTGTTGGTCATCTAGGTTCCACCCCGCCCACTCCAAGCGCATCCGGATCACCTTGTAGCTGCGAGTGATGATCATTCAGATCTGCATCCTCTTCCGAGATGTACTCCGCCTTACCAACAAGATGGCTGGAATCTGTCTGTGCCCCCGAACAGCCACTACTGGGTGTTTCCCCCGGTTCACTGTTACCACCAGTCACGAGGGGCACTGTCCGTTGAGAGCTTTGAACACAGGCTCCGATGGAGCCCTCCTCCATACCCTCGTAGGGAGACGCCATTCGCAGGGGGGTGATACTCGTAATGTCTTTCTCGGTCTGAAACCCCTCCCTTCGGGTCGGATCTGTGGAACACACCATCCGACGCACCAACCCGAGTCCAGTTCCCGGGTTCGAACAAAAAATCTCTATCGAATCCGCAGCATCCCCAGTCCGTTCTGGTGGTTCTGCTCCATGCAACGTCTTTTCCAAAAAATGCTGCGGAATCTCCGCAGTCAGTGGAGAAACGGTTTGTTTTCCGGCATTTAAATCTCCCTGGATGAAAACTCGCTCCCCCGTGGGAAATGGTAACTTTTCTTTTGAAAGCAACGTACCTCCCACAAATTGCTGTTGAGCCCCCATTGCCAGCGTGGAAATGCCATGTTTGTTCACAATTCCATGCGTGATTATAGGCGTGCCTTTCGCATCTAATTGAACCGTCGTGACGAATGGACTTCCACGCTCCGCCGCCGGCCGTGCTTGTGCTCCATCTTTGACAACTGCTGCCCTGGTTCTAAGGGCTCCAACACCGACATCCTCCTTCTCTCCGGGAAAGGATCCCAAACAACCGGTTGCAATTTCTATGTTAAGCTTCTCGCCTCTGTACTGAACAATCTTCCAACCCCGCACCGCCGGGTTGCACCCCCTTACCCGAACAATCAGATCCGCTTCCCCCCTGCCTTACAGCCATCAGAGACGATCCCTATAACGGGGAAGAATGCCTGAAGAATCTTTCGCACATGCACCAGACTTCTCCATACAACCGGAACGCCTCGCACACGCACCGAACTCCACCATTTGCAATCAAAGCGGCCGTCGAACGTACTTGGGTCTCGCCAACGGAGGGTTGTACGCTTATTCTCGCTTAGCCGACGCAGTGCCACTTTCTCCTGATCCGCAAGACCTCGCACAATCACACGCCACGGGTTTAGCATCACAATGTCGCCCTTGAACCTTCCATTCGTCGCAGCACCAACATCTGACGAGCCGAGGAACAGGGACCTAAGACCTCCTCCCTCACCAATAAGGATCTCCTCCTTGTGTAACTCCTCCCTTGCACCGCCTTGGGGACATGCCCGTGCACGGTGTGCATAGCCCCGACATCGAAAGCATCTTAACGTCTCTCGACAAGAGGCTGCCCAGTGTTGGCTTGAACCACATCGGAAGCATCCACTGCCGAAAGGCCCTCTCCGTTGTTCCTTGCGTAGACCTCCCTGCAAAGCCCTCATAGCCACTCTTCCCCTTGCATTCGAGAGCCTCTTCCACTGAGCAAACACGCACCCATGGATTGTTACCCCCACTGTCCTCGCCGTCGCCATCGCCCATACCTTCCACATACATACATACTTAAATAACACACTTATTTTACATTACTTATCATACACACACAAATATACACACATATATTGTGGTAGCAAAACAAAAATATATATGGAATTCTAGTTCCTTTTGAGATTAGCCATTAAAACAGTAAAAAAATTGAGCATTTAGTCATATATACTCATAAATATTTCACCACATACATAAGAACATAAAATTTGGATGTATCATAATTTATTTCTTAGGCATTCCATCATACAACTGCAATGTAAAAAAAATATTTACCAACATTTTACAAAATAAATACAACATTTTATAATCTGAATACACTTTTTGACAATATATTTTGATTTATTTGAATGAAGTTGGTTGATATATGACACATCATGGACCCCTCTTTGTTGCATTTGAAAAATAAATCACTAATTAAGAATCGATTAATAGTTACGACTCTTTTTCTAATTTACCCTTTAATGCTTTATAATTAAAACATTTGTTCTTCGTGCCCTGTTATGAATGTCAATATTACTTGAGATTTAATTGGAATATAAATTCTACAATGAGTTAATAGAATAAGGAAAGTATTTAAAAAAATAGACATCAAATATACATTTTCTTTAACTTGTGTTCCAAAATTAGAAACTTTTTGCGAAATAATTCAAGGTATTATGGAAATACAATTACTAAGTTGTTTCTAAAAAAGGGGATTTTATCACTTGCCACCTTCTTAGCTTATACAATATCAGTTATGCCTTTTCCTTTTTTGTAATATCAGTTGTGCTTATGACTTTTACAAAATTCATATTTCTGTCTTGTGTTAAGGGAAAGTAAAGTTATAATTGATATAACAAAAGGATAAAATGGTGAATTTTGTAAGAAGTCAAGGCTATAATAATCGATATAACAAAAAGGAGAACATAACTGGTATTGTATAAGTTAAGAAGGTCCAAGTGATAAAAACTCAGGAAATTTATCAACTTCGATTTGGAATCCAATTTGATTTGACTCATTTACGGAGATATTATCACAAATTGAACGGTCAAAGTGTCGTAATAAAGGTGATTGTACAAAACATGGAAACAACGTTAATCAATGGCGGCGAACGCCTTAATTAATTCGACAATATACATCCTTCAAAACATAGCAGAATCAGAAATCTATGATATAAAATTACACGTACTAATCCATATCCAAATGGAAACGAATCAACCCATGCATTTACTGCATGAGATTTTTAATATTCCACAAATTTCTAAAAAAGAGTTAAAATGGACATGAAGACCGAGAATATCCGAAACGATTCCGTCTCTCTCTGTAGTACTATATAAACACCAACCACTCTGGTTAATCTCTCATCATCCGCAGCCAATTCGATATTAGTCAGTGATCGATCTATCCGAGGAGATGGGAGAGGGAAGAGGCAGTGCTTTGGTGTTCGTGGGCATCACCCTCCTGATGACGGTGCTGTGCGGCCGGACCGCCGAGGGGGCGGTCTACGTCGTAGGTGGTGCGGGAGGGTGGACTTTCGATGTCGTCGGCTGGACCGCGGGGAAGCACTTCGTCGCAGGCGACGTTCTTGGTACAGCTTCTCGTTTTCTTAGCATTACAGTCTTTTGATACTAAGTCCATATTAATATTTGTTTGTACTATGATATTATTCCGCACATTTAATTAATTACCTCAAAAATCCTGACTCCACCGCTGCATGCAGTTTTCAACTACAACAAAGACGCCCACAATGTGGTCGCGGTGAGCGCCGCGGGGTACCAGTCCTGCACAGCGTCGAGCGGGGCGAGGGAGTGGAGAAGCGGCAGCGACAGGATCACGCTGGGACGGGGAACGAGCTACTTCATCTGCAGCATCCCCGGCCACTGCTCTGCCAACATGAAGATTGCCGTCACAGCTTCTTGAGGAAACCTGATCTCTTAATATTTGATGTCTTCTGTTGCAATAAAAGGGAACTTATGGGAATAATATAATTACGAAAGTTTTTGAGAAAATTGTTCTATGTTTCTCCTCCTCTGTTCATCGTTTTCTTAATCTCGGTAGGTGATCATGTCTGACGAATGTGACAATTTATCGTTACGGTAGTCGGATCAGATGGATATAGGCAACAACTCATGGACATCAAGTAGGAAAGTCCGGATGGGATGTCCACCATCAGCCGATCCACTCATATGGGCAGTCGGATATCTTATGGGAAATTTCCCATAAATAATTTTTATATTGATAATGAAATTTCTGAATATTATTTTTTTTGCATGATTATAAATATTATTTTGTATACTTGATAGTTGTTTATATAACATTGATTATCTCTTAGCACATAACCAATGCCATATATGATTGGTTAGAAATGATGCGACGAAGAATATTTAACTACTTGTTGCGGTTTTCAAAGTATTATAATTGAATTTCGCTATAAATAATATTAGATGGTATAGAGACGGTATTTAAATTCATGTTTAACGTTCTACTTGAGACCAAATTTAATAAATTTGCCAATTTTCGTGTCAAAGGGGAGACTAATTATGAAAGGGAAATGGATACTCTTTACTTCGATTGGCATTTTATTAAGTGATTGAAATATTTAACCTATTGAAAAATGACAAGATGTGAGTCGCTAAATAATGGCCTGACAAATCATGCTTACTGTCGCTGAGGCGACTACTCCAACCATCTCGTTGTTTCAACAATTAACCCACACAGATAATTAGATAATTAAGAGCAAGAGTTCAAATTTATTATACCCTACTAAGAATGTATAATGGCAAGCAAGTATGGGTCGAACACGTGAAGCAAAGGAAAAAATCATGCAAGATAGAAATCAAAGCATTAATTATCATCTAACTACTTAGGCAAGTTGCAATTTTGAGGGTTTTTTATTTTAAAATTTATTTTTTATTCATTTTTATATTCTATATTTTGATTTTTAATTCTCTGATTTTATATTTTCTTTTTTATATTTTATATTTTTATATTATCTTTTTCTTTTAATATATTTAAAAGGTAATATAAAGGATATATATATTATATAGGATATAAATAGAAATACTAATAAAAATGAAAAAAATACAGAAAATAAAATATTTTTAGGTTTTCAAATAGTATTTACTATTTTTGTGACTTTTTAAGAATATTTACTAATTTTTCTATATTTTTAAAGTCAGCATTATCCTAAAATAGGGATAAAATAAATAGCCAAAATTAAAATGGAGATAAAAATAACGAACGGAATCAAAAATTCGTCAAATTAATTTTAATATAAATATAATAAAAGAAAATTCATAGATAAAAATTATATTTTTGGGAATTTTTAAGAATTTTATAAATTTTTATAGAGGATTTTAGTGTTTTTCAATTTTTAGGTGTTTTCTTTTATACTTTTTAGTGATTTTTGGTATGAAGTTGTAAAAAATGTAGATAAATATAATTTTTTGTATTTTTTTAATTTTTTTGTATTTTTATTTATTTTTTAATGCAAATAGGGAAAAAAGACACTTTTTTTTAATAAATGATAAAAGGCTTCAAATTGCAAAATAAAAATATATACATGAAAGTGCCTAATCGGAAGCTACAACTATTTTTTGAGAATTTATCAAGTTTAGATGCTATTTAAAATAAATAGAGATAACAAAGAGAAAATACAATACTAGAGGGGCATTTATGTTAATAGATAAAACTCCAAGGGCCAAGCTGCAATTTTCACAAAAAAAATAAATAACTGAATTTGAAAGTTCTTGGGTCGAATACAAAATCAAAGACCCACGAGGGGTCTATTGCAAACTTGCTAAGCTCATGTGTATAAACATGTGAGACACACTAGCAGGGACCGGAAAGTAATTATCCAAAAGGTATGGGTCAGTTTGCAATTTTACCAAAAAGTTATAACTTCAAATCCAAAATATCCGACTAAACAAAAAAAACCAAACACACGAGCAACTGGTTGCAAATATTCTAAGGTTTGTCGGCAAGCTAGCGCATGACAAATATGCAATAATAGAAAAGTTCTGGACTAATATGCAAGTATTATAGAAATCAAACAAAAGCACATAAAAGTTTATAGACTAAAAGATAAAGTACAAAAATGCTTGGGTGAAAAGCGCAAAATACCCAAGCAATGACGCGATCCAACGATTGTACTCCTCCCACTTGCCACATGTCAGGCTATGGGCAAGTGATGATGGTTCGCCCTAGAGGGATGAGATTAGATCTACGGGCGAGATCTAATGGTTGTGGGGCTCTGCATCCAACGGTGACTGTAAGAACTGAAATGGGTCCTTAATCCGACGACTCTAGGTAGCTGTGGAAGAACACACGAAGAACAGTGGCCTGTTGAGCTTTGATATGCAAAAACTCGTGGCTCTGGTGGTCCCTCCGACCTCTGATGCTCCAAGAAGATTGCACCCCCACCCCCTACCGAGGATGGGGTCAAAAAGGTGCGGAATGGATCGACTCGATCTGGCAGAGGGGGCCCGCCTGGAGGCACTCCTAGGGGTCGATGGGAGTCGATAAGAACTCCTTCTCTGTTCTTTCCTGCGTGAGATAGTCAGCGGGTAAAAAATGGAGCGAGGAAGCTCCTGGGATGGAATGACAATAAGGGTGGCACAGATCAAGCTCCTCCAGTGAGCAGTGGAGGAAGAGGAGCTAATTGCCAGATCGTTGCAAGATCTGGGTGGGTGGAGATGATTCGGGCGAAGAACGGACGACAGTGAAGCTCGAGGGGGTGTTGATCAAAGCAAAGGTGTGTTAGGGTAGTAGGAACAAAGTGGTGGAGCGAGAAGCTCCGACGAGGGGTATTTGTATTTCAATCCACACAAGAAGAAAATAACAGAAATGAAATGCAATGTTATTCTAATACTGAGCTACAGAATTGAAAGAGCGAGAAAAGGAGAAGCAACCTGAACTAGATCGGAGCAACACAAGCTCGCGGAGGAGTTGGTGACGACTCAGATCTGGCTCAATTCGACACCAATCAACACACCAAAGGTGTCCCTGCCTCCGTGCTATCACCAGGAAGAAAGTTCTTGCCTTAGGTTTAGGGTTTGAAGGTGGAAGAGGGATCAAAAAGGTGAGGTTTGAAGGAGGCGAGGTTTTATACAAAGAATAGGGTCAGGTTGAAGATCGAAGGAGATCCAGTGAATCAATGATCCTCTACCCGAGGAAAGCTAAGTGTGTGTATCCACAATGACCTAGGGACAAGAGTCGTGAAGAAACCAACTCATTTTTATGCTTGCATCGATCTAAGGAAAAGGTGACCATGGGTCAAAACCATGTTCTGACAGAGATCAGCCATGGGGAGAAGAGTTTTCTTGGGTTAACTCTTGACTCCCCTTGGTTGGTCCACGTGGACCAGCCAGAAAAAAGCTAGTAAAAAAGATTTGTAAATTAGTTAAGAAATAATAAACGATTTTATTATTTTTAGGTTATAAAATAAAAATGTTTATTATTTTCTGAATTATTTTATTATGATTTTTATTTATTTTTTCAACTTTGTAAATACAATTTACTTTTTAGGGGCTATATATAGGTATATTCATCTATGTATTTTGGTCTTTTATTTTTATTTTTATTTTATATTTTTAATTTTATCAATTTACTTTATTATTTTATATATTTATAACTTATTTTATATATTTAAATATATTTTTATGATATTTTTCTAATATAACATATACATTTAATTAAATACATGTATCAAATATATAGGTAAAGATATATGTATTTTACCTATGTATTTTCTATACATATTTTATTTGAGTGTTTTCTTTATGTTTTTATTTTAATTTTAATACAACAACAACAACAAAGCCTTTTCCCACAATTAAGTAGGGTCGGCTACATGGATTCTTCGCCTCCATTCTGATTTATCTTAGGTCAATCCAGGCTTATATCCATAAAACTGAGATCCCTTCGTACAGTTTCTTTCCAACACTTCTTGGGCCATCCTCACCCTCTCTTCACCGGCTCAACATCCCAACTCTCGCATCTCCTAACTGGTGCATCAACTAAACTTCTTTGCAAATGACCAAACCATCTTAAGCGGTTTTCTAGCATCTTATCCTCGATCGGAGCTACACTAACTTTCTTTCTGATTGCATCATTCCGAATCGGATATTTACGTGTGTGTCCACACATCCACCTTAGCATTTTCATTTCTGCTACAACCATTCTCTGCACATGTCTATGGTTCACAGACCAATATTTAGATCCATAGAGCATAACAGGTTTCACAGCTTCTTTGTAAAACTTTCCTTTAATTTTTAAAGTAATTTCCGTACTACAGAGAACAACAGAGGCTTCTCTCCACTTTAGCCACCCAGCATTTATTCTATTAGTAACATCTCCATCAATTTCCCCATCATGTTGCAAATTATTTTAGTTTTAATATGTACATATATTATAAATAATATTTAAAAAACTATAAATTTATAAAATTATAAAAAATGAATAATAAATAAAATAAATATTTTAATCGGTTAAATTATATAATAGGGGTCCAAAACCTAAATTTCACACTTTAACTCCAAAAAAAATGAAACCACCTTCATTAAATAACTTATTAAAAGTTATATACATATAAAGGTGATTTGATATATTTTGAGTTTTTTTAGAGATATGGGTATGGGAAGTTGAGATTTTGGAATCTTATTTAGACTGTGTTTTCGACATTGTATATTATTTTTATGTGAAATCAATTTTGTATTTTTCTATATTTTATTATTACAACTTTCATTTTCAAAGTTTCTTTATTTGAGGTATAAAAAGTGAAACTAATAATAGTTCCCGAAAATAAATAAAAAATTAATAATTAAAAGAGAATTTTATTATATTTTGATCCCTTATCTCGCCCTACTTTATTTCTTGTCGACGTAGTCATCAAGATGCCTAGGTCTCAGGGTTTAGGGTCATAAAATATCTTCAATATTTTATTCTTTTCATTTCTTTTATTTGCTTTATTCTATAATCATGGCATTAAAAACAACTTTTTATACATTTTCGTACAATAATGCATGAATGTTAAAATACATGAATTAAGGGTATTTACATGAATTTACTGGGGTTTTTAAGGCTAAAATGATAAAATAAAGGTGATGAAATGGAGATTCATCACGCCTCCCCCCCATACTTGCCTTTGCTAGTCCCTAGAAAATACTTATGCAATAAGTGCAAAGAAAGAAAAATAATGAAAAGAAAAAGAAAGAAACTGGAATAAGATAAATAATCAAACCTGTCTTCACAAAATCAAAGTTTGGATCTTAAGTCGATCTAGAATTTAGTGCAGGCAGAACCTTAAAGGGAATCGGATTTGAAATGCAATAGCCTTCGAGAATCCCAACCTCTACTGAAGTCTCCTCAATATCTAGGTCAGAATACTTCAACTCATACACAAATTCTTATGACTATGAATATGACTCGTACAATGTATGTGATGGTGGCTTTCCCCAACTGAAGTGACAAAGAGATTGACTTCTCCAGCATGACAACACAATGATTCCTCAATCCAGTAACTCCTTCCTTGAGGAGCAGGGTATTCCCTTATAAGCTCAAGTGACAACCAACTCAAGAGGAGGGCGTGAAGAGAAGAATGAGCAGTAGCCAGTGTAGATACCTATCCTAGGATGCAAGTTCAATGTAATCAAGTCATCTAGCTGCAAGCTCTCATAATTTTACTTTGAAGTTCAAACTTGCTTATTGACTATACAAATATATACACTCCGACAGGCATTTTATTTTCAATCAAGCACGTCCACTTGTTTGGAGTTTTTGTTTTGCTTCTTCTCTATTTTGTTTTTGAAATACTATTTACAGCAGCATTTACATAAGGAGTTTTTCCTCTTGAGCCATTAGACTATCCTTCTTTTGAAGCATTATTGCAACCCACACTCTCTTGTCTTCAGAGTTCGCTATCACTAGACAGGTTGGGGTGCACTTCCCTCCCAGACGAGGACAAGTGTTTCCATTTTTGTGCATCTCATACTGGCAAATCCAATCTCCTCACCATTCCAACTGAGTTGAGCCAAGTGAAAGGTGCATGTGTCCAAGTGAGGTCACTATCAACAAGAGACATGCGTGTGTTCCGAAATACTCGACTTAGGCACTCAAGAATCCATTGAACCAAGTTTTGTGATCCTCAAAGAATTAAGTCAAGTATGAAGTACCTCAATTCCAGTTCCTATAAGGTTCCTTCTATTAGGTATATTTATGGTCCAACCAAGCTCCAATCTCCGAATTTTACTTAGACTTGTTCAATTATCAAACGCAATCTGAAAAATGCGAATGCTACGCAAATGCTATGCAGAAAATATTTTTGTGATGCATTTTTTCAAAATTTTGAAAATTTAATGGTTTTTTGAAAAGATGATGCAAATACATTTTCTGCATTTTTCAAAAGGTTTTGCAATTGTTTTTAGTATTTTTAATTTCACAAATGTTTTTGGGATTTTTGAAAATAAAATGATTTTGGCTTAAAACTAGGTACAAATATTTACAAGGGAATGTATCTTATATTTAGAATAATTAGGTTTTAAGAACTTACAAGAGGTAAGTGATCAATTTTATAGATCTATGTATAAAGGATTTTAAAGAGATGTATATATTCCTCAAACTTATTTGGGAATCATTTTTCTAACAATTTTGAAAACTATAGTCCAAAATAATTTTTACAAACAATTTTTACAAATATTTAAATATTTGAAAATCATTTTAAAGGTTTTTTAAATAGTATAAATAGATTTCAAGATATTTTTGCAACCATTTTCCAAACATTTGCAAACAGTTTTTCAAACATTTTATTTCACACAAATAAAAGAATTTTCAAACAAAAAATGTCTTTCAAAGGTTGAAAATACTTGACAAAATGTTTTCCAAATAGTTTTCAAAAGATTTTTCAATTTTTTTTCAAACTATTTTTCAAACATTTTGCAAAAAAATATTTTTACCTGATTTTTTAATCAGTATATGCAAAAAGAATTTGAGGAATAATAGACATCTCTTTATTAAGTATTTTTAATAAATTTTAATACTATAGTTAGACATAATTATTAATAAAAATACGAAAGTACAAGTTATGGATAAAGTATACATGAAGTATATATGACCCCCTATACTTAGCTTGATCTATGTCCTCATAGATCAGTGAGAAAAGAGGACATAACTCGTACTGAGTATAAAGAAGTCTAAAGAATAAAGAATGACTAAAGAAATGAATCAACAAATGAGAAGTTAACTATCCCCCCTATACTTAGTATCAAACAATCCTAAGTATAGCAGACTATACACAAAGCAGGGAGGGTCAAGGGTGGGAATGAACAGATCGTACTCAGACTTTCTCCTCCTATAATTAAGGTAAGATATCCCTATGTATAGACAAGAAGAGGTGACAATGGAGATTATCAAAGAATATAAGAACTCGGGGTGCACACCCCCCACACTTAGGACAAAGTACGTCCTAAGTATAGAAGAGTGACAAAAAAGGGTGACACATTTTCGATGAAAGAAGAAAATAGAAAAGGAAAGAAGAAAAAAGAGAAAATCTACGTGAAGATAGAAAAGGGATTTGAACAACTCGGGGTGCACATCCCTTCAATACTTAGGGCACAATACATCCTAAATGTAGAAATGATGAAGGGGATGCACCTTGTCGGTATAATAAGAGATAATAGAAGGAAAATAAGCAAAGAAGAAAAGTCATACAAAAATATTTTGATTTGCTTCATCTTCGATTGCAGCCATGGAAGTATTCAGCTCATTCTCATAAATTACTTGAGTGGAGTCAATGATAGACATAAACGTATCGTGTTCAAGATAAGGTTTCAAAAGCTGTTTATTGACTACAAATGGTTGTGCATTTGCTGACAAACCAGATATCACTGTACTTCCATTATTGCGCACATAACTCACTATGAACAGCCCAATCCATTTACTCTTCAGTTTGCCCAGAATGAACTTTAATATTTCATCGAACAACCACACCTTCTGACCGGCTCGAAGGATTTGCGATTGATATGCTTGTCATGCCACTTCTTGACATTCTCCTTGTTCATCAGGATGTTGTCATATGCACAATATCTGAATTCTAATAATATGTTCATGTCCACTTTTTGATTCTTTCAGTCATTCTCAGAATCTAAGTTACAGATGTTGATGGCCCATAAAGTTTTATGTATTAGCTCAACGACCATATGACATGGCTTGCCATACACAAGGTGGTAGGGAGACATTCCTAGTGGTGACTTATACGTGGCTCTATAAGCCCAAGAACTGAATCAAGCAGTTGAAACCAATTATTACGATCCAGACGCATAAGCTTGTGAAGAATTATCTTTATCTCCCTATTTGAATATCCAGCCAAGCCATTGGACTGTGGGTGGTATGGTGAAGCAACATGATGTTCTATACAGAATTCCTAAGTTAGCTTCTTCACCTCTCTGTTTATAAAATGACTGACCCCATTATATATTAGAATTTTGGGAATCCCGAACCGTGTAATGATGTGATCTCTAAGGAATCGATAGACAGTCCGACTATCGGCGGTTCGGGCGGGAATAGCCTCCACCCAGTGACTAACATAATCGACAGTAAGCAAAATATATTCATAGCCTTGACTGTTCAGAAATGGTCCCATAAAGTCGATTCCCCATGGGTCGAAGGCGTTTGATATCTGAATGAACTTCAAAGGCGTCATGTCTCTCATTCATATGGTACTTGCCCATCTTTTGGTAGCCAGTGCAACACTTGATGTAATCTACTGCATCTTTGAATAATGTAGGCGACCAAAGGACACTCTGAAGAACCTTTGGTGTCGTCCGTCTGCTTGAATGGTGTCCTCTGAATTCTTGATCATGGCAAAGTTCGGATTTTCCTCCTGAGGAATACACCTCCTCCAGATGCAATCTTCCTCTCACAGAATAGATATGGATCCTCCCATTGGTAATAATTGTTATTTGACAAGAATTTTTCTATTTTCATCTTTGGCCAATCTTGTAGAATTCTCTTGGACACATGATAACTCACAATATCAGCATACCAGGGAAGCGAGGTGACTGGCAAAATTTTCTCATCTGGAAAGGTTTCTGTGATTGGTTGTAGGTTCTGCTCATGAGATTCAAGCTCGAGAAGTCTGGGTAAGTGATCTACAACCACATTCTTAACTCCATATTTGTCTCGGATTTCAAAGTCAAACTATTGGAGGAGAAGCATCTACCGGATGAGACATGATTTGGTGTCCTTCTACTGTTGTATGTACAGAATGGTCGAATGATTTGTGTAAATGATGACCTTGGACCCAAGGAGGTGGGATCTGAACTTTTCCAAGGCAAAGACTACTGCTTACAGCTCTTTATCAGTGAGTGTATAATTCCTTTGGGTTTTATCGAGCGTTCAACTAGCGTAGTGAATTGCAAATGGGTTATAGTCTTTCCTCTGTCCCAGCACAGCACCGATGGCATAATATGACGCATCTGTCATTATCTCAAAAAGTTGTGTCCAAATTGGCAGCTGCAAGACACGGGCATGAGTGATAAGCTCTTTCAACTGATTGAAGGCAAGGAGTATGCGATAATCTACAATGAAATCACTCTCCTTACCCAACAACTCGGTCGATGGCATGGCCAATTTACTGAAATGTTTGATAAACTGTCGGTAAAAACCGACATGACCCAAAAATGACCTGACATGTTTGATGGTTGTTGGTGACTCTAGATTGGAAATCACCTCTACCTTGGCCAGGTCAACTACCATACCACATTTAGACACAACGTGACCCAACACAATTCCCTCAGTCACCATAAAGTTGCTCTTCTCCCACACGAGCACCGGATTTACTTCACAGCACCTCTGTAATACTCGATCTAAATAATCAAGGCATTGATCAAATTAGTCCCCATAGATCTAGAAATCATCCATAAATACCTCAAGAAAATTGCCCCCCATGTCAGCAAAAACTGACATCACACATCTGAAATGTGGTGGGGGCATTGCAAATCCCGACGACATTCGTTTGAAGGCGTATGTACTAAAGGGACAGGTGAACGTGGTTTTCTCTTGGTCTTCAAGAGCTATAGCAACTTGGTTATATCTAGAGTAGTCATCCAAGAAGTAGAAGTATTCCTTCGCGACCAGTCTCTCAAGAACCTGGTCGAAAAAGGGTAATAGAAAGTGGTCCTTCTTGGTGGAGAGATTGAGCCTTCTATAATCCATGCACACTCGCCAAGAAGTGGGTGTTGTGGTCGCGACCTCCTCTGCTTTGTCGTTCTTCACAATAGTGATCCCTGATTTCTTTGACACTACATGCAGAGGGCTCACCCTTTTGTTGTCGGAGATGGGATATATGAATCCGCATCACATCATTTTTTAATTTCTTTCATGACAACCTCCTACAGGTTTGAATTGAGCCTTCTATGAAATTCTCGATAGGGTTTGTTGTCATCTTCAAGGAAAATGCTATGCAAGCACAAGGATGGATTGATCCCATGGAGATCCTAAGTTTATAGCCTATTGCCTTGCGGTTATGTTCAAGAACCTCCATCACATGAGATTGTTGGTCTTCAATTAGATGAACATTGATATTGATCAAGTATATATTGGGTTCACCTACAAGGAAGGCATACTTCATATTGGAGGACAGTTATTTGAGCTCAGGAGGAGTAGGAACTGTTTAACTGGTGACTTCGGCTATCATAGCAGGCAGTGGTTCTTTCGTCTGTTCGGTGTCGACCATTCTTTATTCTACCTATTCACTTAAAAATTCACAGAAATATTCGATAATGTATTCTTTATTTCATACATCTTCAATGATATGATCTTGGTCTTCAAGGCACATCATTTCCATGTGAACCTCATCAAACGAATCAGCAAGGATCTCACCATGGTAAACAAGGGGCAATTCGACTGCATTCTCCATTTCTCCCTCGGGGAAGAGGAATTGATGGATCTCATTGTCATCCATGAAGAGTTTAGTGTCTTGAATTTCTACCAAAGTTCATAATCTTCAACATGATTGATCACCCTTGCACATGCTGTAGAAGTTCTGTCTATAGGTCTTGCATCAGACACGGTTTCTATCTTCATCTTGTCATCACTGGAGTCGAAGGTGACCTCTCTAGTTCCATAATTTACTACTGCATTGGCCATTCGTAGGAATGGTCGTCCAAGTATGATTGGGGTGAGGAGTAAAGGTGTGGAGGCATCCATATCTAGTACAACAAAATCGGTAGGGAATTGCATTTCCTGAACCGTGATGATCACGTCCTCCAACATTCCTCTAGGCCACTTAACGGATTTATCCGCGAATTGCAGAATCAACTTTATAGGTTTGAGCGGGACTAACCCAAATTCTGTGAGCAGTGAAATAGGCATTATATTGACGGAAGACCTACTTTCGAGCAAAGTGTGTTTGAACTCTTGATTGAACATCTAACACCAAACGAGTTGTACTCCCTTGTCTAACTTCTTATCCGGGAGATTGCTGATGGCGTTAGTTGTGGCCATTGTAAGAATACACTTCTGAGACTTGCCACCTTTGTTGGAGTTGTGAGGATGAGGCCTACGCCTGTTTTTACATGCATCTTTTAGTCCTTCTTCACAGTTGGAATGTACTCATGAGCTTTCATCAACGACGTGTTCAAGACCAAATTCAGGATAATTTCCACAATGGCAGGATCAGACAAAGCTTCTTTCAAATTCTTCATTTTTTGTGCTTTTTATTTGCTTATAGAAAAGGAATATTTACAGAATCTGAAATAGTGTCATTCAATATTGTGTCCATATCATTGTTTACACGTAGATGGCAAAAAGGTATAGAGTCATCTGCAATAGGTCGACCAAAAATTGCAGGCTCGGCTTCAGGTGCTGGATTTGGACTCACTATAGGTGCAAAATTCCTCAAGACTGGATCTGATTTGATGCCACGTGCAAGCATCTCCAATGCTGGAGGGTCTTCACCGAGACTGTTGTTGTCTCTTTTTATTTTTGTTTTTTCTTCATTTTTTGTGAGTTTTCTGCATATGGTGTTCCACCAAAAATGTTGCTTGCCCTCGTGTTGGTTGGACTGACGACTCCCCGTCAGGTGCAATATGCTTTCCCTTCGTGACAATAGATTGTTGCAGTATTCTACTGCTCCTGAGAGTAACAACGTTAGATATAAACAAATCATTTCTACCTGAATCGGGCATATCACTGCAAACTACCTTCTCCTTGCATCGAGAATTATTAGGATTAGTCTTGACCTTGGCTGGAATGATGGTTTGGTAGCCATAAGGTCATCTATCTTTTGGGTCATCTCAGCCATATTCTTGACGAGTTGCTCCAGACAAGCGAGGGCCAGGTTCGTCAGTGCAACCTCAGATGAATCACCCACTTAGGGCATATGGTTCTGATAGTGTGGGGGAGGCTGATATTGGTAACTCTGTGAAAAGCGGTGAGGAAAAGGACAAGAGGAACATTGTGAATACTATTAGGAAGGATAAGAATTTTGATATGATGCATCCGTTTGTACGGATGAAAGTCTTGATGATGGTAGCCAAGCTGTTGCTGATGATATCCCTGCCTCCATGTGTTCCCATATTGCGGAGGCTGCTGGTTTTGGGGTTGGTAGGGCTGGAAGTTTTCCCTCACTGTTGTTGCTGGTGAGGTGGTTGGTTTGCTAAGTTCTGACCTTGTGGATGTCCCTAAGGATAGTCAGCTATTGTTCGTGTTCCCACATACCATTGGTCTCTTGAATTTACGGTGGAGGTGGAGGAAACTGCTTCGGATAAACTGGCTATAGTTTTGGTGATAGTCAACCATCTGGTTCTGGGACTGCAGGGGCTGCTCCGGGACCGGCACGTAGTATACATGATGGACTGGTGGAGGCTATGGAGACTCGATAGAGGATATTGTATCTGTGGTGGTTCCTTTTTCTCAGTGGGGTTCTTTGTAATGGCAGACACAGAGTTAAAAGTGTTGGCATTCAGAGCACGGACTAGCTGCTCAAGCTATTGAGAGATCAAATCGAGCTTCTCCAATCCCTATGTTCTCTTTTCAATAACAGATAATTTTTCGAGGTCCTGCAACCTCTTCTTAATGATGTCAACCTTATACAAGTGGCTCCCAATGATGTTGAGGTTGGAGCTCTTATCCTTCTCTTCAGCATGGGTAGCCATGTTTACGAGCTTGTTGATGGCAACCAGCATCTTTATCTAGGCACGTGATGAGGACTAGGAGGCCTCTCCTTCTCCTCAAAAATATTCCACACAATGTCCTCATCCTTGTTGAAATGTGAGCCACCACAAGAAGCATCGACAAGTCTATTCCTTTTCAGTGTCAGCCCACTGAAGAAATGTTGCACAAGACTAGTCTTAGGAATCTCGTGGTGGGGACACTTTTCTTGCAACTACCTGATTCTGTCGCCCGAGAAGGTAAAATTTATGCAGGAAGGATGACTTCAACTCCTCCCAGGTCGTCATTACTTTTCCCAGATGATAGACCCAATATAGGGTGTTGTCTTGAAGGCTAAAAGGAAAAGTGGTCATCTTGATCACCCCTAGTGGAATATTGGGATAATACGCAGTGGCACAGATGCAACCAAATTTCTTGAAGTGGATGTAAAGTTCCTCAGTTGTATTCCCATGAATGGTGGGAAGCAAAGACAACAACTATGGTTTCAGCTCAAAATGGGCATGGATTGGTGTAACTTGTATCCACTCAGTGACATGTCCCACCCCGGGGTTGTATGTTTCCTTCAACGTTTGTTTTGGCGGCACTGGTCCCACATTAAAGCTCTCGAAATGGGGTCCACCCACATACAACTCATCTCCAGCACCTCCCGGATTTGGTTCGTCCTCTGGTTGTGGTTCATCCTCCCATCTACCATCCGTCCTCCTCAGGTCATTCAACATATCTTGGAAAGCAGTTTGGGCCAGGGCCTGATTGGACAACTGCTGTTGGATGGCATGGATAGAAGCAAGCAGCTGATTGTTGACCTCATTTTGTATACTATATTGTCCTTCCCCATGATTTGCCTACTCTGCTGGCTAGGGTTGTGAACCCTTTCCTATTCCAGTAGGATCCATCTATGAATCGACTTGAATGTCTAGCTCGTGATTGGGTAGAGAATCTGCATGACAGAGTAAACCCTGATTGGTCTCTTTCTGAACACTAACTATTGAGATGAATATGGAATTAAGGTCAATCCCAGTGTAATGTGAATGGAGCATAGGATATTGACTGAAATCGATATCCATCCACAAGGGGTTAATTTTGGGACAAGAGTAATCCTAGTTTATTTGGAGAGAAAGTGCTAGCTCAGGAGGCGAGTCCATCCTGAACAACGGATTTATTCGAGAAAGGCAAGTATTGAACGAAAAGAAAATCAAGGAGTCCAAGGAAAAGTTTGAAAGATCCGAACTAACTTCTTGGAGATCACCCTGCCTTATTGAAGATATTGGCAACATGGAATCGATGTGGCATCGACGGGTCCCGACTAAACCATCCATGTAACAACATCTTGAGAGGGTCAAAGGAGATAGAAGATGAATGAAGAGTACGGAGGTAAACAAGGAATAAAAGGAGTGTAAAATAGTAGAAGGCTCAAAATGAGCAAGGGTCAAATAGGAAGAGGGAAAAATTGTGCAAGTGCGCGATGTTTTTGATCTTGTCCTTACTAGAACTAGTCAATGAAACACAGAGAAAATGGGTTCACCAACTCGACCCATGAAAGCCGTGAAGGTTTGATAATTATCTTTGTAAAGTTTAGATTTGATTCTCAAGAAACTAGCCTTTAAAAGAGTCCTTAAAGAGCTATGTCTATGTAAGAGAGAGTACTGCCAGAAAAGTATCACGTAGTTGTCCTCCTCCTTTGTAGCCAGTAGTTTGCACATTTTAAGGCCTTGTAACCCTTCCTGGATCCCTACTCAGCCAAAGAAATAGAGGGAGGAAGCCGATAGGCAAAACCAATACTTCGGATCTTGCTCGCAATAGATCACTCGTGAGCATGCAATAACCTACTCGGACGCAATACAATGTGACAGACATCCCCTTGAAGGCATGGCCTATGCTTGATACTTTATACGAGGTCGACGCTCTGTCTACACAACAGGAAGTGTCATTGTTGACCAAGCCTTACTCTTCTATGTACAATAGAAGCACCAATACTTCAAAAATCTAGGCGATGCACAAGGCAGCTACAGACTAGGTTATGGACTCTAATCCTTACAAAGATGCTTTCTTACTGGAAAGGAGATCTTCCAATGCAACCTGATAACAAATGAGGGCTTTGCTCACCCAAGGTAATGAGTCCAATTAATCAATTTTATTTAGGTCAAGTATTTTTAGCAATTCCTTTCTTAATTTTTTGTGTTATCACTTGCTTTGAGTAGATTGAATAAAAGTGACTAACGTTTTTTGTAATTTTTTTGATTCCAATTTGATCCAAAAATAGAGGGAGATAGCAAAAAAGCAATGCAAGGCGACACTAAGATGGAAATCTGACCTTAGTGCCTAAATGATGAATGTTCAGTTAGAAAACTTATAGTGCTTCCCAGCTCTCTCCACGCGGGATGCAAAACATAAATTTATAAACCTATACTATATGTTGATAAGCACATGGAAATCATCCTAAGAAGGCAATTGCTAACGTGAAGAACCAAATGCTAAACACGAAGAGTGAAACCTAAAGTTCAATCTTGGAGCCTCCTCGGTGCCCACCACAATGGGTCCTACAAGTATTGTATGGAGTGTTATCACGGTGTACGGTTTCGAGACTAAGTGCCAAGCAATTAATTAAGTCCAAATGCAAAGTCTATTGGTGCATGCAAAATAGTTAGGTGTTTGGCCTTAGACTACACAATCAATCTATCCTAAAAACTAAGGGCTCATTCCACAAAACAAATAGAAAAAGGGAGGAAAGCTCAAATAGCAAGAAACGAAGGAAAATAACACGATGAAAGCTCGGAAAACCGTGATGAGCCCCCAATTGAACAAAAAATTGGAAATCGAGCCCGAGTGTCCAAATTTCAAAGTACATATATTATTACAAATTGATAATCAAAGTTAATCTCTTTCTCACCAAAAGTAACAATCCTAAACTATCCTCTCCCTCTCTCAAGCTCCTCCTGCTCTCTCCTATCGGCTAGGGTAGAATATCCGACTCTGCTTCCCAAGGTTACGTAGAATGACATAGGCGATCCTCCTTGGTCCATGGTCCCTCTCAAGAAGACAAGAAAAGATACGTTAGAAATTCAAAATAGATAATCAAATAAAGAGAGATACTAAAAAATGGCTAAGTAAAAGAGATAAATTCTACTCTACAAGCTAATGCTCCTTGACAATGTCATCATTAGAAAAATGGCAAGATGTGAGTCTCTAAATAATGGCCTAAAAAATTAGGATCACTATCTCTGAGGTGACTACTCTAGCCTTCTCGTTGTTTCAACAATTAACCCACATAGATAATTAGACAATTAAGAGCAAGAGTTCAAATTTATTATACTCTATCGTTGTTTCAACAATTAACCCACATAGATAATTAGACAATTAAGAGCAAGAGTTCAAATTTATTTCACCCTACTAAGAATGTATAATGGCAAGCAAGTAGTGGTCAAACACAGGGAGCAAAGGAATAGAGCAGGCAAGATAGAAATCAAAGCACGAATTATCACTCATTACATAGGCAGTTTGCAATTTTAGTGGGTTTTTTATTTTCAAAAATTTTTTATTTTTATTTTATATTTTATATTTTGATATTCAATTTTATGATTTTTTATATTTTATATTTTTATATTCTCCTTTTCTTTTAATGTCTATATAAGGCTATATAAAGGATATATATACAATATAGTCTATAATAGATATAAGTATAAATAAAAATGATAAAAATGTTGAAAATCAAATATTTTTAGGTTTTAAAATAGTACTTACTATTTTTGTGAATTTTTTAAGAATTTTTGCTAATTTTTATATATTTTTAAAGTCAAAATTACCCTAAAATAGAGATAAAATTAATACCTGAAATAAAACAAGAAATTAAAAATAGCAAAAAGTATCAAAATTGTCCAAATTAATTTTAATATAAAGATAATTATGTAAATAAAATTCATAGATAGAAAATATATTTTTGAGATTTCTTAAGAATTTATAAATTTTTATACAGGTTTTTAGGGTTTTTCAATTTTTAGGTGTTTTCTTTTGTAATTTTTAGTAATTTATGGAATGAAGTTGTAAAATAAATAATATATATGAAATATATTTTTTGGAATTTTTCATGACGGTTTTGTAATTTTTATGTATTTTCTAATGCAAATAGGGAGAAAAGACTTTATAATTTTTAATAAATGATAAAAGGCTTCAATTGCAAAATAAAAATATGTGCATGAAAGAGTGTGCAATCGGAAGCTACAACTATTTTTTGAGAGTCTATCATGTTTAGATGTTATTTAAAATAAATAAAGATAACAAAGAGAGAATGCAATACTAGCAGGGGCATTTTGTCAATTAGTAAAATTCCAAGAGCCAAACTGCAATTTTCATAAAAAAAATAAATAATTGAATTTGAAATTTCTTGGGTCGAATATAGAATCCAAGTCTCACGAGGGGTCTGGTGCAAAGTTACCATGCTCACGTGTATAAAGACGTGAGCCACTCCAGTAGGGACCAGAAAGTAATTATCCAAAATGTGTGGGCCGATTTTTAATCTTACCGAAAAGTTATAACTTCAAATCCAAAATATACTATTAAACAAAAATAAGCCAAACACGTGAGGTTATGATTGCAAATATTCCAAGGTTTGTTGGCTGAGTTGGCATAGGACAAATATGCAATAACAGAATAGTTCTTGGCTAATATGCAAATATTATAGAAATAAAAAGAAGCACATGAAAGTTTATAGACTAAATGATAAATTACAAAAATGCATGGGTGAAAAGCACAAAATACCCAGGCAATGATGTAATCCAATAACTATACTCCTCCCACTTGCCATACATCAGGCTGTAGGCACGCGATGACGGTTCTCTCGGGATGGATGAGATTAGTTCTCCGGGCGATATCTGATGGCTCTGAAGCTCACATCTATTGGTGGTCGTAAGATTTGGAATGGGGCTTGATCCGACAGCTCTGGGTAGCTCTAGAAGAACACATGAAGAACGGTGGCATGGCAAGCTTTGATCTGCAAAATCTCGCAGCTCCGGTAGTCCCTCCAACCTCTGATGCTCCAAGAAGACTGCATCCCCCCCCCCTGTATCGGGGAAGTGGTCAAAAATGTACGGAATGGGTCGGCTCAATCTGGCGGAGGGGTCGCACCTGGAGGTGCTCCTGAGGGGCGATGGGAGTCGATAAGAACTCCTTCTTTGTTCTTTCCTGCAGAAGATAGTCAGCGGGCAAAAAAACGGAGCTTAGGGAAGCTCCTATGGTGGAATGATGATAAGGGTGGAACAGATGAATCTCCTCTGGCGAGAGGTGGAGGGTCTAATTGCCATATCGTTGCAAGATCTGGATGGCTGGATATGATATGGGCGAAGAACATACTACGGGGAATCTCGAGTGGTGTTGGTTGAAGTGAAGATGTATTAGGGTAGTAGGAACACTGTGGCAGAGCTAGAAGCTTTGGCGAGGGGGATTTGTGTTTAAATCCGCACGAGACGAAATCAATGGAAATGAAATGCAATGTTGTTCAAATACAAAGCTACAGAATCAAAAGAGCGAGAAAAGGAGAAGCAACTTGACCGGGACCGGAGCGGTGTGAGCTCACGGTGGAGCTGGTGGAGGCGACTCAGACCTACCTCGATTTGACACCAATCGACACACCGAAGGTGTCCCTGCCTCCCTGATGTCAGTAATAAGAAAGTCCACGCCTTAGGTTAAAAGTTCGAAGGTGGAAGAGGGATCAAAAGGTGAGTATTGAAGGAGACAAATTTTTATACAAAGAGTGGGATCAGGTTGAAGATCAAGGGGGATCCAACGAATCAATGATCCTCAACCTGAGGAAAGCTAAGGGTATGTATCTACAATGATCGAGGGATAAAAGTCAAGAAGAAACCAACTCATTTCGATGCTTGCATCGATCTGAGGAAAATGTGAACATGGGTCAAAACCACATTCTGACAGAGATCATACCTGGGGGGAAGAGTTGATCAGGGTCCACTCTTGACTCCCCCACGTCGGTCCATGTCGACCGACCAGAGAAAGGCTGGTCAAAAAGATTTCTAAATTAGTTAAGAAATAATAATTGATTTTATTATTTTTAGGTTTTAAAATAAAAAATGTGCATTATTTTCTATATTATTTTATTAGATTTTTATTTCTCTTTTAGATATATATAATTACAATTTACTTTTCTATATATAGGTATATTCATCTATGTATTTTGGTATTTTATTTTTATTTTGTATTTTTAATTTTGTCAATTTATTTTATTATTTTATATATTTATAACTTATTTTATATATTTAAATATATTTTTATAATATTTTTCTTAATAGATGTATCAATTATAAAGGTATGGATATAGGTATTTTACCTATGTATTCTCTATGCATATTTTATTTGAGTGTTTTCTTTATAATTTTTTTTACTTTTAATATGTACATATATTATAAATAATATTTACAAAATAATAAATAAAATTATAAAAATATGAATAATAAATTAAATGAATATTTTGATCGGGTAAATTATACAATAGGGGTCTAAAACCTAACTTTCACACTGTAACTCAAAAATATGAAACTACCTTCATTAAATAGATTATTAAAAGTTATATACAATTAAAGGTGATTTTAATATATTTTGAGTTTTTATTTGAGAGATATTAGTCTGGGAAGTTGAGATTTTGGAATCTTATTTAGAGTGTATTTTGCACATTGTATATTATTTTTGTATGAAATTAATTTTGTATTTTTCTATATTTTATTACTAAAACTTTCATGTTCAAAGTTTCTTTATTTTAGGTATAAAAAGTGGAACTAATAGTATATCCCAAAAATAAATAAAAAAATGAATAATTAAAAGAGATTTTTATTGTATTTTGATCCCTTATATCCCCCTACTTTATTTCTTGTCGACCTAATCATCAAGATGCCTAGGTTTAATGGTTTAGGATCATAAATATTTTCAATATTTTATTCTTTTTCTTTTCTTTATTCTATAATTTTGGCATTAAAAACATCTTCTTATAGACATATTGTACAATAATGCATGAATATAAAATGCATGAATTAAGGGTATTTACACACATTTACTAGGGTTTTTAAGGCCGAATGATAGAACGAAGGTGATGAAATGGAGATTCATCACCCCTCTATACTTTCCTTTGCTAGTCCCTAGCAAATACTTATGCAATAAGTGCAAAGAAAGAAAAACAAACAAAGAAAATGAAAGAAATTGGATTAAGTTAAATAATAAAACTTGTCTTCACAAAATCAAAGTTTGGAGATTAAGTCGGTCCTTTAGAATTTAGTGTGGGTGAAACCTTAATAGGATCGGATTTGAAATCCAACAACCTTTGAGAATCCCAAAACTTTGTTCATGTCTCCTTAATAGCCAGATCAGAATACTTCAACTCATGCATAAGCCCTCATGACTATGAATTCGACTCGTACAGTGTATGTGATGGTGGCTTTCCCCAGCTGAAATGAAAACTGGACTGACTTCTCCAGCATGACAAGCAAATGATTCCCCAATCTAGTAACTCCTTCCTAGACTAGTGAGGTATACCCTTCTAAGTTCAAGTGACAACCAACTCAAGAGGAGGGGGTGAAGAGAAGAATGGACGGTATTCCATGTAGCTACATGTCCTAGGATGCAAGACCAGTGTAGTCAAGTCACCCAGCTGCAGGCTCACATATTTTGACTTTGAAGCTCAAACTTGCTTATTGACTACACAAATATATACATTCCGACATGCTTTTTATTTGTAATCAGGACCATCGACTTTTTGGATTTTTTTTTCTTTGCTTCTTCTTTTTTTTTGAAATACTGTTTACATCAGCATTTACATAAGGAGTTTTTCCTCTTGAGCCAGTAAACTATCCCTCTTTTGAAACATTATTACAACCCACACTCTCCAGTCTTCAGAGTTCACTGTCACTAGAAGGGTTGGGGTTCACTTCCCTCCCTAGACGAGGACAAATGTTTCCACTTGTATGTGTCTCATACCAACGAATCCAATCTCCTCACCACTCCAAATGAGTTGAGCCAAGTGAAAGGTGCAGGTGTCCAAGTGAGGTCATTATCAACAAGAGCCATGCTACTTAGGCACTCAAGAATCCATCGAACTAAATCTTGTGATCCTCAAAGAATTGAGTCAACTAGACCTGAAGTACCTCAATTCCAGATCCTATAAGGTTCATATTATTAGGTAGATTTAAGGTCCAACCAACTAATCACCAAATTTTACGTAGACTTATTCATTTATCAAACACAATATGAAAAATGTGAATGTTATGGAAATGCTATGTAGAAAAAATTTTTATGATGCAATTTTTCAAAGTTTGAACTTTTTAAGGATTTTTGAAAAGCTGGTGCAAATGCATTTTTTTATTTTTCAGAAAGATTTTCAGTTATTTTTAGTATTTTTATTTTTGCAAACGCTTTTGAGATTTTTTAAAACAAAAAGATTTTGGCTAAAAACTAGGTACAAATATTTAAAAGGGGATGTATCTTATATTTACAAGAATTAGGTTTTAAGAATTTACATGGGTAAGTGCTCAATTTTATAGATATATGTATAAAGGATTTTAATGAGATGTATATATTCCTTAAATTTATTTATAAATCATTTTTCAAACAATTTTGAAAACTATATTCCAAAATAATTCTTACAAAAAATGTTTACAAACATTTACACATTTGAAAATCATTTCAAAGGTTTTCAAATAGTATATATATTTTTTCAAGATATTTTTGCAACCATTTTCCAAACATTTGCAAATACTTTTTCAAACATTTTATTTTACACAAATAAAAGAATTTTCAAACCAACAATGTCTTTCAAAGGTTGTAAATATTTAACAAAAGATTATTCAAATAGTTTTCAAAAGTTTGTTAAAAATATTTTCAAACTATTTATCAAATATTTTGAAAAAAAATATTTTTACCTCATTTATTAATCAGTATATACAAAAAGAATTTGAAGAATAATAGATATCTTTTATTAAGTATTTTTAATGAAATTTAATAGTATAGTTAGCCATAATTATTCATAAAATTACGAAAGTACGAGTTATGGCTAAAGTATACACAAAGTATATACAACCCAACTATACTTAGCTTGTGCTATGTTCTCATAGATTAGAGAGAAGAGAAGACATAACTCCTACTGAGTATAGAAAAGTATAAGGAATAAAGAATGACTAAAGAAATGAGTGAACAAAATGAGAAGTTGACTTCCCCCATATACTTAGGATCACATAATCCTAAGTATAGTAGAGTGCACACAAAGCATGTAGGGTCAAGGATGGGAATGAATAGATTGTACTCAAACTGTCTCACCCCATACTTAGGGTAAGATATCCCTAAGTATAGGCAAGAAGAGGACACAATGGAGATTATCAAAGATAGAAGAACTCGGGGTGCACACCCCCCTATACTTAGGACAAAGTATGTACTAAGTATAGAAGACTAGCAAAAAGGGGTGACACCTTTTTAGTGGAAGAAGAAAATAGAAAAGGAAAAGAAGAGAAGAAAAAAAAAAGAAAAAAGATAAGTAAATATTGAATAAGGGATTTGAACAACTCGGGGTGCACATCCCTCCTACAATTAGGGAAAAGTACATCTTAAGTATAGGAATGATGAAGGGTATTCTACCTTGTCGGTAGAATAAGAGATGATAGAAGGAAAAGAAGAAAATGCATACAAAAATATTTTAATTTGCTTCGTCTTTGATTGTAGCGACGGAAGTATTCAGCTCATCCTCATAAATTACTTGAGTGGAGTCAACGACAGACATAAACATATGATGTTCAAAATAAGGCTTCAGAAGCTGTTAATTGATTACAAATGGATGTGCATCAATTGAAAAAACCAGATGTCATTACGCTTCCATTTTCGCACACATGCCTCACTATGAACAGTCCAATCCATTTGCTCTTTAGTTTGCCCGAAAATATCTTTAATTTTGCATCGAACAACCACACCTTCTGACCCGGCTCTAAGGATTTGCGATGGATATGCTTGTCGTGTCCCTTCTTGACCTTCTCCTTGTACATCAGGCTATTGTCATATGCATCATCTCTGAATTCTACTAATTTGTTCATGTTCACTTTTTAGTTATTTCCAGCTTTCTTAGAATCCATGTTTCAGATGTTGATGGTCCATAAAGATTTATGCATTAGCTCAACGAGCAGATGACATGGCTTTCCATACATAATGCGGTAGGGAGACATTAATAGTGGTGACTTATACACGGTTATGTAAGCCCAAAGAATTGAGTCAAGCAGCTGAGACCAGTTCTTGTGATGCGGACGCACAAGCTTTTGAAGAATTGGCTTTATCTCCTTATTTGAACATTCGACCAAGCCATTGGACTATGGGTGGTATGGTGAAGCAACACGATGTTCTATGTAAAATTCTTGAGTTAGATTCTTCACCTCTTTGTTTATAAAATGACTATTGCCATCAGATATTAGAATTTTGGGAATCTCAAATCGTGCAATGATGTGATCTCTAAGGAATCAATAGTCAGTCTGATTTTCGGTAGTTCGGGCGGGAATAGCCTCCTCCCAGCGACTAACATAGTCGATAATAAGAAAAATATATTCATAGGCTTGTCTTTTCATAAATGGGCCCATAAAGTTGATGCCCCATGCATCAAAGATGTTTGATATCTAAATGAACTTCAGAGGCATCATGTCTCTCATTCTTATGGTATCGCCCATCTTCTAGCAGATAGTGCAACACTTGTCGTAATCTTCTACATCTTTGAATAGTGTAGGACACCAAAGACCACTCCGAAGAACATTTGCGATCATTTGTTTGCCTGAATGGTGTCCTCCGGATTCTTGATCATGTCAAAGTGTAAGGACACTCAGAACTTCCTCCTGAGGAATACTCCTCCTCCAGATGCAATCTTCCCCCTCACAGAATAGATATGGATCCTCTCATGGGTAATAATGGATATCAGACAATAATTTGTCCATTTCCAGCTTTGTCCAATCTTATGGAGTTCTCTTGGACACAAGATAATTCACAATATCAGTATATCAAGGAAGCGAGGTGACTGACAAACTTGCCTCATTTGGAAAGGTTTATGTGATCGGTTGTAGGTTCTGCTCAAGAGATTTAGGCTCAGGAAGTCTAGATAATTGATCGGCCACCACATTCTTAACTCTAGGTTTGTCTCGGATTTCAGGGTCAAACTCCTAGAGGAGAAGAATACACCGAATGAGACGTGGTTTAGCATCCTTCTTCTGCTGTAAGTATTGGATGGTCGAATGATCTGTGTAAATGATGACCTTGGACCCAAGAAGGTGGGATCTAAACTTCTCCAAGGCAAATACTACCGCTAGCAGCTCTTTCTCATTGACTGTATAATTCCTTTGGGCTTCACTTAGCGTTTGACTAGCGTCGTGAATCACAAATGGGATATTGTATTTCCTCTCTCCCAGCATAGCACTGATGGAATAATCTAACACATCTGTCATTATCTAAAAAGGTTGTGTGCAAATTGGCGGATGTAGGATAGGGGCCTGAGTGATAAGTTCTTTCAACTAATTGAGAAGGAGTACGCTATCATCCACAATGAAATCATTCTCCTTGCCCAATAACTTGGTCAACGACCTGGCTAATTTACTGAAATCTTTGATAAACCATTGGTAACAACCGACACTACCCACGAATGACCTAACCTATTTAATGGTTGTTGGTGGCTCTAGCTTGGAAATCACCTCTACTTTGGCTGGGTCAACTTCCATACCACGTTTAGACACAACGTGACCCAGTACAATTCCTCAGTCACCTTAAAGTTACTCTTCTCCCATGAGAGCAACATATTTACTTCACAGCACCTCTGTAATACTAAATAATAAAGGCACTGATCAAATGAGTCCCCGTAGAAAAAGAAATCATCCATAAAGATGTCAGCAAAAATTGCCAACATACACCTATGAAATGTGGCAGGGGAATTGCAAAGCCTGAACGACATCTGTTTGAAGGTGTATGTACCAAAGGGACAGATGAACGTGGTCTTCTCTTGGTCTTCAGGAACTATAGCAACTTAGTTATACCCAGAGTAGCCATCCAAGAAGCAGAAGTATTCCTTCGCGGCCAACCTCTGAAGAATCTAGTCGATGAAGGGTAACGGAAAGCGGTCCTTCTTGTGGTGAGATTGAGTCTTCTATAATCCACTCACGCTCGCCAAGAATTTGGTACTTTGGTCATGATCTCCTCTCCTTTGTCATTCTTCACAATAGCGATCCCTGATTTCTTTGACACTACATGCAGAGGGCTCATCCATTTGTTGTTGGAAATGGGATATATGAATCCTGCATCGCACCATTTCTAAATTTTTTTCATCACAACCTCCCGTAGGTTCGGATTGAGTCTTCTTTGAAATTCTTGGGAGGGTTTGTTGTCATCTTCAAGTAAAATGCAATGTGAGCACAAGGAAGGATTGATCCCATGGAGATCCGTTGTTTTCCAGCCTATTGCCTTGTGGTTACGTTCAAGAGCCTCCATCAAACAAGATTCTTAGTCTTTGGTCAGATGAGCATTGATAATGACCAGGTACATATTGGGTTCACCCGCAAGGAAGGTATACTTCATGTTGGAGGACAGTTGTTTCATCTCGGGAGGAGTGCGAGCTGCTTTACTAATGACTTTAGATATCATAGCAAGAGGTGGTTCTTTCGTATGTTCGGTGTCCACCATTCTTTGTTCTACCTCTTCATTTATTCATAGAAATTTTTGATAGTGTCTTCTTCATTGCAGAAATCATCAACGATTTGCTCTTGGTCTTGAAGGCACATCATTTCCATCTAAACCTCGTCAAGCTAATCAACAAGGATCTTACCATGGTAAATAAGGTCCAATTCGACTACATTGTCCATTTCTCCCTCAGAGGAGAGAATTCATGGATCTTATTGTCATCAATAAAGAGGTTGGTGTATTGAATTTCTTCCAAAAAGTCACAGTCTTCAACATGATTGATCACCCATACACATGCTACAGAAGTTTTTTCTATAGGTCTTGCGTCAGACATGGTTTCTATCTTCATCTTGTTGTCACTAAAGCCGAAGGTGATCTCTCCAGTGCTATAATTCAATATTGCATTGTCCGTTCGTAGGAATGATCTCCCAAGTATGATTGGGGTGAGGAGCAAAGGTGTGGAGACATCCATATCCAGTACAACAAAATCAACCAGGAACTGCATTCCCTTAACAGTGACGATCACGTCCTCAACATTCCTCTAGGCCACTTGACGGATTTGTCAGCGAATTGCAGAATCATCTTTGTAGATTTGAGCGGGCCTAACCCAAATTGTGTGAGCAGTGAAGCAGGAATTAGATTGATAGAAGACCATTGTCGAGCAAAGTATGTTCAAACTCTTGATTGAACATCTGACAATGAACGAGCGGTGATCCCTTGTCTGGCTTCTTGTCGGGGAGATTGTTGATGGCATTAACTGGGGCCATTGTAAGAATATGCTTCTTAGACTTGCCACCTTTTCTTCTGGAGTTGTGAGGATGAGGCATGTGCCTATTTGTACATGCATCTTTCAGTCCTTTCTTCATAGTTGGCATGTACTCAAGAGCTTTCATCAATGACATGTTCAAGATTAAATTTTGGATGATTTCCACAATGGCAGGATCAGACAAAGCATTTTTCAAATTCTTCATTTTTTTGTGTTTTTTTCATTGCTTCAAAAAAAGGAATATTTACAGAATATGAAATACTGTCATTCAAAATTTTGTCAATATCATTTATCATTGTTTACATGTAGATGGACAAAAGGTATAGAGTCATCTGCAATAGGTGATCCAAAAATTACAGGATCGTCTTCAAGGGTTGGCTTTGGACTCACTGCAGGTGTAAAATTCTTCAAGACTGGATCAGGTTCGGTGCCACATATAGGCATCTCCAATGTTGGTTAGTCTTTACCGAGGTTGTTGTTGTCTGTTTGTATTCTTGTTTTTCCTTCATTTTTTTGTGAATTTTCTATATATGGTATTCCACAAAAAATGTTGCTTGGCCCTCGTGCTGGCCGGACTGACGACTCCCAGTTAGATGCAATTCCCTTTCCCTTTGCAGCAACTAATGGCCTCAATGTTCTACCGCTCATAAGAGTAACAATGTTATATATAAACAAACAATTTCTACCTGAATCGAGCATATCACTGCAAACTACCTACTCCTTGTGTCAGAAATTATTAGGATTAGCCTCGAGCTGTGTTGAAATGACGGTTTTGGCAACCACCAGGTTGTCTATCTTCTGGGTCATCTCATCCATATTCTTGACGAGCTGCTCTAGACAAGCAAGGGTCAGGTTCACCGGTGCAACCTCAGAGGACTAATCCACTTGGGGCCTCTAGTTCTAATAGTATGGGGGAGGCTATTGTTATCAATCCTGTGAAAAGTGGTGAGGAGAAGGACGAGAGGAATACTATGAATATTATTGGGAAGGATAACAATTTTGATATGATGTAGCCAGTTGCTGCGAAGGAAAGCCTTGATGACGGTAGCCAGAGTGTTGTTGCTGATATCCTTGCCTCCATATTTCCCATATTACGGAAGCTGCTGGTTTTGGGGTTGGTAGGGCTAGAAGTTTCTCCCTCTCTGCGGCTGATGGTAAGGTGGCCGATGGCTGAGTTTTAACCCTGGGGATGTCCCTGAGGACAGGTAAGTTGTCGTTCGTGTTCCCACGCACCATCAATCTCTTGAATTTATGGTGGGAGTGGAGGAATATACTTCGGATAAACTGGTTGAAGCTTTGGTTGATAGCCAACCATCTGGTTCTAAGATCGCGAGGGCTACTCCAGGACTTGTACGTAGTATATGTACTAGACTAGTGGAGCCTGTAGGAGACTCGGTTGAGGAGGTTGCATCTGTGGTGGTTCCTTCTGCTCAACGGGTTTCTCTTCAGTAGTAGACACAGAGTTGCAAGTGTTGGCATTTAGAGCACGGACTAGTTGCTCTAGCTTTTGAGAGACCAAATCGAGCTTCTCTAAGCCATGGGTTCTCTTCTCAATAACAAATAATTTTTCTTGGTCTTGTGACCTCATCTCAATGATGTCAATCTTAGACAAGTGTCTTCTAATGACGTTGAGGTTGGAGCTCTCATCCTTGTCTTCGGCATGGGTAGCCATGTTTACAGGTTTGTTGACGGCGGTCGGCATCTTCATGTAGGCACGTGATGAGGACTGAGCGGCCTCTCCTTCGGCCATCTCCTCAAAAATGTTCCACACAATATCCTCATCCTTGTTAAAATGTGAGCCATTACAAGCGGCATCGATGACTCTGGCTTTCCAGTGTCAACGTACCAAAGAAATGTTGCACGAGACTAGTATTAGGAATATTATGGTGGGGATACTTTTCTTGTTTCTCCTTGAACCTCTCCCATGCTTCATGTATTGTCTCGTGGGGTTACTGACAAAAGCTGGAGATGCGGGCACGCATCTTATTTAGTCGCCCAAGAGGAAAAAATTATGCAGGAAGGCTGACTTCAACTCCTCCCAGGTTGTCACTACTTTTCCCAAATGATCGACCCAGTATAGGGCTGTGTCTTGAAGGATGAAAGGAAAAGAGGTCATTTTGGTCACTCCTAGTGGAATATTGGGGCAATGTGTGGTGGCATAGATGCAGCCAAATGTCATGAGGTGGATGTATTGTTCATTAGTTATATTTCCATGAAAGGTGGGTAACAAAGACATGAGATGCGGTTTCAGCTCAAAATGGGCTTGGATTGGTGGAATTTGGATCCACTTAGTGATGCGTCCCACACCGGGATTGTATGTTTCCTTCACCATTGATTTTCGCGATGTTGTCCCGCCTCAAACCTCTTCAAATAGGGTCCACCCATAGACAACTCATCTCCAGCACCTTCTGGATTCGGCTCATCCTCTGGTTCTGGTGCATCCTCTTATCTGACATCCCTCTCGTCGGACCTCCTCGTCAGGTCATTCAATATATCTTGGAATGCAGTTTGCATGATTGGTCAGCTATTGTTGGATGGCCTCGATAGAAGCACGTAGCTGATTCTTGACCTCATTTTGTGTAGTATATTGTCCTTCTCCATGATCTACCTGCTCAGCTGGATGGGGTTGTGAACCCTTTCCTCTTCCAATAGGAGCCATTTTTGAATTGACTTGAATGTCTAGCTCGTGATGGGGTCGAGAATCAGCAAGATGGAGTAAACCCTAATCTTTCTATTTCTGAACACCAACTGTTGAGATGAATCTATAATTAACGTCAATCCCAGAGTGTTGTGAATGGAGCATAGGATATTGACTAAAATCAATCTCAATCCATGAGGGGTTAATATTAGGACAAGAGTAATCCCAGTTTATTTGGAGAGGAAGAGCTAGCTCGGGCTGCGAGTCCATCATGAACAGTGGATTTATTGGAGAAAGGCAAGTATTGAAGGAAGAGAGAATCGGGGAGTCCAAGGAAAATTTCACAAGATCTGAACTAACTTCTTAGAGATCATCACACCTTATTGAAGATGTTGGCAACACGGTATCGATGTGGGCATTAGCAGGTCCCGACTAAACCATCCATGCGGTGACATCTTGAGAGGGTCAAAGGAGATAGATGATGGATGAAGAGTATGGGGGAAAACAAGGAATAAAAGGAGTGTAAAACAGTAGAAGGCTCAAAATGAGCAAGGGTCAAATAGGAAGAGGGCAAAATTGTGCGAGTGTGCGATGTTTTTGATCTTGACCTTAATAGAACTAATCAATCAAATATAAAGCAAATGGGTTCACCAACTCGACTCGTGAAAGTCGTGAAGGTTCGGCAATTATCTTTATAAATTTTATATTTGATTGTCAGGTAATTAATCTTTGAATTAGTCCATAGAGCTCTATGCTTATAGTAGAGAGATTACTACCAGAAAAGTATTTTGTACTTGTCCTCCTCCTTTGTAACATGTAGCCTACACTTTTTAAGGTCCTTGTAACACTTCCTGGATCCCTACTCAACCAAAGAAATAGAGGGAGTAAGTCAATAGGTGAAATAAATATTTCAGATCTCGCTCGTAACGGAATCACCCGTGAGTGTGCAAGAACCTACTCGGACGCAAGACGATGAGACAGACACCCCCGTGAAGGCATGGCCTATGCTCGATACTTCAGACGAGGTCGACGCTCTACACAATATAGATTGTCATTATTGACCAAGCCTACTCATCTAAGTACGATAAACACCAATACTTCGAAAATCCAGGCGATACACAAGGCATCCATAGACTGGGTTTTGGGCTCTAATCCTTATGAAGCCACCCTCCTACTAGGAAGGAGACCTTCCAATGAAACCTAAAACCAAATGAGGGCTTTTTCTCACCAAACGTAATGAGTCCAATTAATCAATTTTATTTAGGTCAAGTATTTTTAGCAATCCCTTTTTAATTTTTTTGTGTTAACACTTTCTTTGAGTAGATTCAGTACAAGAGTCTAACATTTTTGTATTTTCTTTTATTCCTATTTGATCCAAAAATAGATGGAGATAACAGAAAAGCAATGCAAGGAGACACTAAGATGAAAATCTCACCTTAGTGCCTAAATGATGAATGCTCAGTTAGAAGACTTACAGTGCTTCCCAGCTCTCTCCATGCGGGATGCAAAATAGGAATTTATAAACCTATACTATATGTCGATATGCACACAGAAATCATCCTAAGCAGGCAATTGCTAATGTGAAAAACCAAATGCTAAACATAAAGACTAAAACCTAAAGTCTGATCTTGGAGCCTCCTTGGTGCCCACCACAGTGGGTCCAGCAAGCGTTGTATGAAGTGCTCTCACAGCGTGTGGTTTCGAGACTAAGTGTCAAGTAATTAGTTAACTAAGTCCAAATGTAAAGACTATAGGTGCATGCAAAATAGTTAGGTGTTTTTTCTTAGACTACACGATCAACCAAGCCTAAAAACTAAAGGTCATGGAACAAAACAAATAGAAAAAAGGGAGGAAAGCTCAAATCGTGAGAAACAAAGGAAAATAACATGATGATAGCTCGGAAAAACCACGTTGAACCCCCAAGTGAACAAACACTTGGAAATTGGGCTCGAGTGTCCAAAATCCAAAGTACCCATTTTATTACAAATTAATAATCAACGTAAATCTCTCTCTCACCAAGAGTAAAAATCCTAAACTATCCTCTATCAAGATCCTCCTGCTCTCTCCTGTCAGCTAGGGTAGAATAACCAAATCTGGTTCCCAAGGTTGTGTAGAATCACCAAGGCGATCCTTCTCGGTCTGTGGTCCCTAGTAAGAAGACAAGAAAAGATACGTTAGACAGTTCAAAATAGGTAATCAAGTAAAAAGTGATGCTCAAAAATGGCTAAGCAAGTAAAAGAGATAAATTCTACTCTACAAGCCAATGCTCCCCGACAACAGTGCCATCTGAAAAATGACAAGATGGGAGTCGCTAAATAATGACATGACAAATCAGGCTCACTGTCACTGAGGCGACTACTCTAACCTTCTCGTTGTCTCAACAATTAACCTACATAAATAACTAGACAATTAAGAGTAATAGTTAAAATTTATTATGCTCTACAAAGAATTTATAATGGCAAATAAGTAGGGGTCAAACACATGAAGAAAAGGAGTAGAACAATTAAGATAGAAATCAAAGCACGAATTATCACTCAACTAATTAGGCAAGTTGCAATTTTTGTGTGTTTTTTATTTTGAAATTATTTTATTTTATTTTTATTTTATATTTTAATATTTTTATTTTTAATTTTATTAATTAGTATTTTCTTTTTCTATTTTATATTTTTATATTCTCTTTTTCTTTTAATATCTATATATGGATATAAAGGATATATAGGCAATATAGACTATAATAGATTTAAATACTAATATTAAAAATCTAGAACTCAAATATTTTTAGTTTTTCAAAAAAAAATTTACTGTTTTCTGATTTTTTAAGAATTTGTGCTAATTTGTATATATTTTTAATGTCAAAATTAACCTAAATTAATACTCGACAATAAAATGGAGATTAAAAATGTCAAATAGAATAAAAATTCATTAAATTAATTTTAATACAAATACAATAATATAAAGAAATTTTAGAGATAAAAAATATATTTTTGGGGTTTTTTTTATGACTTTTATAAAAAAAATCAATTTTTAGGTGTTTTCTTTTATACTTTTAAGTGACTTTTAATATGAAGTTGCAAAATAAATAATAAATATGAAATATATTTTTTGGATTTTTCAAAATGTTTGGTAATTTTATGTATTTTCTAATGCAAACAGGGACAAAAATAATATTTTTATTTTTTAGAAAATGATAAAAGCATTCAAATTGCAAAATAAAAATATGTACGTGAAAGAGTGTACAATCAAGAATCTACAGCTATTTTTGACAATTTTTCAAGTTTAATTGTTATTTAAAATAAATAGAGACAACAAAGAGAAAATGTAATACTAGCAGTGGCATTTCTATCAAAAGATAAAATTCCAAGGCCAAACTGCAATTTTCACAAAAACTAAATAACTTGATTTTAATGTTCCTGGGTCAAATAAAAAATCCATGACCCACGAGGGGTCTGCTGCAAACTTGCTAAGCCCACGTGTATAAACACGTGAGCCACGTTGATAGGGACCAAAAAGTAATTATCCAAAAGTTTTGGGCTGATTTGCAATTTTACCAAAAAGTTATTACTTCGAATCCAAAATATCTGACTAAATAAAAGTAAACCAAGCCCACGAGGGTCTGATTGCAAATATTCTAAGGTTTATCGACTAAGCTGGCACATGACAAACAAGCAGTAACAGAAAAGTTCTAGGCTAATATGCAAATATTATATAGATTAAACAAGAGCACATGAAAGTTTATAGACTAAATGATAAAGTACAAAAAATCATGGGTGAAAATCGTAAAATACCCAAGCAATGGCGTAATCCAATGGATGTACTCCTCCCACTTGCAACGTGGAGGGTTGTGGGCATGCGATGACTGTTCGCCGTGGACAGATGAGATTATATCTCCAAGCGAGATCTGATTGCTCTGGGGCTCCACATCCAACGTTGGTTGTAAGATCTGGAATGGGTCCTTGATCCGACGGCTCTGGGTAGCTTGGAAGAATGCACAAAGAATAGTGGCCTCGCAAGCTTTGATATGCTAAACCTCGTGGCTCTAGTGATCCCTCTGACCTCTGATGCTCCAAGAAGACTGCAGCCCCCCCCCCCCCCCGGTATTAGGGAAGGGGTCAAAAAGGGGCGAAATGGGTCAACTCAATCCGGTGGAGGGGTCGTGCCTGGAGGTGCTCCTGGCGATCGATAGGAGTAGATAAGAACTCCTTCTCTATTCTTTCTTGAAGGAGAGAGTAAGTGGGCAAAAAAATGGAGCTCAGGGAAACTCCTGGGATGGAATGTCAACAAGGGTGGAGCAGATGAAGCTCCTCCGGTGAGCGGTAGAGAAGGAGCTAATAGCCAGATCGTTGCAAGATCTGGGTGGCTAGAGTGGCGGAGCAAGAAGCTCCGACGAGTGGGGATTTGGATTTAAATCCACACGAGATGAAATCAACGGAAAGGAAATGCAATGGTATTTTAATACTAAGCTACGGAATCGAAAGATTGAGAAAAGGAGAAGCAACCTGATCGAGATCGGAGCGGTGTGAGCTCACGATAGAGCTGGTTGTGGCAACACGGATCTACCTCGATTCGACATCAATCGACACACCGATGATGTCCATGCCTCCCTACTATCACCAGAAAGAAAGTTTGTGCGTTAAGTTTAGGTTTAGAAGGTGCAAGAGGGATTAAAAAGGCTAGGTTTGAAGGATGCGAGGTTTTATACAGAGATTGGGGTTAGGTTGAAGATCGAGGGAGATACAACGAATCAATGATCCTTAACCCGAGGAAAGCTACGGGTGTGTATCTACA
The DNA here is from genome assembly GCA_037367405.1 of Ottelia alismoides. Taxonomy (NCBI): domain Eukaryota; kingdom Viridiplantae; phylum Streptophyta; class Magnoliopsida; order Alismatales; family Hydrocharitaceae; genus Ottelia; species Ottelia alismoides. Next base: position 172,238 of record JAZKJV010011050.1, read on the forward strand.
ATGATCGAGGGACAAAAGTTGTGAAGAAACCAACTCGTTTCGATGCTTGCATCGATCTAAGGAAAAGGTGAACATGGTTTAAAACCAAGTTCTGAGAGAGAGCAGGCCTGGGTAGAAGAGTTGACCGAGTTCAACTCTTGACTCCCCCTCGTTGGTCCACGTGGACCAACCAGAAAGAGGATGGTTAAAAAGATTTGTAAATTAGTTAAAAAATAATAAATGATTTTATTTTTTTAGGTTATAAAATAAAAAAATGTTTATAATTTTCCGAATTATTTTACTATGATTTTAATTTATTTTTTAGAGCTTTGTAATTATAATTTACTTTTTAGGTCTATATAGATATATTCATCTATTTATTTTGCTATTTTATTATTATTTTATATATTTATAACTTATTTTATATTTTTAAATATATTTTAATTATAATTTTCTGATATAATATATACACTTAATTAAATAGATGTATCAATTATATAGGTATAGATATAGGTATTTTACATATGTATTTTCTATACATATTTTATTTGAGTGTTTTTTTATGTTTTAATTTTAATTTTAATATGTATATATATTATAAATAATATTTACATAATTATAAAATTATAAAATTATAAAAATAATGAATAATAAATAAAATGAATATTTTGAATCATGTAAACTATATAATAGGGGTCCAAATCCAAACATTCACATTGTAACTCCAAAAAATATGAAACCACCTTCATTAAATAACTCATTAAAAGTTATATACAATTAAAGGTGATTTTTATATATTTTGAGTTTTTATTTGAGACATATGGATATGGAAAGTTGAGATTTTGGTATCTTATTTAGAATGTATTTTGTACGCTCTATATTATTTTTGTGTGCAATAATTTTGTATTTTTTTATATTTTATTATCAACAACTTTCATGTTAAAAGTTTTTTATTTGAATTATAAAATGTGGAACTAAAAATAGATCCCAAAATAAATAAATAAATGAAGAATATAAAGGGAATTTTATTGTATTTTGACCCCTTATCTCCCCCTACTTTATTTCTTATCGACCTAGTCTTCAAGATGCCTAGGTCTCATGGTTTAGGGTCATAAAATATCTTCAATATTTTATTATTTTTCTTTTCTTTTCTTTATTCTCTAATTGTGACATTAAAAACATCTTTTTATATACATTTTATACAATAATGATTGAATGTTAAAATGCATGAATTAAGGATATTTACACGTATTTACTAAGGTTTTTAAGGCCAAAATGATAGAATAAAGGTAATGAAATGGAGGTTCATCACCTATTTCAAAGAAAATATTAACAATATTTTTTCTGCTTCAAATTCCTTTTGTTGATAGACTTTGAACATTAAGAGTTGAGGCTGCTGGTAAGAACTCTGTCTCTAGTTGTTCTGGTATGGTGGGGATTGATGGTGCTGAGGATGAGAGGTCTGGAAAAATTTCCCAACTTGATGTTGAGGAAATGAACGAGTACATAAGACTGGCCCTATTGATATATGCTTGGACAGGCCAGTTGTGCATCATTGATCCATACGTCATTCACCGCCTGAATAAGGGATATAGGTGGGAAACACTGATCAGGAATAAGCTGAGGCTCAAGCTAGTAGACGTTAAATGTTGTTGCGGCTACTGGGCGATGTTTGATCAAGGGCTTGCATGTAGTGGACATGTTGGACTAATAGTTGCCATGGACTCTATTGAGGAGGTTGAGGTGATGATGGCTCCTTCATTTTCATAGGAATCACAGTTGATATCGTCACTGACTGGCAGGAATTAATTGCGCTAACTAGCGGCTCCAACTCCTTGGTGACTTGATCCAATATGTCCAGATTTTGTGTCCTTTATTTGATCATTGATAATTTCTCAAGATCATTATCATTTTTCTATGATGTCCACTTTGTACAGGTGGCTCCCAATAATGATGAGGTTGGAGCTTTCATCCCCATCCAGTTCATGAGTCATCGTCATAGGAACAAGCTTTTACAGTTCAATCATTTTCTCAAAGATCTGCTAGATGATGACTTCGTCCTTGTTAAAATACGATCAGCCACGAGCGACATCAACGAGCTTGTGGCTCTCAAATGTAAGCCTTCCCGAAGAAATGTTGACTAGACTGGTATGAGGAATATCATGGTGGAGGAACTTCTTTTGAAGTCTATGAACCGCTCCTAAGATTCATGTATAGACTCGTATGTGGCTTGGAAGAAATTGTTCATTCTTGCTCGCATCTGATTGAGTCGGTCAAGAGAGTAAAATTTGTGGAGGAATGCGGACCGGACTTGACCTCCTCCCAGGTCGTCACAACCTTCCCCACTAAGTGATTGATCGAATAAAGTCCTTATCTTGAAGGCTGAAGAGAAATGTTGTCTTCTTGACTACACCTAATGACATGTTAGGCTAGTGTGTGGTACCATGGATGTGAGTGAATTATTGCAAATGTTAGAGTTATTATATTTACATTTATATTTGTAACTCTTTGGGTTCCGTTCCACCCCATGACCCTTTGTGTTCCGTAACCCTCTGTGACCCTTCTAGTTCTGCAATCTCATGTGGTTCCGTAACTCTAGTACTCTATAGGGTTTTCTCTCTATATAAGAGACCCTACCTCTATGTAGGGTTGGGCATGGGCCGGGCTCGGGCCGGGTTCGCCTTGGCCCGGCCCAAGCCCATTTTAGAATATGGGCTAACGGGTCGGGCCTAGGCCCATTTTATTTTCAAAAATTTGGCCCAAGCCCAAACCCGGCCCAAATAAAATGGGTCGGGTTCGGGTCGGGCCGGCCCAATTTAACACCTATGTATACGAATATCATGTCTTCCATTCTTCTTGCATTTGTGTGGTTGTTTTTTATGCATGTGTGCATGTTTAAAACTATAAAGTATGCTAACTAATTTGTGATTTTAACATTAGTTGTATGTTGGAAATACAAATGTGGTAAAAATATGGCGACTTAAACCACCATTCAATTCACCATTACATATTCTATTGTAGATGCGGGCACTATGACCCAATACAAATTGGTTACTTACAGTTGTACATGCTGTAACACTTGAGGACACAGATTCCATTATTGCATATTAATGTAATAATCTTGTATATTAATGTAATAATATCCTCAATCCACTATTGGATATGATTATTAATGTATCTAAGCATTTATTCTACACTTGAATAAGGATAGTAAAGTTAGAACATGGTATTTGGAATGAACATGAATATAATTGATATAATTATACCGTACTGGATATAAATATACTTGCTTTAGAATGGATCGGGCTATCGGGCTAACGGGTTTGGGCCTTCTAAGGCCCAAACCCGGCCCGTTAATCAATATGGGCTCATTTTAGGGCCCACGGCCCGCCCATTAAATTCCGGGTTCGGGTTTGGGTCGGGTTATACGGGTCGTGGGCCGGGTCGGGCCGGCCCAGCCCAATGCCCAACCCTACCTCTATGGAATAAATATCCATTAGTTCCTCTTCTCGACATGGTATCAGAGCGACGATCCTAGATCAAAGCCTAATATCCTAAATCTGCCGCCACCACCAGCCCTCTCTCCACCGACAAGGAGAGAGGGTTGGACCTCTTGCATCAATTATGGATTCAATGGTCTCGCGCAAGGTAGTCCAAGTCTCCAACAACACCAGCTGCCAGCACTAACAACACCTAAAGCATCGCCCGAGTCTCCAGCAGCTCCAGCCGTACCTCCTAGAGTCCCTCCTCCCTCTCCAACAACCCATGCTTTACTACAACTTGCTTCTCCCAACTTTTTGTTTTTCCAAACTTGATGTTATATACTCTTTATTCTATCAAGTATGGGAGAAAGGGGAGTCAGAGATGATTCTTCAGGACATTTGCTACCCTACCATGACTAACAGACTGACACTCCATACTACTACTCAGATCATCTGTCTTCACCGAGCATCGACTTCTTCGTCAGGGTGTATACTTCTTTTACAACCCGACTACTACTCCACGTTGGACTTCTTCTACAACGATTCTTCTCCAGGCATGACAGAGATATGTTCCGGTGACCTGCAGGCACGACAGAGATACATTCCAGTGACCTGATATCGCAGTGACTCTACAGGAATGGCAGAGATACGTTCCAGTGACCTGAAAGCCGCAGACCGTCCTCGAGCAATCTCTTTTACCAGCAATAGACATATGTTATTATGATGCATCGTGTGAAGATGTGGTGTATACTTTTTCTTTTTATTACAAGCTGAACTTTCTCAGCTCCAGCTTGAGGGAGAGTATTGGAGTTATTATATTTACATTTATATTTGTTACTCTTCGGGTTCCGTAACACCCCATGACCCTTCGAGTTCCGTAACCCTATGTGACCCTTCACGTTCCGTAATCTCCTGTGGTTCCGTAACTCTTGTACTCTATAGGGTTTTCTCTATGTATAAGAGACCCTACCTCTATGGAATAAATATCCCATTAGTTCCTCTTCTCAACATGGATGTATGGTTCTTCATTAGTATTCTCATGAAACGTGAGAGGAAGAGCTAATAGTTGAGTCTTAAGCTCAAAATGTGTATGGACCAACGGGATCTGAATGCACTCGGTCATCTGGACCTCGCCATGGTTATAGGTCTCCTTGAGAGTAGGCTTAGGAGCCTATCTTCTTCCCTCATCTTCAGGACCTCCCCAGGGTCCATCTCCCTATTCATCATCAAATCCTCCTCCTCCTTGCTTCTCTCTTCTTCTCCTCAGATTATTAAGCATTTTTTAGAAGGCAACCTCGACCAAAGCTTGATCTTTTAACTACTACTAACTGGCTCGAAGTGATGCAAACAAATAGGTATTCATGACATTCGGGTCTGGTTGTTGGTCTTGATCTGGCTATGTTGGTTGTTGAACTCCTTTCCCTCATTCTTAATGCCCCAATCAATCAGTATAGAAGCAACAGATGTAGAGAAGTGTACAGTGTTAAGGTCAACACATAACTTTATTAATGATGAAGAAGTGTAAGGAGTGAAGTCTTTATCCATCCAAAAAGGAAAAGGGCATTTTACACTCATAACCCTGAGTAATTTCATAATAACATTCATAACCCTGTATAATCATGAATTACATAAGAAACCTCGAGTAATGCTTAACTCTTACATGACATAGCCCTGTGTTATGTTCTGTTTGAGATGGTTGTTATATTTGATGGATTGCGTTAAAAAAAGAAAAAAATTCCCTTAATAATTATGCTTATTTGCAAGTCATGCCATCACGTTCTCTCTCCATCACTTTGGAGGGGCTGGCGGTCGTCACGCGCAAGAGCCTTCGCCTCCTACAAGGTCACCACCACCGCAGCTCGTCCGTGCACCTCCCTCTCCTGCATGCACGTCCCCCAGACCCTGCCTGCAAGTGCCTCCCCGCCACCCCTCCGTCATTGACCTCTACAAGCAACCCCCTCCCTTGACCCCTGCTACAACTGCCTCCCCCCGACCTCCAGAAGCCCTCACCTCGGCTGCAACCCCCCCCCCCCCCCCCCCGTCGCATTTCTACAATCCCCACCTCAGTCGACCCCACCAACCTCCGGATCCGCGACCTCCCACCTCTACCTCTATGACTCCCAGCTCGATCCTGCCCCTCCCCCCCTTCTTCGCAGCTCTGTAACTCCCACCTCGGTCGACCCCACCGACCTTCGGAAGCCCCTACTTCCTCACCTCGGTCGACCCCACCGACCTTCGGAAGCCCTACTTCCTCACCTCGGTTGACCCCACCAACCTCCGGAAGCCCCTACTTCGTCCCCTCGGTCGACCCCACCGACCTCCGGAAGCCCCTACTTCCTCACCTCAGTCGAAACTTGCCCCCTCCCCCCCCCCCTGCACCTCTATGATACCCATATTGGTTACTATCCCCGCACCTCTGTAACTCCCACCTCGGTCGACCTCTTGAATCACCCACCTCCCCCCCACTTGCACCTCTGTGATTTCCTCCTTGGTTTCCTCTCACCCACCCCCCGATGAACCTTAGTTTCATCTTGTTAATTTCCATCCCCTAGCTTAAAACGGTGTCAACAAAAACTAAATTAATTGTTGTATATATCTCGGTCTTAAAATAAATTAAAAATACAAAAAATTGACAAAAGCAAAAAATGTAGTGTTTTTATACCTTTAAAAATGCTCACAAAATTATTCCTCCCTTTGTTTTACCTCTTTTGTGTTTTTGGTCAACAAGAAACTTGTAGATCTCATTGAGATATATAACATTCATGTTTTGAAATTTTCCAAATTCTGTGTCCTTCTTCTTTTCTTCGTAATTTATGTCTGAATAACCCGATTGATCCACATGGCTCTTTATGGTTGAGCCACGTGGCCCGCTTCTCTTCATGCCATGTCCATTCCTTTCTGCATCGTCTGATCATTGTAGGGTGCTTTCATCATGGTTGTTGGTTCCTTCTTCGTTCTCTGCCCTCTGATCCTCCTCCAAATGTCATCTAGATGGAATACCTCTGCTCATTCCTCGGCTATTGGATCATTAGATCCAATGGCCCACGCGCCTTGCCCACTACCCTTATATGTGCTCTGGTCATTTGATCGGAGCCACTCCTTCACGTCCTCCTCTGGATGGTTTGATCACAAGATCCAATGGTTAATGCTCCGTCTTCCATCTCTATATGCACCCTCTCTCTCCCATGTTCTCCTCATCAGTACGTCACCCCTTTTTCCATTTTCCACATCTCCTCATCACCTCCCTCACCTCTCTGAACGTACTCCACCCAAGACCAATCCTCTATGACCCTCGTGAGTAGCATATCTCCCCATGTCTCCATCTCTCTCACTTCATATTTCAATTGATACCCACGTCGTCCACCACCTTCAGCTTAACCCATCCACCTTCAAATATGTTGTCACCGCCTAATTACGGCGATGTCCACCTCTATGTGGGCCTTGAACCAGCTCCTATCTGTCTTCCTATGACAGGGGAGGCCGGATTGTGGTAGCAACGACGACGTAAGTCCCCGGTGTAGACCCTTTGCCATGGTAGGCCTTGCCTTTGGTCGTAGAACGTTGACAAGCTGCTCCCCATGGCAGGGGCAGTCCAGCGATGATCGGAGCACCACCGGTGCTCAGCCCAAGCTGCCCTGCATCCGAAAAATCTCCAGGTAAGCTTCTTATGCTTTTTCACTTTGTTTCTCCTATTAAATTAGATTTACGCATGCCATTTCATCACTAACCCACCCTTGCATGAGTTTCCTCGCACTTCGCTCACCTTTGCACCACGTCTCACTCGCCTTCTCCCCTTCTCCATTGCCTGAACACCTCCGACCCAACTCCTCTCCAATTCTCTAGAGAGGGAGCTCCGGTCTTCCATTCCTCCACTCGCACAAGACTCCACTTCACCCGAACTCATTTAACATATGCACGCTTCGAATACGGACTGACGTTTGCAGGTACTTTCGTCATTGGTTCGGATTCGTCGTCAGAGCTCATTCCTCAAGCTTCGTCTCTGGCATACGGGTGTCGTCAACCTCCTCCAGGAGATCCAGCATCTTCCCCGAGCTTCGATGATGACCCCATACCCACCAGGGCCTCTGTAGAGCTGTGTCATGTATAGAAGACGACGGCGGAGCTCGTGCAGCTTTGGCGGAGGCTTAATCGCGTCGTCATCCAGTGGAGGAGGAGGCATCTCCAGATTGCATAGGTGTCGTTGGATGGCACCCTCCCAATAATCATCCAACGGCCTACATTCAGCCATGTCGACATTTCAAAGCTAGGAGGCTTGAGTGACCCAAGCCAGAGAAAGAAGCGCCAGATCTTGACATGTGGCCCGAGCCTGTGCGCCATCCGAGCCTAGCCCCAAGTGCCTTGGTCACGTGAGGGATGTGCAAATTGCACGGGGCCTACCAATTTCTCCAAACTACAAACAGTTCCAATGAGCACATGATGAGCATGCGCGCCTGGGGTTAATTACATTCAAGCCCCTTTGTGTTTTAATAATTGGAAGTTAGTCCCCACGTGTGTGGGAAAATTACAAGAAGGCATCACAACTTATTTTAATTACATTTAAGTCCTTCCATGGGCTCTTTTATAGTATTTTATCTAGTTATTTTCATGTTTTCTTTGTGTTTATGCCCCTAGACTCTTTTGTTAATATCTTGAGCATGCGATCTCCGTTTTTGTTGATTTTAGTCTGGTTTTGAAGCTTGTTTCATTATCTATCTGATGGCAAGAATTGTTGTATGATTTGACACTTAGAATACAAATGATTAATAATAATTATGGGGTGTCACATGTTTAATTATTGTTATATTGTTGAGTAACTTATAAATGAAGTGTGCTTCATAAATTGATTCTGAAATTGATCTCATATTAATTGTTCATTGATTCTCTCTTGTTAGGGCACATTCGCATAACATTTCACTTGCATCTCACTCCATTATAAAAACTAAAAAAATGAATCTCCATGTGTCTGCATCATGTTTTTTTGTGTATTGGCTAATGCATTTTAATTCAACACTTAATTTGATTATTAGGAGTCTAAATATTTACTTAAGAGGCTTGGGTCCCTGAGTTCAAACTTGGTATTTCCGAAGTAGAATAAATTTGACCGCTTGAATTTAATTAATAAATCAATTCAAGTGGTTTTTGATAGATCCTATTTATCCCGACTGCAATGATGTGAAAGTGTTAATCTAACACTATTAAGGGGTTGAATCTCGAGTTTATCAAAGGGTTGGTCAGGGACCTAGATCATCATTCTTTTTATTTAGATTTTTATTATTTGATTAAGTGGTAATTTTTAACCTTTAGGTTGAGTCATTTGTGTTTCTTACATTGTGTTGATAGTTCTTAAATATCTATATAATGTTTTCTTTTTTGTGGAAGGGTCCCTTGGTGATCAAGGAGGCAAGGAGTTGGAGCTCCTGCTACGAGGAGCTGCAGAAGCAACAGTTGGAGAAATTAAAGATAATTAATGTCTCTTGCATTTTTCATGCATTTTATGTAAATAATTGTATTCAAAGTCGTCTTCGTTTGAAGACTCGTGATTGTAAATGAACAAAGGATTTTGTGGTTGTGTGGGGCTTGTCCCACTTGAGTGTCGACCTAAGATCAGGCGCGTGACTCTTTGAGCTATTTCACATTTTTTCTTATGTATTTGATCGTAGGTAGGACACACATTAATTTGAGATGCACATAGACATCGCTTCACTTAGTCAAAAATTAAATATGTTCTTTTCCCGCTAATAGAAGCATGCTAAGTGCGATTTGTGAATTGACTTGCATACATTCAGAATTTCGTTCTAATTCAGTCTTGTTTTACACAAAGATAGCTCAAGGAACTGCGAGTTTTTCTCTTAGGTATGGATCATGATTTTATCGTATGCATCAGTTTTTTCTTGACATCCCTTCCTGGATTGATCACATAGGATCAAGTGGAAATTGGGAATGAGCGTTAGATGATGTTTGACTGATCAGTGCTCTCATTAAATCAGTGATAACCTTAAAGCTACAAATTGGGACTGATAATGCAAGTTAATCAAAAAATGGAGTAAAAATCATGTTTTGGGAGAGCAACACCCTTTTTACGTAGGATATTTTTGATTTGAGATATCATTTAGCCTTGCGTAAATTAGAACTTGTATTTACAACCAATAAAAAAGACAAGATAAATAACCAAAATTTTTTAGTTTCATGTGAGAGTTGGTGAATCAAGTGTCTTGCTTGGTTGATTGAGCCTTGTTTGTTTCCACACTCTCCCATAGACCTTAAGTACTCCATTCATCTCCATAGATTCATTTGTTCACTTGTAAATTCATCCTAAATTCTTTGTTCCCCTCATGTCTCCCCAACTTCACTTATCCATATATATACTTAAGCTATTCTTGGCCGAAGTATAAGCAGGATCTGAGTCTCTGTAAATTTCAGACTCATTTTTCTTCTCAGCGATACTTAGGTTATTTAATCTAAGTAAAGGGGGTGTCCTCCTTAGTTCATGTATTCTTTCCTATATCTTAACTTGAGTTGTGGCTTTGTCTCACTTAGTGCTATGAGGGCATAGCAAAACTTAAGTATAGGTAGGTATACCATATATAGAGTATATATGTACGTTAGCCATAGCTCTATTTTGAAAATTTTGGAAAAAAATAAAACTTTTTGGGATAGAGTATAAATTTTCTGAAATAAGTTGGATGGAATGTTGTCAAAAGTTTGAAAATTTTTCTCTACCATGTTAGATTATTTTGAAGAAAATATTTTGAAAATTGTTTGAAAAATGAGTTTTACTTGATTTGAAAAATCATTTAAAAAATGTTTGAAAAACATTTTTATATGTGACACTGTTTTGAATTTTTTTCAAAATTCTTTTCAAAAAGAAGGTGGTGTTTGTAAACATTGTGTATAAAAATTTAAAAATAAATAAATAAAATAAAATAAAATGGATAAAGGAGTTAGTTTAATCCCTGACACTTTGATATTCACACTGGATTAGTGATGTTCAAGAACACTTGGTTTAAGAGGTCTTGAGATTTTAAGTTAACCATCCTTAGTCATCAGGGTCTCTAACTCAATTATCTATATTTCCCTAGTTAAGCAAATTTGCATGCTATATTGCATGCTTAGTCTCTAACCTTAAGAATATGATCAGCACTTGACATACACGACTACGATTATGATGAGAGGAGTTGAAATTTCACTTGAGGGATTGGGATGAGGGATTCAAGTTCGGACTCGATGTAATGATGCTCGAGGATGGGATAAAATCATTGAGAGACCTGATTGTCATCATTTTTAGCCGGTATGAGAACATGGTTCTTGTACTATCTCTTGATATTTACCTAAGTGACAAGATGTGATAAAATATATAAAAAAATTTGATCAATGTGTGCCAACTCTTGGTAAAAGCAGTGGAGCTAGCCAAAAAAAACAATGCAAAGAAATACGGATGTTGAGAAAGCTCTCACCTTACAAATCAAATATCAAAGAGCTTCCACCAAAGGCGAGCACTCCCAACCATTTCAAAGTGTCCAGTTGGACCACCGCTACTAAGACCAGGAGTCGAGCTTGCAACAAAAAAGGGCTATGCTTCGTAAATGCTACAAGTCTGGATGTAGAAGGTATATTAAATACTCAAGAAAGGCACACCCCAGTGTACTCCTAGGAAAACAAGTGCAACTGACTCCAACTTCTCTTGACGGATGCACTGATCAACAACAAAAAAATGTGTTGAGTTAATAAGGCACTCAAGACTATCCTTGTTCCAATGAGAGGGAGAGAAGAAATGACACAATCCTATGTCCTCCATCAACTGTCCTTTCATCTACGTTTTTAAGTCTGACAACCAAGCTTGCAAAAGTCGGCCGACTAGGCCGACTAGTCGGTCCGACTAGTCGAGTCGGGGGGTAGCCGACTCGACTAGGCCTAGTCGGCCCTTAGTCGGTCCACCCGAATAGTCTGGCCGACTAGTTGGCCTAGTCGGCCGACTACTCGGCCGACTTTTACAACAACATTCTTTGTTTTTTTTGTTTTTCACTTTTTTTAAAGCAAACATATTCTAATATGCTTAATGTTATATTTAAAGTCAATTACTTCTTTTGTTTCAACATGATGTCATATAAAATGTAGAAATATATGTATATACATACGAATATATGTATAAAAAACGGATTTATATATTTAAAATAATTAAAAATTCAAAACCGACTATTGACCGACTAATTCCGACTAGTCGCCCGACTGCCGACTAATCCTTAGTAGGTGACCCCGCCGACTGAATACCGACTACCGCTTTCTGCAACCTTGCTGACAACTAAAGAGATGGTGGATTGGATGCAATATTTCGTTTATTCCCTAGTGTTGAGGATTGGGTCCTTAGGAGAATTTCTTGGACATGGACCTTAGGTGAACTTGTGACTCTACTCTTGTGACTGCAGTCAACATTTAATTTCATATCCTTATTTTATATGTATACAAAGATTATGATAAAGTAGAGAAATTGGATACCTCTTGATTAGAGCTAGGTTCAGCTATGAAATTTTGGGTCTCTAAAATCGGGAGCTCTTAACCAGATCAGGTCTTGCCTTCACATGCACAATCGGGGGTTAATCCAACTCATTCATTTTTGAAATTCTCGAGGACAAGCATAGTTTAAGCATAGGGGGGTGACGAACCTCAGTTTTATCTTGTTAATTTCTATATATTAAACCCCTACTTAAATAGGTGTCAATAAAAACCAGATTAATTGTTGCATATATATGGGTCTTAAAATCAATTAAAAATACAAAAAATGACAAAAGCAAAAATTGTAGTGTTTTTATACCTTTAAAAACGCTCATAAATTTATTTCTCTCTCAGTTTGACTCTTTTGCATTTTTGGTCAACATGAAACTTGTAGATCTCATCGAGATCTACACCTTTCATGTTTCGAGTTTCTCCAAATTCAATGTCCTTCTTCTTATTTTTTGTGATTTATGTCTGAATAACCTGGTTGGGCCACGTGGCTCTTTCTGGTTGAGCCATGTGTCATGCTTCTTTTCGCACCACGACCATTCCTTTCTACGTCTTCTGATCACTGTAGGGCACTTTACTCTTGGCCGTTGGTCCCTATTTCACTCTCTGTCGTCCATCCTCCTCCAGATGCCATCTGGATCGAACACCTCTGTCTGTTCCTCGGTCATCGGATCATTAGATCCAACGGTCCATACGCCTTGCCCACGAACCTTCGATGTGCTCTAATCATTTGATTGGAGCCACTCCTTCGCGTCCTCCTCCAGACTGTTGGATCACAATATCCAACGGTCAATGCTCCATCTTCCACCTTCATCCCACCCTCTCTCCCACGTTCTTCTCGTCAGCATGTCGCCCCCTTTTCCATTTTCCCCATCTCCTCATCACCTCCCTCGCCTCTCTGAACGTGCTCCGCCAAAGACAGATGAATATCCATTTCATCATATTTATTCTATCATCTTGGCCTTAAAAACCCTAGTAAATGCGTGTAAATAGCCATAGTTCATGCATTTTATCTTTCATGCATCATTATGTAAATATTATATAAAGTACGATTTTTAAAGTCGAAGATATAGAATAAAGAAAAGAAAAGAAAAAAACTAAAATATTGAAAATATTTTATGACCCTAAACCCCGTGACCTACGCATCTTGATGACTAGGTCGACAAGTAATGAAGTAGGGGGAGATAAAGGCCAAAATAGAATAAAAATCTGCATTTATTTAATTCATTTTTATTCATTTTTGGTATCTGATTTTAGTTCCACTTTTATATTTCGAATAAGGAAACTTTATTCATGAAAGTTCTAGATAATTAAATATAGAAAAATACAAATTGATTTCAAACAAAAATAATAAATAGATAAAAAGATATACTCAGAATAAGTTTCCGAAATTGCAACTTCCCAAACTTGTATCTCTTAAATAAAAAATAAAAATATCAAAATCACATTTAATTGTATATAATTCTAATAAGCTACTTAATGAAGGTGGTTTCATATTTTTTGTATCTATGGTGTGAAAGTTAGGTTTTGGACCCCTATTGTATACTTGTATCAATTAAAATATTTATTTTATTTAGTATTCATTATTTTCATAAGTTTATATTTTTATGATTTTGTAAATATTATTTATAATATATGTACATATTAAAATAACAATAAAATACTGAAAAATGTTAAAATAAAATATGTAAAGAAAACATATAGATAAAATACCTATATCTATAACTATATAAATAATATACCTATTTTTTAATTGTATATTTGATATCAGAAAAATAAAATAAAATTATATTTAAGTATATAAAACTAAGTTATAAATATATAAAACAATAAATTTAATTAATTAAATTAAAAATACAAAATAAAAATAGAAGATTAAAATACATATATGCATATACCTATATATAGCCCTCAAAAAGTAATTTGTAATTACAAACCTTGAAAAAACAAATAAAAATCATAATAAAATAATTAAAAAATAATAAATATTTTTTATTCTATAACCTAAAATTAATAAAATCATTTATTATTTTAAATTAATTTTTTTAATATTTTTTCCAAGGATTTTTCTAGTTGGTCCATGTGGACCAACCAGATTCACCCATTGGTTGACCTCGGTCAACTCTCTCATTGAGGTCTGTAGCCAGTCAGAATTTGGTTTTCAACCATTTTCGACATTTTTTGAGGCCACCCCTTTCACCATGTGTCTCACATTCTTCACGACTTTTTCTCCTTGGTGATCCACCTTACTCGCCCAAGGATTGTATCGAACATTGCATCGTTGAGTCATGAGATATGCTTCCTTCTTTGAGCCCCCGGACCTCTTGTGCATAAGGCATCCCGATTTTCCCTTGACCTTTTGAACCCTTTTCGACCCAGCAAGACCCTTCTTCTCATGTGCTCTTGACGGGAGATAGTGACAGGATCTCCTCTAGCCATCTAGGAGGCGTCGCGCATGGCCGAGGAGTGGCTCCACCCATCTCCGGTCGTCAAGGTTCTCAATTTTGGTTCTTCGGCCAGTCGAGGTTGTTTTCCATTTAATTCTTTGCCTTTAGTTAGCTGTGAGTTGTATCTTTAATGTCATGCTTTTACTTTTTCATTATTTAAGTAATCGGTCAGATAAAGATATCAAACACCTTGGCGGAGCCCCTGAGCTCTGGCAATCGCCTTCTCTCTACGATTAATCACTGTCCGCCCCCCCATACTTGCCTTGGGAACACTCTATTGTCGTTCTTGAGCTTTACTTGCAGGTCCCAGGAGTCAAGGGAGTCCATTAGAGTCGAATTTTGTTGGAAGTGTGGTACCTTGAGCCCATTTTCTTCTCTAATCTTGCGGTGGCGCACCGAGGCTCGTCGAGCTGTTTTGGCTCCGTTGGCGGATCAGGGACTCTTCCAAGAATGCAGGAGACACTTTTATGCTATGAAGGAACATCAGAGGAAGCGGATCACACCTGGAGAAGCTCGCACAGTTGCTGGTTTGTCCCGGTTCTTCTAGAGGGTTGCCCCGCCGTTCGATCTCCTCAGTTCTTCCAGAGCTCACAACTTCCATTGGATGCTCTACATCCATCACTGACCGATCAATATCAGGTGTCTAATTGCAGCCGTTATCGAAGAACCGGTATCAACTTTGGATGGACACCACTTGGATAAGTGAAATAACCATCAACGTCCACCCACATACTTGGATGGGGTATTGTGCATTTTAACCCTGCCATTTTTGTATTTAAAGTTTAACACTGAAACTTTCATTTGTGGTTATTTTTATTTCACAAAATTTGCACTTTAGACCCCGCAACTTCTCTTATTTGTATTACATTCCAAGCCATGTCACCTCAAGGGTTATTTTGCATTTTTCAAATAGTTTTACCACTCCACTGGCCTTTCCAACTCATGACACTACCACAAAAAGATGTGATGGAACTCTAAGTTGTGGGCACATGTTCATCAAAACTAGATGCTCATTGCATTGCATATGCTCCACTGGACATTCCTCCTTTGTCTATTCAATTGCTCTTCTTTTTCCAAATCTTTCTTTGCCAAATACCATTAAATTCATTTTAATCACTGACATTGTTGTGGCTTTTCGTCGAATGTTATTTCGATCTTGCAGCACATGTAATGATCTTCCTACAAAAGTTACAACTCGTGTACTTGTAACCTTTCTTTTTTAAATTCATGACTAAATCTATCATGTGGTCCATCTTATCTATTTTTTCTTGTTGGCACCAATTTCTAAATTTAAAGAAAAAAATCAAAAGACTCAACTCGACAAATCACAATGACAAGAAAGCAAATAAAATTACATTATGAATCACACAGACGCAACAATCACATGTACATGTATAGTTTGTGCTTTAGCTTGGCTGCAGAGCAAAGGCCAGTTGATAAATCCATCATTGTGGGAGCATATCAAAAGTCTTCCTAGCTCATAGACTGTGGTTGTTGGCATGGTGGATGAACATCAAAATTTGATATAGGTCAAGGGTGACGGGGTAGCTGGTGACGAGGCGAAGTTCATGGTCGTCGTGGGGCGACTCTGGTGGGAGTTGTGGTAAGTGAGGGAGCTGGCGATGATGAGGGGGGAGTGGTCTCCTTCGTGGTGGTGTTGGCGGTCGGAGAGGGTGGCTGGAGTGGGGCCGAGAATAGAAAGGGGGCGACGGGTCAGCACAGTGGAGATCGTGGAGCGCCGGAGGTGGAAGACGAGTTCCCAACCATTGGGTCTTGTGATCCAACGGTCTAGAGCGAGGCGCTACGGAGCGGCTTGGATTTGATCTGAGGCGAAGCAATCAAGGGGTGTGATTGCGCCACGTGGCGAGTTGTGGGAGCGGCGCTGGTGAACGGCTGCGATGAGGACTAGATGCCGATCAAAGGGCTGAGGATATCGAGTGGATCGAGCGGTCATGATGGAATAGATCGTGTGGATGAAAGTGTGACGCGTGGCGCGAGGGGAGTGAGGCGCGAACGGGTGGTGCAGATGAGAAGGGGGCTCTGATCGAAGGGTTGGCGATGAAGGCGTACGTGGAGGTGGTGCAGCCGTTGGATCGGGATGAAGATCCAATGGTTGTGGGCGCGGGCGGCTAAGGCAAGGGGTGCGGGCCGCGTGGCGCAATCAGAGGGCGCCACGTGGCCAGCTGTGAGTGGTTGAGAGGAGAAATGAGTTTAGAGAGAGAAGAGGTCGAATTTGGAAAAACTCAAAACATGAAAGTTGTAGATCTCAATGAGATCTACAAGTTTCATGTTGACTAAAGACGGAGATGAGGTCAAATATG
The DNA here is from genome assembly GCA_037367405.1 of Ottelia alismoides. NCBI lineage: Eukaryota > Viridiplantae > Streptophyta > Magnoliopsida > Alismatales > Hydrocharitaceae > Ottelia > Ottelia alismoides. Next base: position 188,966 of record JAZKJV010011050.1, read on the forward strand.
ATACAAAAATACATGAGTACAAATATACACATATATAGTATACATAGAGGCCCAAAAACCCAACTTCTTCCTACGAGCTCCAAATTGGATGAAATTAGTCTCATTTTAAAGGTCTTTGAATGTGTATTCATCTGAAAGTGAGTAGACCTATTTTGGAGGTTGTGTGAGGGAGTTATGAGCTTTCTAAGATCTAGAGGTTCTAGGGCTTTATTGGGTGCTTTTACAAAGGGGATCCCTGACTTTTCTTCCTTATATTATTAACTAAAGGTGTACATATTATAAGTATTTTATTCTGGAAGAGATATTAGGTGGGTATTTTACAAGTGGAACTGGCTTCTTATTTAATGCAAATATGAGTGCTAAGATGCATATATTATGAATACATGTATGAATGCTAATTGTGCAAGATAAAGGGAAATATGTTGCTATTTACTCGGGAACAAGACTCTATTTTCAACTTTTAGAGTGATGAATCACAGATTCATCATAGGTGTATAGAGTTATGTATGTGGGTACATATGAATGCTAACTAGGTTGAATGTGAGTATGTATGTGGTTGTGTTTCTTAATAGATGGGTACATTAATAAAGTATGTATATGGGTATGCTAGGATGAATGTGAGTATGTATGTGGGTGTGGGTGTAAATGTCTATGTAAGTATGTATATGGATGTACGTATGTATGTAAGTGTGAGATGTGTGTATGTGAGTGTTCGAGGTATTGAGGTGAGTGATGATACATGGGTGTTGAATATAAGCATGCATATGGAGGTATGTGTACATGTATGTTAGTGTATAAGGTATATGAGTATGCACAAGGCAACGTGAGAGTGTATATAGGTTTGTATGCATGTTTAAAAGTTTATGGATGTATCTATGTGGGCATCCATATATGCATGAATGTAAGTGTATATGTTTTTGGGCATGTATAAACTTGAATATGGGTATGGTAGTGCGAATATGAGTATCTATGTGAGTGAGTTTCTATGTATATGTGAGTATATGAGCATGTATGGGTATCTATGTGGGTATGTAGGAATCAATTGACAACTGAAAGTTGATATTTCAACTGATTCTGAGATTTAATGATATATAAATTTTTTTCATGAGAACGAAATGGAGGGAGAGGATTGTTTATACACAATAGACACATCTTAGGTGCACAATTTTTTTTACTTAGGTATTGAATCAGTCAAATGCCTGGTTAATATTTATTATCACAATATATATTATCTAATCTTGTATATACGTGATTTAATATTTGTGTATAATATGATCTACATATTAACTTCCCTTAGTTTGAGGTCTTAAGAAAAGGGAGTCCTTGGTTATTTCGATGCAAACATGATGTCGATATTCCTTCCACATAAGATGTATTCATTGATAAATTTTGGCAACATATTGGCATTCTTCTAAATATACCAAATTGGACTTTTAGAGATTATGTAATGCATTTTTATGTGTTTTTAAACTTTCAAAGGTCAATTTATGAGGTATATTGGAGAAGTGTGTGGTTATGCTATCGAAACTGATCAAAGAATAAATCTTATATGCAATGAATGTCTACGTTATGCATGCATCAAATTCATCGAGGATGGATGCAACTAAAAATAAAATATTCTTTCCTCATCTATTTTTAAGTTTATTTGAATGGACATAGGTGAGTAAGTGTAAGTGTGGGTATGTAGGAGATGAATGTGGATAATGTAAGAGATGGATGTGGCTTATGTAAGAGACTGTGACTATTGGTTGATGAATATAGCTCAAAATATTTTCATGGTATAGGTTAAGAGATAGACATTGCTCGTGCTTGGATGTACGATCGTTTGGGTTGTAATGGGTCTATGAGAGAGATATTCCTACATGACGTGGAAGGCATCATTCAGTTTTCTTACTTTCAGGGATTAGGGATTAATGACGAAGAGAGGAGAATTATTTATCCCTGCAAGAGGTATGATCTTATGAATAGGGTTCACTACACTATGTCGTTAAAGCACTTGTGTAAAAAGAGTTTTGTCGACAGATATATGACATAGTATGCACATGAAGAGGGGAAGATTTCCAATAACGCAGCATGTAACAGTCTTAAGAATTTGTTTGTACAAATGGTTCGAGATGTGCTTAGATTGAATTTTAGTCAAGCATCTGATTCATATGGCAAGGATGCATATAGTTAACAGTTTGATGAACTGCTACGTAAGGCAGAGCAACCATTATGGTCGGGTTGTCAAACTTTTTCACAAGTATCAATTATTATAGAGTTGTTATAATTTAAAACTTAGTACAATCGATGAATCAAAGAAATCTAAAAAATAACGCATCCTCTGATGTGCCATTTGTTTGTTTTTGATTAATCATGCTTGAAATCTGATAACTTTTAATGTGAGGCTATAGCCCAAGCTCAAATAATCTAACCTCAAAATTGGTCCCTAAATCATGTGTGATGCCTCCGACTATGCCTAGGAGCCATTTACGGATAAAGGGTAAACAAGTACTTGTGGTTATTCATTATAAATCATTGAATAGGAGCCAACAGGACTCTCAACTTGGAACGTTGGGAAAGGAGGGGGAGGGTGGTGAATTCCGACAGGATACATAGTTTGTAGATTCAAGTATGTCAGGTTTCTAATTTGACTGCAGTTGAGTTAGGCATTGAAGTAGTCATTCTAGGAAAATCTGGGAAGTCAACTAGATATTCGAGGGGTGAAAATGCTACTTCTGATGTCCACAAGCAGGGAACAATGGTATCAGCCTCAGTGAATTCCTCATACGTCGACCTCAAAGTCCACAGAAAGAAGAACTCTACGAGAGTGAGAGGTCCGGAAAGAGAAAGTGAGTGAGGGGGTCCAACATGATAGACAATAGTTTCGAATCATTGATCGAGTTGATAAATGTTGCCCGAGCACAATGAATTACTAGATAGCTTATATAAGGTAAAGACAACGATGAGTAAGTTGAGCCTGTCACATGTCCATATTGATGCTTGCTTTGATAACCACATGTTGTGCTACGGAAAACATAAAGATGCAACAAGTTACAACGTTTGTGGTGAGGCTCGTTACAAGCCACATATGAATACATATATCTCATAGAAAATATTGTGGTACTTTTCCTTGACATCACATCTACATAGACTTCACTATTATTGGGAAAACGCAAAGGAGATGACATGGTATATGGAACATACATATGATGGGACTACTGAGCATCCTTCCAATTCACAATATTGGTGAGCTTTGATGGATTTATCACCCAGGTTAGGTGAAGATAGAAGAAATATGGTTATTGGGTTGTCGACTGATGGTCTTAACCTGTATGGACATGGAAAGGATTATTCTTGTTGGCCCATCATTACAACGCCATATAATATGCCACCTGATTGTGCAATAAATGTCAGTACATATTTATTTCCCTACAAGTTCCTGATCTGAGCCACTCTAGTAAATATTTGGATGTTTATCAACACCCTTTAGTAGATGAGCTGAAAGATCTCTGGGAAATGGTGTAGAAAGTTATGATGCAGTTCCTACAGAAAATTTTGAGATGAGGGTCAGACTACTATGGACCCATTTGTGATTTCCCAGCATATGCTATGCTATATGGGTAGAGTACTCATGATTTAAGGAGTTTTCCATATTGTATGGAGAGATTGAAGTCGTTCTAGTTGGAACACGAGAGGAAGCGATACTTCTTTGGCTATCATATATAGTTCATGTTGATTGGTCACCCCTATAGAAGGTAGAAGATGGCATTCAGGAAGAATACTGTAGAGATAGGAAAACTACCACCTCGATTGTCAAGAGCATAATTGTACACTCGATTATTACAATTAAAGATATGTTATGGTGATCACCTCCAGGTATTTAGGGAAATCATAATTGGTCGATGATGAGAATTTTTTGGAGTTGTCATACTGGAGGAATCTTCTTATTAGACGCAATATCAATGTTATGCATATAGAGAAGAATGTACTCGACAACGTATTCCATCCCATATTAGGCACTAAAGGTGAGACTAATGATATTGAAAATGTTCGAAAATATTTAATGAATATTTATGTACTTTTCGAATTATAATTTGAGGAGAGCGCGTATTACCATGTATGAAATGTCCGTTGAGCACGGAACACATGAAAAATGTATGTGCATGGGCATCAGAATTGAAATTACCAAGTGGCTACTTTTTTAATATTTGAAACTAGTGGATCAAAATAAGAATTGTTTCAAGAGGTCAATTTATGAGGTATATTGGAGAGGTTCGTGGTTATGCTGTCGAAACTGATCAAAGAATAAATCTTATATTCAATGAATATCTACGTCATGCATGCATCAAATTCATCGAGGATGGAAAGAAACTAAAAATAAATTTTTTTCTTCTCTCATCTCTTTTTAAGTTTATTTGAATGGATATAGGTGAGTAAGTGTACGTGTGGGTATGTAGGAGATGAATGTGGATGATCAAAGAGATGGATGTGGCTTACGTTAGAGACTATGACTATTGGTTGATGAATATTTATCAAAATCTTTTAATGGTATAGTTAAGCGGTGGACATTGCTCGTGCTTGGATGTACGATCGTTTGGGTTATAATGGGTATGTGAGAGAGATATTCCTACATGATACGGAAGGCATCATTCAGTTTGCTTATAGTCAGGGATTAGTGATTAATGACAAAGAAAAGAAAATTATTTATCTTTGGAAGAGGTATGATCTTATGAAGAAGGCTTTATCACACGGTGTCATGAAGCACTTGTGTAAAAAGAGTTTTGTCAACGGATATATGACATGGTATGCACATGGAGAGGGGAAGAGTTCTAATACTGTATCATGTAATAGTCTTAAGAATTTGTTTGCACAATGTTTATAGATGTGGCTAGACTCAATTTCAGTCAAGCATCTGATTCATATGACAAGGATGCAGAAAGTCAACAGTTTGATGAATTTCTACGTAAGGCGAGCAACCATTATGGTTGGGTTGCCAAACTTTTTCGCAAGTATCTATTGTTGTTGAGTTGTTATAATTGAAGACTTAGTAAAATCGATAAAACAAAGAATTCTCAAAAATAGCACACCCTCCGATGTGCCATTTGTTTGCTTTTGATGAATCATGCCTGAAATCTGACAACTTTTCATGGGAGGCTATAACCAAAGCTCCAATAATCCAACCTCAAAATTGGTCCCGAAATAATGTGTGATGCCTCCGACTTGCCTAAGGAGCCATTGACATATAAAGGGTAAACATGTGACCTATAGTTATTCATTATATTTCATCGAATAAGGCCAACGGGTCTCGCATCTTCAAACATTAGGAAGGGAGGTGGAGGGTGGTGAATTCCGCAAGTATACATAGCTTATAGATTCAAGTATGTCATGTTTCTAATTTGTCTATAGTCTAGTTAGGCGTTGAACTAGTCATTCTAGGAAAATTTGGGAAGTCAACTAGATATTCGGGGGCTAAATACTTCTGATGTCTGTAAGCAGGGAACACTGCTATCAGCCTTAGTGGATTCCTCATACGTCAACCTCAAAGTCCACTGAAAGAAGAACTATACGAGAGTGAGGGGTCTGGAAAGAGAAAGTGAGTGATGGGGTTCGACATCACAGACAATAGTTTCAACTCATTGATCTAGTTGATAAAGTGAATGTTGCCAAGGCACAATGAATTACTAGATAGCTTATATAAGGTCAAGACAATGATGAGTAAGTTGGGCCTGTCATAGGTCCATATTGATGCTTGCTTTGATAACCGCATGTTTTGCTACGAAAAACATAAAGATGCAATAAGTTACCGCATTAGTGGTGAGGCTTACTACAAGCCACATATGAAATCATATATCTCATAGAAAATGTTGTGGTACTTTCCCTTGGCATCACATCTACATAGACTTTACTATTGTAGGGAAACTGCAAAGGAGATGACATGGTACGTGGAATACACCTATGATGGGACTACTGAACATGCTTCCAATTCACAATATTGGTGAGCTTTGATGGATTTATCACCCAAGTTAGGTGCAGATAGAGGAAATATGGTGATCGGATTGTCGACCGGTGGGTTTAACCCGTGTAGACGTGGAAAAGATTATTCTTGCTAGCACAACATTGCAATGCCATATAATATGCCACTTTGATTGTGCAATAAGAGTCCGTACATATTTATTTCCCACTAGTTCCTGAACCGAGCCACCCTAGTAAATATTTGGATGTTTATCAACACCATTTAGTTGATGAGCTGAAAGATCTTTGGGAAAATGGTGTAGAAACTTATGATGCAATTCATACCAAACAATTTGAGATGAGGGTCTGACTACTATGGATCATTTGTGATTTCCCAACATATGCTATGCTATATGGATCGAGTACCCATGATTTATGGAGTTGTCCATATTGTATGGAGAGATTGAAGTCGTTCCAATTGGAACACAAGAGGAAGCGGTACTTCTTTGGTTGTCATATACAGTTCCTATTGATTGGTAACCCCTTAGAAGGTAGAAGATGGCATTCAGTAAGAATATTGTAGAGGTGGGAAAACCACCACCTCGATTGTCAAGAGTAGAATTGTACACTCGATTGTTACAACTAAAGATATGTGATGATGATCACCTCTAGGCATTTGGGGCAAATTATAATTGGATAAAGATGAGAATTTTTGGGAGTTGTCATACTGGAGGAATCTTCTTGTTAGACACAATATCAATGTTATGTATATAGAGAAGAATGTGCTCGACAACGTATTCCACCCATTATTGGACACCAAAGGTGAGACCAATGATACTGAAAATGTTCGAAGAGTTTAATGAATATTTGTGTACTTCCCGAACTATAATCTGAGGAGAGAGAAGATGGCTCCTTCTACATACCGTGTGTGAAATGCATGTTGAGAAAGGAACACATGAAGAATGTATGTGCATGAACATCAAAATTGAAATCCTCAGATTGCTACTTTTCGAATATTTAAAACTAGTGGATCAAAATAAGAATTGTTGCAAGAGTGTGAAGTGTGATGGTTGCAATGTTTTAATGGAGTAGTTGCTACCAATTGTCTTTATGGGTTTTCTCACGAAGATGATCATTGATGCCTTGGAGAAGCTTAGTAACTTCTTCAAATGTGTTTTACTCAGTGAAGATCAAATGATCTGACATGATGACTTTGGAAGAAAATGTGCCGATACTTTTGTGCAATCTGTAGAAGTTTTTTGCTTCATCCCTTTTTGATTCAATGGAGCATATTATGGTATACCAGTCCTACGAGGTTAAAGCTGGAGATCATGTTAAATGTTGGAGGTTGTATCCATTTGAAAGGTATATGTTCTTTTTCAAGCGAATAGTTCAGAATAAGAACAAGGTTGAAGGGTCTAAAGTACATAGTATGTTATGGATGAAGTTACAAACTTCTGTTAAGATACTTGTTTAATGATGTGGAGACCATTCATATCCACATTTTATATAATAAAATTACAATTAGTGAAGTAAATGCATGTCTATCTATGTTTCTTGTGTGTGGGGGGATCCATTTAGGAAGGGAACGACTCGCATGATGTATCGTTGTGAGAAGGAACTTGCAGAGATATATGAACTAGACAACATAGAGGAAGTATCACCATATATCGAGTAAGTACTAACTTAGCATAGTTCTTTTTATGATTATTAGTAAATTTATGTTTTTTAAAAATATAGAGAGTATAGGATGTTGATATAGACAAATAATCCGATATTCACTGAAGTGGAGGTGATTGAAGAATTTCAAAATACTTTTTTATCATAGTTTTAAAGAACATGTCAAATATTTGTACTTGACCGAGTGGAAGTCGAAATTGATGCAAGATTTAGCTATGGGTCTAAATTACACAGTTAGAATGTATGACGATTTCTATGCCAATGGGTCTAGATTCTACTCATCGGAAGGAGATGAGGGGGTGTCTACTTGTAACTCAAGTGTGATGGTTTCAACGTCATGTTACAATGAGTACAATCTGAGCTATTATGGGATTCTTCAAGAGAGAACTGAATTGGAGTACAACACGCTTGCATCAAATCACCTCTTGCTTGTTTTTGTATGATTGCTTTGATCCACAACGAGGAGTTGATGTAGACTCAATAGACAACATAATTGAGGTATTTCAGGGTAGATATATAAGACGGTTTGAATCATTTGTCCTATCTTCCAAGGTTGAAAATATATGTTACGTGCCAAGGGTAAAAACAAAGGAGCTGTGGCAGATTAACAATATTAAGAAGAATGAATCAAGTATTTGTGGAAACTAGTGGAGCCTCATGAGAGGGTCAACCTTCAATAGACCTATTTATTTCCAAATGAAAACATCCATAAGAAATTTTGGTGCTACCTGAGCGATGAGTTAGTATCCAAAAATTCCGTCCTTATGTGTACTTATAGCTTATTTATCGATCATATTTAATTTTATTTACTCAATTGTTTAATATTTTTACAACTATTTTAATTTTTAATGTAGTGGTGATGATAGGAGAGGTGGTGACGGTTTATCTTGGAGGAGCGGCTCTAGCAAATAGGCTGATTCACGAGACGGTAACCGATTGTCTCCTTCCTACCATGCACAGACCCCAAAGCGTAATGGAAACTATTTTATTATTTTATATGAATTTATTGATATATTATTCTATTCCATTCTTATATGCACTTGGAGGTTCATGGGACCCACAAGCTAGTGAATTCATTCAGCGGTGCATTGCTCTTGCGATGGAGGTGCCCCTACACTTTCTATAGTATGTGGTACCTAGTCCGAGTCGTCCATCCCCGAGTGACATTAATCAGCCTACTCTGAGGTCTTCGCACCATGAGTATCAATTGATGCCCGATGCAATGTACCTCACCATCCCATTCCTACTATGAACGAGGTTCCATTTACATGTTGATTCCTAGGTTTCCTCCCGATGGGAATCTTTTGTTCCTTTTAATGGTTAACTAAATTCAATGCATGTCAAATGCAATATGTTATGATTATTTTTTACTCTTCTTTGATATAGATATACTCTGAAGGATTAACATAATGTCGTGAAGGAGTTGTGCACGGTCTGGAAGAAGCTCTAAGAGTGAGAAATATAGATGGACTCACACGAGTCCATATGACCACTAAAGGATTTTGGATGGTGTTTATGTGAGTATCGTAATTCATATAAAATTAACGATTATTTTGTCCCCCATATGTTTAATTACAGTTTTTCTGAAATGCAAAACGCATATGACATCCTCCTCATGCACACTAGGGAGATGTTTCATGTGATATAGACCCATCTAGCCACCAATTGGATCACATATAATATTTATAGGGAGAGGAATACTGCGATAGTGAAGTTGGATGGATATGTGAACTTGGACAGAGTGAAGATGTTCCACCCTTCGTGGTGCATGCTAAAGAGGCAAGGAATTTCATTGTAGAATGCTTCGTGGCACTATTTTAAATCACTAAAATAGTTTGCTTCTAAGCAGATGGAGTCAGTATTATGATATCTTTGCTTTTTGATGATTTTGGGAGGTGTCTAGCGACGGAAGGATCAACAAAGGGAGACAAAAGATTAAGTCCAACAACGATGCCAAGAGTTGCGGGTTTGTGGGGACTGAATGGGTATGTATATAATAACATATTCAAAATCGAAGAAACTACGATGACACTGTTAATTACTTTCAATATTATCACATGCTTCTTTGCAATGTGAGTCGACACTTATGCAATGATGGGCAAAGACACACCTACAAGGGAATCATACTACAACAGAGAGTTCCATGGTGTGTTGTTTATGATGCTCGATGTTTCGTTCTTATGGAGAAGATTTTTATATAGTTAGTTAATAAATTTTGACAATTAAAAAACACAACTATGTTCTTTTCGACGAGAAGTATGAGTCGAATCCTACCAAAGGGAGCCCACAGTTTGACGCTAGGCTCTGGTAGCAGGTGATTAATTAGTGGCAAGTGGACCCGAACCGAAGGCATGCATTGGGGGGACTCCACTCCAGATTCACATCGGAGTTTAGTTGCGGAAATTTGAGGTCTTTAAGTGTTTATGGACAACCCCCATTACACTACATTCATACGTCTACAGGTGGTGTAGATCTGACAACATGGAGACATTATTGACTACTTGGTATACTATATTAACAAATTTGAATCACTCTTATTAGACTGAATTTCTTACGTGGTTCAATCACTGAATGTAGTAGGTATGGCAAGAAGGCTGACGATGAGGATGATGGGAGGGACGATGACGATGATGACAACACAGATGAAGAGGAGGAATATGTTCAGGACTATGAGGTGCAACGGGCGATCCATCATGGGGTCATTATCTGTGATAGGGATGATGAGACAGAATGAAAAGAGAGGGAGAGGCAAAGGGAGAAAAGAGCAGAAAAGGGTAAGGAGATGTTGCGGAGATGGAAGAAGTGAAATAGCTAGGTTTAACATGTTTTCGTGATTTCATTTGAAATCAACATTTGTATATAGTACTCTTTCATCTTAGAACATTGGCTTGATTTTAATATTAGATCCTCAATTTGTACATTATGACTTTAAATGTGCACCAATGGTTGGTTAAAGCATTTGTGGATGTTCGAATGGTTTATGTGCGTTTGGATGGTTCAGTATACTCGAGTGGCTGAATCATTTGGTTGATTCATCGGAATCTAGCTCCTCGATTGTAGTGTTTATGAATATTGAATATGCAAGTGATTTTGTGTCTATGAAGGGTTAGTATGGTAATATGCATGCTACGATTATTCAAGTTTCACAAGGTAAGATGGAAGCTACAGGTAATTCAAAAATTGTTTTTTCATAGTTTGCAGTATATGCGACTGCTTTTTGTTGTATAGGTACTTGCATATTCTACATAGTACACACATATTCATCGACTGGATGCGACTACTCGCCACTACAGTGCTCGTAACCGACAACTACAATGTGTTATACCATGGTCGTAAAGTCCATTTGCGGCCCGGTCAATATGAGTACATTATTTACGACTACATGTAGTCACAAGGCCTTATTTCGAACACAATGGCACTAAAATACGAGCACAAAATGACTACATTTATGCTTGTAATTGAATAGAATTTTTGTGTGCTTATTTCACATGGGGTTATCACAACCGAGTTGTGTGCTTTTGACCCATGGGTGGGGGGAGGGGGGATGGCCACCGTCAAATACCGTGTGACCAACAGTGGAGGAGGGAGTTGGAGGCGGATGTGGATCTACAAAGGAGAGGAAGAAGAAGGTGAAAAAACAAGATAAATGAAAAGTTAAAATCCATTTAGGATGTGGGTCGACAACTAATCCAACGAGAAGTGATAAAATTGCAAAAAGGTATGGATATATATGATATTCCAAAAAAAGATGAGGTATAATTGATAAGTCAGTCCTACAGAAGTTAAAAGGGGCATAAATTTAAAAAATCCTAATTTACTTGGAGTATATGTTTGCATTTTCATCTAAGAAGTTTGTCATTCGAGAATGAAATTAAGTTTTATCTCTTAAGTCCCTAGAGTTTGTTAGCAAATGCATTAAACATCATTCGTGGGTATCAAAGTTGTATAATAAGTCATAAAATCAGCACATGTTTAATAACAAAATATTGTTCAAATGGATAAGTTGGTTGTTCATAGTAGTTTTGAGATAATAGTTGAGTTTATTCAGTCAAAATAACAAGCTTGATAGGTAAAACATACTGAAGTAGTCTATTGAATAAGTATATTTGACCGATCATTATTTCCATCTGGTGGTTATATAGAAAAAGAATTTTGAGAGAAATAATGACGATCATTAAATAAAGTTTCATTTATTAAGATATATTTTTTGTCACTGCAATGAAATTTTCTTAAAAAATGGCTATTTAGATATTCGTTGGCATATCTTCTGTATATCTTCTATAGTTAAATATATAACAACGAATATTATTCCTTGCTTAATTCTTTAAATTCGGAACGAATATTGTATATGTTGCTATATTAATTCATCGCAACGAATCATATAGCAGTGACTATTCACTGACTTCTTCTTGTAGTCGTAAAATTTAGCGATAATTAATATAAATTTTAACAAATAAGTAAACAGAAAAATCGTTGTTATATATAATAACGAATATGGCATTCATTGCTAATTACAAGAAAAAGGATAATATTATAATGAAAATACTCTTTATATCTTTGACATAAGAAGATATGGCGACGAATATTTGAATTATTCATTACCTTAGGTCAATTTTATTGTAGTGTGCTAGAATAAATCTGGGTATCGTAGGACTCGTAAGACCTTGGTGACTTAATGCAATAAAAGTTATTATTTTATCATATCCATATGAAATGAACGATTGTAAATGCACTTAATATTAAGGTCCTCTTGTCCAACTAGGATTGTCTACTATGGCCATATTGAATATTATGCAGTTGGGAGGACACAAATAACTTAATATGTGATATTCAATAAAGATATCCAATCTATAAAAGAGATGGCAATCTTTCTCTAAAGATTGATTTCCTACCAACTTCTTGATTCGTGTCCTCTACATAGAAATTGTGATTCGGATGTGTCGGAATAATCAAGTTAAAGAGTTGACTTGATGCGGTCTAGATAGACTAAGACCTGAATCGTAACTATCATGATCAAGCATACATCCTTTGACCAGAAACAGATATATACATAAATGCCTGAGTGTACACATTTGACAGATCAATAGGTTGGAGACCTAAATAAGGTCCATATACCGACGAGTTGGTGTGCATAGGAAGACATATGATAGGTATAATATCTCAAAGGAATCATACAAATTCATAGTTGATGAACCGGGAAGCAGAGCTTACTCATGAGATATTTTGGGTCAAAATGAATTACATGCATGGTCATCCTATTTATGAAATAAGATACAAATTCGGTATATTAATATATGCTTTTGGAAAGTATATGATTAATATTGTCGCTCAATTATCGAATGGCAAATCTATTGATATATTCCGAGGAAGACGATCAAATTAGAGTTTGAACTTTTGATATATCGAGGTCTTTCAGTATGAACGATGGATGAGTATTGAGAATACTTAGGATCGAATCTATCATAATAAACCATCTACCATGATACTTCCAATTCGAGGGAATAATGAAATCGAATGGATTTTAGTGCTTCCAATTTATTAGCTTAATGATTTTAAAATTAATTAGATTAAGTCTCACTTCATTGGAATCCAATATCCAATTCTATTTTATTGTCCAAAATGTTGGAAATAGAAACGGTGGTGGAAATGGAAATAAATACATTCCTTGAGCTCATTTCTAAATTCGTTTGGACTTTGATTAGAAATGGTCAAGGAAGTTGGATTCAGCTCGTTGACACTTTCTTCTGCTCATGGAGAGTTTGATGCATTTTATTGAGCTCATTTAGAGTGTATGTAAGGTGTTATAGCTCAAGCTTAACATTCGTAAGTGATGCAATTTTTGCTAAAATGACATAAATCCTGAAATTGGACAGTTTTCCAGATTTCAAGTCGTTATACATGGATAGAATGTTCTCTCCGACATTATCTCCAAGTATTTGCATTTGTATCTCATGAGTCCTAATTGGATTATGACTTATACTATTTGATGTCAATATCAAGAAATAAGTGTTATTGTCATATTCATATAATTATTTCAAGGCATAAGTGTGAATGTGATTCACATTAGATTGATAAATGTAAATTAGATTTAAATTTTTATTTGGATTTATGAATATGGTTCATAAAGTATGAAGATTATTCTCATAAAATTATCAATTATGGTAATCATATTATCATATTGATAATTAAGCAGCAACTTCCAACCATATGTGGAAAGTGGGGGGCGTGTGTTGTGACACATGGTGCCACAATTGAAGAGCCATGGATTGGACTCTAAATCGTATTGTTGTGTAATTTATTAATAAATTTTAATTGGTAATTAAAAGAAGATAAATCAAGTTCAATTTCTTGATGAGCAAGGAACTCATCGTGGCTCTTGATTCCTCATCAAGGGGCATCATTGTATATGCATACATGAAGAGGCAACTCTTCTTGGGTGTGTACATTTATTATAAAAGAGAAGACATGCCACTCTCTTTTACAACACATGAGATAAATGCTTAGTCCTTTGATAATTATTCGATTGCCTTGAGAATCAAAATAAGAGAATAGTTTTGTAAAATCAGTTCTCATACACATTTCCTCTTCATGCCCTAGACGTCTACATTGAGAAGCCTCCATCATCTTCATCGACGTGGCCTCGTGGAGAAGATCATCTCCTTCTCCGGATTCCTCATGCTTGAAGAAGGTTTGATTTTGTGCAATGAAATCAGGAGCTTTATCATCCTTTGTTGGACACAATCGTCAAAGCGACATCGAAGTTCGTGAGAAGCTACGTGACTCATCATCATGCCCACGAGAGAGACGAGCGCAAATCGGACTTGATTCGGGATGTCACTTGCTTAAAAGACTCACACTTCACGAGGTAACCTAGATCTCATATCAACATTCATCATATGCGGACAATTATTCTCTTAATTTAATGATTTCACAAAGTACAAATCGTTGGGCTGAAATTTCTTGTTCATACAACGAACATACATTATTTTAAGCAAAAAAATTGCTTTATATTATGTGTTTCTGTCATATGAAGTTAATAAAATTGTATTTACTTTCTTTAGGTACAATTTTTATGAGTCATCATGCACATACGTTAAGCTTGCAATGCCATGACTTTGAAGATTTTTTATAGTATTATTAAGAAAGAAAAAGGGTTAAAGCTATTGATTAGTCATCAAAGTTTTTCTTCTTAGCCTTTTGGTTCAAAGCATTCATCTTATACTTCGTCGAGCATAATATTTGGTATATGTTTTTATCCATTTTTTCAACAAGTCCGACTTTGCAAATCAGACGCTTCATTGGTCATGTTTCCTTTTAAGATTGTTGTAGCTTACAAGGTATGGAAGAAAACTATTTTTTTCATCATCAAAATAAGTCGTATATTAATTTCGTTTGGTTCTTTATCAATGTGGATGTATTATCAATCTAGAGAGACAATCCATTATTCTTCATACCTATATATTCTCTCTAATTCTTTTCTTAAGAAATATTCTCTCTAATGATGAGAGTCATTGTGCTCTTTTGAGAAGAAAGCCTCGGCAATGCCCCTCGAATAACTAGTTTGGGTGGTATGCGAAGCCTGATCGATGAGTGATGCATGAATGGAAGTGAAAAGACCACTATATATTTGGAGGCTCGAATGGAAGTGAAAGTACATGTATTCCCAAGAGGAAGTCGTGTGACTTAAATTTATTTTGACTTATATCTATTTTAATTCACGATATTGTTATATAATGTTGGTACTGTGGTATGTTCGATGTTATTGGATGGATGGCACGTATTTCAGGTGATGAGACGTACACTCTGTCACCATCGGTTTCGAGTATGGCACGACAAAGGAGTAACATATTATAGTTTCTCCTCTTGGAGGACTGCATAGATAAACTATATACCATCCCAAGGTGATATGAACAAAATTTAAGCCTATTTTTAGGGGCAAAACTAAGACCGAGTTTTTGTGCTCAAATTTTAAATTTAAAAGTATATATGAATAAAGTGACTCTCATGATAATCGTCAAATAATTCCAAATCATCAGATTGTGAAGCATCAATGTGGCTCTTATTCATGTAGGTGAGGTTGTCAATTCTCGAATTCATTTGCTCCATGAACTAGGTCAAGGTCTCAAGTGTGGACATCGTGAGAGGTGCCTCCAATAGGTCAGTCTCGGGTGGATGTGAAGGTGGAAAATACGGAGGTGATGGTGGGTGTGGGTAGAAGTCCGAGTCCTGATACTGCGGTTGAGGCGGATATGTACAAAAGTCAGGAGTAAAGTCCTCCTGGAAAAAGGGAGGTGGGCCAGCTGGAGTGGACAAAGAATCCGCAAAGTTCGGATATGGTTTAAAATCAACGATTTCTTAAAATAGTTAGACCACCAAAAAATGCTTAACTTCGCTTTAGATTCGATTTTTAAAAATCTGATTCGGATCCTATTTCAAAATAAATGAAATTGAACCTAAATATAAGGCTATACCCAATTGTATAAATGAACTGAACCTGAAAATTAATGATATGTTTGGTTTGATGAAAATTCAATGGAAACAAACACATATATACACAAATTTACATATCCTTGATCTTGTTCTTTTGCAGCATGATTGGACTTTATCCTGGGTAAGGGAACTTTATAAGGTATCACATGAGAAATGACCGGTTACATCATCCATTTCCATTGTATCTTTATTTAAACATGCATCTCTTTCTTAACCCTCAAACCAACCAATAAAAACAATGGATAAACCTAATTTATTTTTATCAAACCTTATTTCTTTTATTACAACTAAAGGGTATGATATAAATATATATTACAGTTGTATTCTTTTCAAAAAGAAGAATCCTTATTAATCTATTTTCTTAAAATGTAGAAGAGTTGAGTATTGTTCAAATTACTCTTAGGAACACAAAGAGATAACTCTCCATTCATTTGTTTTTGCTTCCTTTCATCAAAAATCTCTCAAATTCTATATTCACTTAAATTCGACTGGATTAAATATAAGTTCAAATTCCCAAGCCTAAGCATAGGTTTAGTCTCATTTATATAAACAAAATGAATTTGAAAATAGTAGGTTCGCTCAATTCATTCCATTTATACCCTCAAACAGTTTACCATGGTTGACATGTTCGATAAAATGGCCTACCATTCATTTCCCATGTTAGCACCAATGTTTAAAAAATCAGACCAACAGTTGAACCAATCTCGTGTCAATTTTGATTTGACGGGGTCGGACCAATGGTCTGAATCGGTTGAACTGGTGATGACATCGTCATGGAATCATAATTCACATGGACCAAAGATTCAGACCGGTCATTTTTTAGAGGTCCGACCGATTGCACGGGATTTATTATTACAAAAACTTGTGATATATAAAATATTAATATATAGAAATGATACAATAAAGTTGAAAAACTCCATCATATGGCAATGCATATCAATATAAACATTCATATAAATAATTGAAGAAGAATGTGCTAAATACATACCAATATAAACATTGATATAAATAATGGAAGAAGCATGTGCCAGTAGTTGGGCAACTAAGTTTTATTTGACATTTTTTAACTAGATGATTCAAAGATTAATTGGTAAGAAATCTTAAAATAGAAGTAACATAGTATTCGTATTTATTGGAGAACGAAGACTTATATAGTTAATTAATATCTTGGTCTGAACACTTGTTTCATGAAATTGCTTTAAAATCCAAGACCTTTTGTTCCTCTTTCAGTTTTGGTACATAACAACAAAGCGGAACCAGTTCTGGACTATTCCTTCACTTGAAGAAGAAATATAAGTGATCCAACAAGGAATATTATTCGAATTCTGTTCAAATTCTCTAAAGTAAAATTTAGTTGAATTACAAAATTTTCGAATGCGTGTTCTATAAAACTCAAAATGGATCCTCAAAAATGAATTCAAACTAAAATCCGTTTTAATTTTAAGCTACTTCATTTCAACTCAATTCATCGTGACTATTAAATGTTAGATAAGCTTAGATATGTATATTTTTTATATAATTTTAAAAATATTTCATTCCAATATATCATGAATATTAAACGTTAGATAATGCTTAATGTTTGATTAAAATTTGGGGTATAGTTCAGCGGCTTCTATACAATTTACTTAAAATTATAATTTTATATTTTGCATCCTTAATTAAATAAACAGTCCAAAAAGTAGCACATGATGTCAAGATCTAGGACAATACTTATAATTAGACAGTTAAATAAGTAATGCATAAAGAGAATTCGTACGTGAGTCATTTACTTTTGAAAGCATCTTCTAGAAATAATAAATGTTTATCATCTAATTTTAACTGATCTCCATGTTGCATATGATATCCACCAAAAAGAATTATTATAATTCAAGTGCCATATTAAGAAAATCGATGTGCTTGAATCATACGATGTACAATAAACATAGCGTGATGAATTACTTTTGAACCCAAGGAGTGGTCGGGTGGTAGAGCAGTGTGCCTCCACTTTAAACGACCCGGGTTCGATCCCAGTGGGGACGCTCCGGACTCCCGAAATTACCGGACCTACTATTAAAAATAAATAAATAAATAAATAAACATAGCGTGATGAGAGACCTCGCAAAATAATAAAAGAACACGTAAGGCATCACACATAAGAATTAAAATTAACAAAAATACAAAGAAAATATTCAAGTTACCTAATTTCTCCCCGCTTTTAAAGTAATACGTCAACAAATATAATCTCTTTCACAATTACTACAATCCGTTTGGTAATGGGGTTGAGTTGGGGTATCCCTTGTGAATAATAGTTGTTTGGAAAGTTGGGAGGGTTGAAATGATAATTGTGATGTGATGTAACATTGATTATATATTATATTAACTTTTCCAATGATTATAAAATATTTTTTATATTAATAGTTTTTAAATATAACTAAAAAATATTATACTAAAGAAATTGTAGGATCAATACAAATAATCCCAACAAAGGTTAAGAGGGTTGGAAACAAGCTCATATAAAGTTTACATGCATTTCAATCCCTGTGACTAGAAAGAGATATATTTGATGATCTAATGTATTTTACGAGTGTACTCCTGTAAAACATTGTAGGAATTTTTACACAACGATACCTATAAACTTTGCCAACTACACAACAATCCGTGTATTTTTCATATTTACTTTGCAAGCCCTACAAAATTACTAACTCTTACACCACAATTCCCGCGGTGAACTCTTCATGGGCCGCGGTGTAAGACAGTAAGTTTGCAATTTGCAAGGCTTGTAGAGTAAATACGAAGAATGCAAAAGTGATTGCATAATTGGCAGACTTTAGGTATTGTGGTCTAAAAATCCCAACAACTACGTAGTAAGTTTGCAGGGGTTGAACGATAAACACGAAGAATGCAGGGGTTGTTACATAATAGGCAAAGTTTGTAGGGTTTGCGGTGTAAAATTTTTAACTGACGCCCCTTCCTTTTTTTTAACTGACGCCCCTTCCTTTTTTTACACTTGCACTGCAACCGCTATGCAACTTTTGTATTTAAACGTTTTATTTACCTTCCTTTTTAATACTACCACTATAAAACTTTTTATTTACACGTTCTATTTTACTATTACGACAAACTGTCAAACCTTAAATTTGTCGATCAAAAAGTACAATATAAGAAAAATAATATAAATGAATATTAAACTACACTAGTTTTTTAAGTACTTTTGGCTTTTCTATACTCATTTTTCTCTTTGCTACACTAAACGTATTTATACTACAGTTGATAATGAGCCACAACGGCTACCAACACTGCTCGGCTAATTCATAAAAGATCTAGACAAAAAAGAACTAGCACCCATTTACTTCAACATATTATTATCCTTTCATCAGAACTGCGCGCCTAAACCTTTGGTAGTCAGATGAGGGGAAATGGACCATTATATTTCTAAAGCCAGGCTGCTCTATTTATGCTACAGAGGATCAACCGTTCAGGTGTACAACACATACACTCATTTGGCACAGTAAAGCTTGGCCAGCTATTTTGCCCGCCTTCCTATCAAGCAAAGGCCTGATCGACTAACTAAACAAACTGTTTATGCAGCAACAAAAAATTTACAGCCAATGAATTGGGACAGCATCCGAAGTGCGAGTCCTGTGGCTCCTTTCCTGAACGACGACTTCGAAGATGATAGGATGCTCCATCCTCACATACCTTGGGTAGCAGATTTTTCTTATTCCAGGAGTATGACAAGCTCCGTGTACTGACGTTGCACCACAATTGCATAGGATTGAATTGATGAATCATTCAAGATGAATATAAGGGACCTGCTTGCTCTACTTCCAAACAATCTCAGACATGAATCTGAGGGCAGGTACACCTCTTATCTCAACATCAACCAGTGGTGCCTGTATTAGTTTCAAGTCTGTAAGTTCTTTATCACTTTGTATCATCTCAAGGGCTCGCATTTGATCCTGCATTGAATGGAAAAATCAATGTAATGGCTGAAGCCTCCTCGAATAAGAATTTTTGGTTCAATGTTGAATTGAAACTATCCTTTGGTAATGTAAAATCATAAATTAATTGCATTTAATGAAAGAATAATACCTTCCTTTTCATAGCACAGAATTTGCAGTCAGAAGCAGACGGTGGTAGAACTTGATTAACAATCAACCTTTTAACTGGAACGTTTTCCTTTTTCAAGGAAGCGCACAGCCTTGATGATTCACTGACAGCCATTACCTTCAACGCAAGAGAAGTTATATCAGGCCAATATATATCACTAGCACGGAATCAAAAAGATTTGGCATAGTACTTGTGATACAAATAGAAAGATGCTGTGTTCATTGGGGTGGAAACTGAAGTTGGAACAGTAAAACACCAAAAACACAAAGTCAGTACTCTTTTTAAAGGTATTTTTTATTTTTTTTTGAAAGGTACTTTGCACCACTTGGTACTAAGTTTTGTGCAACTGCCACAGCCCACACAATTTGCCCTATAAATAGAATATATCATCCTGCTGGATTGAACTTATAATGACCTTCGACTCTCTTAAGACATCCCAAAATGCCTCATCCAACCTGTCCATGTTTTCCTTTTCCCAACACAAACCTTCAAGGCTTCAACTGAGTGTCCTACTACAGAGCAGTGTTGTTGATATGCCTGAATCCTAATCTCATCTGCTTTGCAGCTTTGCTGAAGCAAGTTGAAGAGACATTTTTCTGCGCCAACCACAAGAAGGGTGCGTGAAGCTCGCTGTACTGGCTGTATAATAGCAGCTTCCCTTGGAGTTGAGCATCTAAGTGAGGTGGCAGAGGATGTTGTTTGGCACACCATGGTCATTGTGGCTTGGCCCTCAGATGGATGATACTATAATTAGAGAAGCGTAGAACTTGTCGGAGTGGTCTAATTTTCAGGCTTACACATCTTCCTTCCCAACCAAAGGTGAGTGCGGTATAACATAGGATTTAGAGTGATGCACTTTGTTGAAGGGAGATATTTATAGGTTTTCAAGTTAGCGCTTTTAAAGTTGATTGAGTAGAAATGTAGACATAAAGTAGCGATAGAATTGCGAGTTGGTTTCAATAATGAGTTTAATGAGTTCATATACAGTGCGAAGAGTGGAGACGGTGGGTTAATGTGTGTGTCAAGGGTGTCATTTTTTGATTGATTGTGAAAAAATTCGATGAACTTTTTGAAGTTAGGGATCCATGAAGGCCACTTCTATGAGAAGCTACTGATATGGAGGGGCATGAAGTAGTTAATAAATGGAGTTGCTTACGTGGAGCATGTGGAGTTTGCTGGAGGATTTTAGGACAGTGGGTAGATGTCAACTAAAGACGGTTGTTGGCACTTGTTGCGACTTGCGAGTAACAGAAGCAAACAAGCACAAAAAAACAAGCAAAACACATGTGCACATGGATTTACAAGGTCCACCCTTATCTAGGTTACGTCATCGGGCAACGGATATCGGCTTCACTATATGTGAAGAAGGGAGAATACATATGACACTGAAGACCCTAATCCTATGGGCTTCATATAGTACTCTCAGTGCAAACAAATCCAAAAAGAACTCAAGAAGAAAAGAAACCATTTATGCATTTTTCTTTCAGGTCGGGGACATTGCCCCGCAACCCTTGAAACCCCCTCCCTAGGCTCGCTGACCAAGCACTGAGACCTCCGTCCAGACTTAAACTCCCTTAATAATCACCACATAGTAAAAGGCATGAAAAATTGCAATATTGACCAATTGACCTTATTAACGTTGTGTAGTGGCAAGCCAGATATCACATATATCACCATGCAGAGTCCACTGTCCAAGGTTTGAAAGCGGAACTTGTGAGTTTCCCTCGAATCGAAGTAGGGAGTAGCCTCGAGGGATTCCAGGCATAAGCCTCATTTTTCTCCCAAAAATTTGCATTTTAACTAAAAATGTTGCATTAGAATTAAGAAAATTATGCCATAACATAAATCTCCGTATAGTTAAAGCAATGGAAGGATTTTGTGTAATACTTCGATGCTATAAAGGAGCAAAAATGACTTTCAGTCCAAGATTAAAAGACATGAGCATACCGAAGCATACTAAAATCGCAAGTAAATTTAGTAGTATAAATTCAACACACCGTAATTCGTAAATAAACATGACTGTGCATTCCATGTTAAAAAGATTCATTTCATTATGTCTTCAAAAGCTCCACTACTGAAATCTATATGTATCATATTTACTGTTCAGATGCCCTGAATCCTAACTCGATTGATCGGCTTCGAACATTGCAAAACTAATCTTATAACTTCCGCAAATGTTTGGCAGGCAAAGTCCGCCATCTAAGATGAGAATTCCACTGCGATTAGCAAACATGGGGGCAGCGCACCCGAAAAAAATTCAATTTACGAGTCATTCTCTTCTGATTAGTGGGTATGCATGTTGAGGGGAATCTGTCTATATGGGGGTACTGCGTATATAAACCCATGTTACCCTGTAACATTAGAGCTAATAATCATCCTTTCTACAATTGTTCTTCCACCATCAAGAGAGAGCCTTTGTTAATTGAAAGGTTTCGCAAGGGCCTCATACCGCCTCGGTTAATCCAGGAGCGCAACTTGCAGAGTAAGCTTGAAGCATGCGCCAAAACAGACTCTCGCCTCAAGGTGCTTTTTTGCAAACCACGCTATTGCCAAGCCGAGTAGGATAATACCTGACCATCCTATAATAAGGCAAGGGAAGGACTCCGTGACGGTCCACAATACAAAGTCCATAATTCTGCCTACCAAAGAAAGGAGCGAAAAGACTTCAAGCTATGTGAATGAGATTTACGGAAGAAAAACTCAAATTGCATCCTTGATTAATCCCAAATCGAGAAAACAACCTTCCCCTAAAAGCAAACTTTACTTCCGTTGAAATATAAAATAAGTGCAGCATTATAGACAAGAAGATTAAGAAACATAGAACTACACACAAGATGATCAAGAAACATAGAATTATACATGAATACTATGATTGGATATTGAAGAGATTATATTACTCACTAAACATGTAGAAATAGAATGCAGAGCGTAATCAGAGATAATAAAATATGGATCATAAAGAACACCGGGATTTATGTAGAACCCTACTCCATAAGGAGCGGGATGAGACCACGGAATAAGGCCTCAGAGGGTCGGACTTCCTTATGAATCTCTCCATGAATACAGAGGGTGTTGAACTTCTTATATAGCCCCACAAACAGACCATGGTTCTACTTATAGATGATGTGGGTACTAGAGAGTGAGGTAATTGGATCTTGGAGGGATCAATATTCATTACATACTCTAACTCTCCTCAAGCTGGAGTTGAGAAATCTGCAGTTTGCACTGAAAGAAAATATACATAGCACGTCTTTACTCAACACATCTGAGGGAGATGGAAGGAGACCTGCTCGGAGTGGTCGCTGTTGGGAGAAGACCTGCAAGAGGACAGGTTTGCAGTGATCAACTTGTGCATGTAATAGCGTCACTACGATGACCATGGCATGCCCGGAGTAGAGTTAATGTAGA
Source organism: Ottelia alismoides (assembly GCA_037367405.1). Taxonomy (NCBI): domain Eukaryota; kingdom Viridiplantae; phylum Streptophyta; class Magnoliopsida; order Alismatales; family Hydrocharitaceae; genus Ottelia; species Ottelia alismoides. The sequence goes on from JAZKJV010011050.1 coordinate 212,567, forward strand.
AGAAGACCATTGCATATAGTAGTACTAGGAGGAGACTTGTGCTGAAGGTAGTCGATACTCGGTGAAGATCGTCGGTATGAAATAGTAGTCTGTAGTCTTGATCTTCATGTTGTGGATGAGCAATAGAAGTTTGAAATAATCCCAAGTAAAAAAGTCCGTCTGAAGTAGTTGATGCCGATGTCGAACACCAGAAGTAGAGTGGTCGTCTCTCATATGTAGATCTCGAGAGTTGGGCCTCTTCTATATGTGAACCCTGAGAATGACATCTTGTATATCTTATGGGACCTGAAGTCGGTTCACTTATATAATTAAGGACCCTGAAGAAGAGTGCGCTCTTATGTCACTCCTTTCTCCCATACATGTCAGAAAGGAGACATAGATGATCAAGTTAGGAGAAACAACAGAGAACATATATTTCTTTATTATTTTTCTAATTTTCCTTTTTTAAGTTCTCTTTTTTCATAAGTTGTCTTCCCTTTTTCGGCTTTTCTTTCTTTTTTAAATTGGCATCTTTTTTCTCTCCCCCACCCCACATGCCTTCTTTTTTTCTTTGCAAATTCGAGCCCACATAACCACCACTTCTTTTTTCCTTTTTTTTAACCACTCAGAACTCCATCCATTTGGACCGTACAAAAGTTTCAAAGAGGAACAAAAACATGGCAAACCAACAGTTGGGCCCCAAATATTTCTCTACCTCCATTTTTTTACCTCGAAACATGCGCTTTTTTGTTTTCTATCCAGCACCCCCCCCCCCTTCGTTCAATTTTTTATAGGATATAACGGGTTTGTTATGCCTATTAAAACTCATTCAAGGGGTTTCCTCCCCTTTGAGACCCAGGGCTCCCCAACGAAGAACCCGTTGCCTCTGGCCCGATGACTGGGGCGAGAGGAGGCGTGTAAACTGCAATGGATGCGAGCTTCCTGCGAGCGTAGAGGTGTTGGCTTTGCATCGTGAAATGGAGGCTAGAGGGAGGCGATTATGGTTAGGAACTGCAAATGGGACGCGAAGGAATCGCTCAGCCTTGTAAAACGAGGCTCTTGGTGACTTCAAGGCACCTAATAGGGTCGATACCTGTGAGGATGTTGGAGATGTTACTGATGCAGAAGGTCGACTATGAACCTCTTGAGGTCCTCCAATAGGAAGTAGAGTGCTAAGACGCACGTCGGCATGTACCCATGGAGGAGGTGCTTGCAGGCCTAGTGTTCCTTCTTTGAGAACTAGGCAGTGCCTCAATTTTTCTGCTTCTTGTGCTTGCACGAGAAGAGGGTGGAGGAGAGCGATCTTCACAACGCGTTGCGGATCCTTTTCGCGGTGATGATTTGGAGGTGCTTGCGTACTAGGAATATGCTTGGACGATGTGTGCGTGTTGCAACTGGAGTTCTCTCACTTGGGATTGTTTGGAGAAAATGCACGCACTAAGAGCAATGAATCACGTAAGGGAACTCTGTTTCCAGAGCTTTTGGGGCTTGAGAAAAAAGATGACACCGTTGATGATCTTACAATGGCAATCCACGTTGAAATATGAAGTTACATCGCTGCTTTGCAGGATTAGGGTTCCATGAACCCTAGAACTTTCCTGAACTCAGCAATGATGTGCGCATTAGCACTGCATGAACCTTGAAACTCTTTGAAACTTTTAAACAGATCTTGAAGACCAAAGAACAAAAAATAATCGAAACATAACTTCAAGAACAAACACTAGAATCGAACCCGCTCTGATACCATGTAGAAGTAAAATGTGGAAGCGTAAATAGATATAATAAAATATGAACCACAAAGAACACTGAGATTTATGTGGAACCCTACTAAGAAGTAATATGAAACCATGGGAAAAGGCCTCAAATGATCATATAGTTATTATGAATCTCTTCATGGATACAGGGAATGTAGGGCTTCTTAAATATTCCCATAGACAGACTAGAGTTCCACTTATAGACAAGGTTCGAAAAAAAAGATGGAACGAAGCGTTTTCCCTGGAAGCGAGGCATAGCCTCGAGGCGGTCGAGGCGTAAGCCTCAATTTTGTATAGAAAAATAATTATAAAATATATAATAAATATATTTTTTGGTGAAATAATATAATCTGACAAACATATAGTATATAACAATGTAATATATGATGATATTATGAAGATAAGAACATGAAAAAAGGATATGTCAATGACTCAATGCCATAAACCTTTCTAAATTTCTACCCAATCAAAAGGAAATCATTGGTTATAACTATCACTAAAAATTTATCTAAAATGGATTGGCTATAGCTGTCATTATAAATATCCAAGTTGTTGATATGAATCAAATGGTTTGAATCCTAACTATATGTTCTACTATACCCAGATGAAGAACGGTTTGATGCCCTCCTGTACCACCATACCCTACCAGTACGGGGCCCTCGCAAAAAAATTTCCTTCTATGAGTATTCGAATTCGTATACACATTTTTATATGTTTAAGGATGTAATATTAAGAGTTTACTAAAATAATTTGGCATGTTAATGGTAAATATGAATAGGAAAGAGGTCAAATTTAAGCATATGAATATGAAAGAGGTCAAATTTAAGCATTCGTCTTGCATAAATTAATTGTTAGACATAATTAATATTAAATATGAAACAGTTTGTTGAAATAGTTACACATAATTAATAGTAAATACGGAGATATGGGTACGAAAGAAACATCAGATTTAGGCATTTAACTTGTATAATCATTATCCTAAACAAGTATATATTTATAAGCTTCTCAAACCACCATGTAAACTATTAAAATCATAAAAAAATCTTCAAAAAAATAAAAACGCCTCGGAAAACGCCTCGATTGCCTCGAGGCGAAACACCTTGAGGCTACGCCCCAACCACTCGAGGCGCACGCCTCACTGGACAAGGCTGAGGCGTACGCCTCGAGGCTAAAAAGGTCCGCCTCGCCTCGAGGCGTACACCTCGATCGCCTTGAGATGCGCCTTTTAATACCATGCTTATAGATGATGTGGGTTTAACAAAGAGAGTAAGGTAAATGGATCTTGGAGAGATCCAACCCATCTATTACATATTCTAATAAAATATACGACTCTTCACTCCCCCTCAACCTGAAGCTTGAAAAGTTGTAGTTTGTTATAAAAGAAAATAGCCAACACATTTTTACTTGAGTATATACTGAGGAGGTGGGAGGAGACTTGCTCGAAGTTAGCACGTTTGGGAGGAGACCTATGCTTGGAGCATATATATGATGTGTTAGAATTATTATATTACAATTATGTTTGTAACCCTTCGGGTTCCATAACCCCTCAGGGGTATTTATGTATTTTTCCTCTTGTACTCTCTAGGGTTTTCTCTCCATATAAGAGACCCTAACCCTATGGAATAGATATCCATTTGTCTCTCTTCTCCACACGGTAGCAGAGCAACGGTCCTAGACTGGGGTTTTAATATAAAATCTCCACCGCCACCTTCAAGCCTCGAAAAAGCTTGTGTGCGCCCTCTTCCCTTAATTATGGCCCCACGCAAGGCCCTCCAATCGCCTCCAGTGAAGTAGTCCTCCTGCTAGCGCTACTCTGCGCTTTTAGGACCTCCTACGAAGGTCGTCAGCCCCACAGCTGCCCTCCATGGGTACCGTAGGACTCCTTAGAGAACCAAAACTCATCACGGATCGCTTCCAAGAATCCAGATTTGCTATCCATTGAGGGTTTTCAGCCCTTCTTCAAAGGCAAACGTGAGTTCTAGAGCATTCTTTAGCTATTATATGTATCCTTAGTTGATCACAGGATCTTCTTTCTATTTTAAGACCACCATGGCGTCTTCTTCTACTGAGACAAAGCCCTTGGCCACGAATATTATGGCACAAGGCACTACTATCAAACTTAAGGGCACAGAAAATTACGTGCTCTGGTCTCGATCTTTTATGGTGTTCATTGGTGGTCAGAGGAAACTCTACATTTTGACTAAAGATCCTTTAGATGAAAAGGACAAATAGTATGACAACTGGCAGACTGACAACTATTCGGTTATCAACTGGATGACCAACACTGTTGAGGCTCTCATTGCCTCAAATCTTCTTTACAAAAATACGGACAAGGAAATGTGGGAGGATCTCGAGCAAACATACTCCCAAAAGAAGACGAAGTCACGCCTTGCAGACATTTACAGGTGAATCTGGTCGGCATCTCAGGATGATTCCACCCTCATCGAGTACTACAGTGATCTATCCAGTCTGTATGAGGAGCTTCAATATTTCGGCCCTCATGTTGCACTAAACAGATACAAGAGCATTTGACTGGCATGGTATACCGCTTCCTTGATGGCCTACATTCTAGATACCATGCAGCAAACGACCAATTTCTTATATCAGACACACTGCCAACAATGAAGGTCATCTTTGGCCGACTTGAGGAGCTCGAGACATTCGTTGTCTGGTCTCCCGTCTTACCTTCAACCAAGGCCCTAAATGTTAGTTTCAGTCACCATTTCGGCAAGGTTTGAAAAAACGAAAGGCGGAACGAGGCGTTTTCCCTGGAAGCGAGGCGAGGCGTAGCCTCGAGGCGGTCGAGGCGTAAGCCTCAGTTTTGTATAGAAAAATAAATATAAAATATATAATACATATATTTATTGATGAAATAATATAATCTGACAAACATATAGTATATAACAATGTAATATATGATGATATTACGAAGATAAGAACATGAAAAAAGGATATATCAATGACTCAATGCCATAAACCTTTCTAAATTTCTACCTAATCAAACGAAAATCATTGGTTATAACGTATAACTATCACTAAAAAATTATCTAAAAGGGATTGGCTATAGTTGTCATTATAAATATCCAAGGTGTTGATATGAATCATATGATTTGAATCCTAACTATATGTTCTACTATACCCAGGTGAAGAACGGTTGTATGCCCCCCTGTTGCACCATACCCTACCAGAACGGGGGGCTAGGGGGGCCCAGGTTGGCCCCCCCTTGCGGGGGTGCAGGGGGCAGCGCCCCCGTCCCAAATTTTTTTTTCTTTTATGAGGATTCGAATTCGTATACACATTTTTATATGTTTAAGGATGTAATAGTAAGCGTTCACTAAAATAATTTGGCATGTTAATGGTAAATATGAATATGAAATAGGTCAAATTCAAGCATATGAATATGAAAGAGATCAAATTTAAGCATACATTTTGCATAAATTAATAGTTAGATATAATTAATAGTAAATATGAAGTAGTTTGCTGAAATAGTTACACATAATTAATAGTAAATGTGGAGTTATGAGTACAAAAGAAACATCAGATTTAGGCATTTAACTTGTATAATCATTATCCTAAACAAGTATATATTTATAAGCTTCTCAAACCACCATGTAACTATCAAAATCATACAAGAAATCTTCAAAAAAAACAAAAACGCCTCGGAAAACGCCTCGACCGCCTCGAGGCGGAACGCCTCGAGGCTACGCCTCAGCCAGTCGAGGCGCACGCCTCACTGGACAAGGCCGAGGCGCACGCCTCGAGGCTAAAAAGGTCCGCCTCGCCTCGAGGCGTACGCCTCGACCGCCTCGAGGCGCGCCTTTTAATACCATGCATTTCGGTGATCGACCGAACCGGAATTTCGGTGGAATTTCAGTAGAATTTTGATCAAATTTCAATCATTTCGGACATTTTTTTTGTACTAGGACCCTCATATTTCGGTCATTTCGGTCAAATTCGATTTCGACAGGATATCGATATTCGACAGAAATTCGACCGAATTTCGCTGAAATTTGAGGCCATGCCTTCAACAGAGAACTCTGCACACATCGCACCATCTGGATGCGGAGGCAGATACGACTTGCGAGGAGGACGCGATCGTGATCCAAGTCGTGGCCGTGGACAGGAATCTGGACGAGGTCGTGGCTTTGGTCGTGGGAGAGACTCTACTGCCCCATGCACCCACTGTGGTAGGTGGAACCACCCGAGTGAACGATGTTGTCAGAAGTTTGGCGAACCTTCTTATCACGCTAATAATGCTTATGAGGATGCCTATGATGTGGAAGAGACATCGCCTACCACCAATGGCAAGACTGTTCATTTTAATGATGCAGATTACTCCCGCCTAATGCAGATCCTTCAGACTTCATGGCCTACCACCATTAGTAACACTACAACTGCTACTTTGGCCACCATACCATCTACCTCTATGAAGTCAGTTCGAGTCGCTATTGGGACTGAAACATGGATTACTACTGTTGGAACTATGGAATTCTCTTCCAAGCTCCGACTTTCGAGGGTTGATTGTGCTCCTTATTTTCCTCTTAGCTTGCTGTCAGTTCACAAGCTTTGTGTTGAGCTTCATTGTCGTGTAATATTTAATGAGTCTTGTTATTTTCAGGACATTCAAACGAGGCAGATTTTTGGTGGGGGTCATGAGAAGAACAGCCTATATTACCTTGGCATACCCTCAGACTCCAATTTTGTTGGTGTTGCATCTATCTCCGAAGATCCGCTCCTATGGCATCAGCGCCTTGAGCATCCCTCTGCCAAGGACATCTCCATGATGTTTTCTGAACTCTCTGCTCTGAAGCCCTTTCAGTGCGAGGCATGTGAGTTCGGGAAACACCATCGAACTTCGTTTCCTATTCGTACTGAGTCTCGTAGTACTGCTGCTTTTCATCTTGTTCATTGTGATGTTTTGGGACCTTGTCTGATCCGCACATTAAGTAGTCATCGCTATTTTATAGTTTTCATTGATGATTATAGTCGATCTTCTTGGGTATACCTAATAAAGGAGCGTTCCGAGATTAATCAAATTGTCAGAAATCTCTTTCAATATGTTAAAACTTACTTTTCTAGCATTGTTAAGATCATTCGTACTGACAATGCTCTTAAGTTAACCCAACATGACTCGACCTCTTTCTTTGCATCCCAGGGAATTGTTCACCAAACATCATGTCCATATACCTCATAACAGAATGGTATAGCTGAGAGGAAACTCCGACACTTGTTAAATGTTGTCAGATCTCTTCTTAGTCAAATGAGTGTTCCTAAACAATATTGAGGAGATGTTATCCTTATTGCATTGTATCTCATTAATTGTGTTCCTTCATCTGTTCTCAAAGGGGCAACTCCATTTTCCTTACTTTATCCTGCTGAGTCTCCTTATCCCATACCTCTGTGAATTTTCGGTTGTATTGTCATTGTTCATAACTTTCATGCAGTTGACAAATTACCCTCCCGTGTCATCAAATGCATCTTTCTTGGATACTCTCGCACCCAGAAAGGCTATTGTTGCTATGATCCTGTTGGACGTCTATACTATGTGTCTGTTGATGTCACCTTCTTTAAGCAAACAAGCTATTTCACACAGACTGTGAGCGACATTCCTCTGGACCTCCCTCCACCAATCGTCTATACTCGCCAGCGTACCTCTATACCTTCTACACCAGTGTATGTACCTTTGTCTGTCCCTTTTATGCAGGATGATATGACCACTTGAGTGCTCCCACCATTGTTGTCTTGGATGTACCTGGGGAGCTTCCTACAGCTCTACGCAAGCAAAAAAGGAAATGTACATATCACCCCATGTTACATTTTACTTCTACATATAGTTTATCTAGCTGTGACAAGAGATTTGCATATGCTCTGAATGTTATTACCGTTCCAAGAGATCATTTCAGTGCAATGCAAGATCATGGCTGGCGACAGGCCATGGATGAGGAGATGGATGCACCTACCTCCCGAGGCATGTGGGATCCTGTGACATCCCCTCGGGAGTTTGCCCTGTGGCTTGTCAATGGTTCTTCACGACCAAACAGTCGCTTGATGGTTCTATTGACAGGTTGAAAGCCAGACTTGTTGCCAAAAGTTTCACACAAACCTTTGGAGTTGATTATTTTGAGACCTTCTCGCCAGCTACCATAATGGGGTCGATATGTACCATTCTCTCTGTTGTTGCCAAGAAGGCTTGGCCCATTTATCAACTTGATGTGAAGAACGCCTTTCTCTATGGTGATCTTGAGGAGGAGATCTATATGATGCAACCATCTGGGTATGTAGTCGAGGGGGAACATGTATGTCGACTACGCAATGCCATTTATGGCCCGAAGCAGAGCCCAAGGGCATGGTTTGACAGGCTCACTACGGAGATTAACACACCTGGTTTTCAGAGGACAACATCTGACTACTCTGTCTTTGTTAGACGACGGTCTATTGACACGATCATCCTTGTTGTCTATGTTGATATGCTTAATGTAGATGGTATCCAGGAGACCAAGGCCTTCCTCTAGAAGGTCTTTGTCACGAAAGATCTCGACCAACTTCGTTATTTTCTTGGTATCAAAGTAATACGCACTACAGTAAGGCTCTATCTTTCATAGAGAAAGTATTGCCTCGATATTCTGACTGAGGCAGGACTTCTTGGATGCAAGCTATCTGGCATTCCTGCAAAAGTGAGAAAATATTCAACATTTACTGATCCAGCTTTTGAGGATGCAACATGATACAGAAGCTTAGTGGGAAAATTACTCTATCTCACTGTTACTAGGCCAGATATATCATATGCTGTGAGCAGAGCCAGTCAACATATGGAGAAGCCTCTTTACAGTCACTGGCAGGATGTTCTTTCGATCCTTCGATATTTGAAGGAATCTCTCAGACGTGAACTTTTCTATGGGGAGAATGGACATACTAGTATCTCCGCCTATACAGATTCTGATTATGCTAGCTCTCCTGAGGACTGCCGATCCACTACAGGATACGCCATGTTTGTTGGGGATAATCTTGTCACTTGGAGAAGCAAGAAGCATACAGTGGTATCCAGATCCAGTGCGGAAGCAGAATACAAGGAAATGGCTCAGGACACATGTGAGATCACATGGCTTATTTCTTTCCTAACAGAACTTGGCATGTCAAGCACTACTCATGTACCCTTATACTGCGACAACAAGTCTGCCACGTACATCGCCACCAATCTAGCTTTCCATGAGCAGACAAAACACATTGATGTTTTTTTTAGCAAAAGCACGGGGGAGCCCTCCCGAGGCGGGAGTCACCACACCAAAGCATTCATTAATAAAGTAAAGTGTACATCAGTTTGATACCCAGAAATTGTACAAAACATTACAGTGGGCTACAACATTCTCGGAGTAAAACCGCTGCCCCTTGAAGATTGTATCATTCCTACCAAGCCAAATAGCCCACAGTGCGGCAAAAGGCTTGGAGACATCATCGGAAGACCCATGGCCGACCCGACGAATCGACCGCCAAAACTGATCAGCATCAAAGGCCCGGACCCACGAGAGCCCCAATGACTCCCAAACCTCTGCGGAAGACCTGCAACCAAAGAAGATGTGGTCCACATCCTCCAACTCGTCCTCGCATCTGTCACATTTTATATCCGTCCCACCCAGCAGTCTGCCTCTTCTCACTTTATCACAAATACGACCTCTCCTCATACACCAAAGGAAGACCTTCACCCGTGTAGGAATCTTAGCGGCCCAAATCATCTTCACGTCAGCACGCAGCTCTTCATCACGCTCCACCAAAGCCGCAGCAACCTTCCGATAGGCCGTCTTCATTGAGAACCTACCACCAATCCACTCAAAACGGTCAGGGTCCCCCGACAGTTCCCCGGCAGGGGGAATCTCAGACAACATCCTCAAAAACTCCTCCAACCTCTGATCCGAGAGATCCGCAAGGAACCTCGGCGCCCACGTCCCAGCTTCGACGACCTCCGCCACCCGCGCTCCCCTATCAACGGCCAACGCCATTAACCAAGGGAAGCGGAAGGCCAGGGCCCCATCCCCCGTCCAGTCATCCAGCCAAAACCGGAAACGAAGCCCATCCCCCAAAATCAGCCTAAGAAGCGGCCGAAGCACCGGAAGTACGGCACGGATCCCACTCCACAAGGAAGACTCATGACGCTTCCTCTCTGCCACCAACTCCCCAGTAACACCATAAATCTTTCTCAGCAGCTGCAAGACAGGCGAATCAGACGAACCCCAAATGCGCACCACCCACTTGGCTAACAGAGCTTTGTTCATAGATTCCACGTCCCTAAAGCCAAGGCCCCCTCTGCAACAGGAACAGCCAGGTCCTTCCAAGCCACCAGGTGCAACCCCCTCTTTGCCTGCCTTCCATCAGACCAGAAAAAGGATCTCATCAAGGTCTCAATCCTCCTTCTAACACCAACCGGCATTAATCTCGTTGAAAAGAAAAAAGTCGGGATGGCCGAAAGAACGTGCTTTAGCAATGTAAGCTTCCCACCCTTGGACAGAGTGACAGTCTTCCAACCTTCCAGCTGCTCCTCCATTCTGCGCAGCACACAATCCCAATCGGACTTCCTCAGTCTACCCTCAACCAGAGGCAAACCCAGATAGGTTATCGGCAGTCTCCCCAAGGGGCAACCTGTCCACTCCGCCAGCCTGATGCTCTCCTCCCCACCCAAACCAATTGGAACAAGGATCGACTTCTGCCTGTTAATCTGCAACCCAGAGAGGCACCCAAAAACATCCACCAGCACAGCTGCATTGCGGTTCTGCTCCTCCGTCCCTCCAGGAATACCAGTGTGTCATCCGCATATTGCAACATCGGTACTGAGATGTCCCCCATTCGGAAGCCCTCGCACCAGTTTTCTTCCACTGCCCGCTCAAACAAAACCGTAAGGCAATCTGCAACCAACACAAAAAGCAGGGGAGCAAGGGAGCAGCCCTGACGCACCCCCCTCTGCGGTTGGAACCATCCTCCCTCAGGCATCCCATTTACCAGCACCGAGCATGAGCTAGTGGTGACACATCTCTTAACCCAAGCAATCCAATCTTCCGGAAAACCCCTTTTCTGCAGAGCTAACCAAAGGAATCTCCAACTGACACAGTCATAAGCCTTGGCGTAGTCAATTTTCCAAACTGCACCTTTTTTTAGACCTCTTCCACTCACGACAAATCTCCGAAGCGGTCACGACTCCATCCGCCATAGATCGACCCGGAATGAAGGCGGATTGGGCCGGCAAAACCACAGAGGATAGAGCCCCTCTGCTCGCCAACACCTTGGCAACAATAAGATAAATGCCATTGGAGATAGATATCGGCCTGTAGTCCCCCACCCCCACTGGGGTATCTTTCTTCGGCAACAAAAAAATCAAAGCCCTGTTAACTTTCTCAAAACCCATGTTGCCCCCCTGAACTCAGTCAGAACCTCCAAGATGTCCCCCTTCAGCAGATCCCAGAACTCCATGTAGAATGATATGGAGAAGCCATCCGGACCCGGAGCCCCGTCCGCATTCAGCTCCCAAACCGCCTTGCGCACCTCAACCTCCGTGAATTCGGCCACTAACAAATCAGCCTGGGCACCACTCAAGGGCCTCACCCCCCGACCCGACCAACCCCAGTCATCTTCCACCAGCACCCTCCTCGAGGCACTCACAAAATGACTCCGCAAGGCGATCCCAATCTCCCTTTCGTCGGAAACTCTTTGGCCCCCTACCTCCATCTCATGCAAGAAGCTCCTTCTCCTCCTCCCGGAAGCCACAGAATGGAAGAACCGCGTGTTGGCGTCCCCTTCCCTTAGCCACTTCTGCCTGGCCCTCTGCCGCCAATGAACCTCCTCTTTTCTGTCCTCCCGAAGCACGGTCTCTAGCCAAGCTGCCCTCTCCTCCACCTCCTCCGGAGACAGGCCCCCATCATCATCAAGCCCGTCTAACCTGCTGATCCCACCCTCTGCCTCTGCCCTGACGGTCCGTCGCCTCCTGGCGATATCCTTCCCATAACTCAACAGCAACCGCCTCAGTGACTCGAGCTTGGCCGCAAACCACGACACTGCCGAGCCCGCCACCGCTACACTCCGCCAATGTTCGTGCACCATGTCCCGGAAACCATCCTCCAACAACCACTTCTTCTCAAAGCGAAAAGAGAACCGAGCCAAGCGCTCCTCACCAGAAAACCATAGAACAGGAGTGTGGTCCGATAAAGTCCTCGGAAGAGCCCAAGCCCTCGCCAAAGGGAAGACCTCCCCTGCCTCAACCGACATCAGGAACATGTCGAGTCTGGACCTCGCCCTCACGTTCCTCAAAGTGTACTTGCACCCAGTCGCATCCACAACAGACAATCCCAGAGACCGAACCACCTGCCTCATATCTGCTGATCAAGGATCAGAGCCTCCGCTCCCCCCCGGCCTGTCGTCCGGTAGCAACGTGACATTGAAGTCGCTAAAGATGATCCAAATACAGTCGCCAACCTCAGGCCCAGCACTCTCCAGATCCCCAGCCAAGCTACCATCCTGTCGCCGACACGGGCCATAGACATTAGTAACACACAGACAGATCCCATCCGCCCTCCGCCGCAGCCGAACAGACAAAGTGAACTGGGAGTCGGACATCCTCAGCAAGTCGAATGAATCAGATCGCCAACCGGAGAGCAACCCCCCTGAAGCCCCAGCAGCCCCCTTGTCCACCAACGAGAAACCCCCCCTACTCATCTCCCGCCGCAACTGGTCATCCAAAGACTGCAACTTAGTCTCCTGAAGCAAGAAAATATCTGCACCAGCCTCTCTCAGCAGATTATGCACCCCGAGCCTCCTTTCAGGCCGGCCCAGGCCCCTCACATTCAAAGATAGTAGCTTCATCTGGCGACCAAAGCTTCCCTCTTCCTTGGGGGAATAACCCCCAAGCGTCGTGCCATGTCCCTGTTGAGAGCCGCAAAACAGTTCCGCACCACCAACGGGCTTGCCGCCCTCACGCTCACAACCTCAGCATCTGCCCCCGATGCCAGAGATGCCCTTAGAGCAGCCCTCGCCTCCTTCTCAGCCCTCCTCTGCTTCCCTCTCCCCCTTTCATACGCCACACCAAAACGCCACGGCAACTCCCCGCCCAAAGGCTGCAAAGATCCTCCCTCCTGCCCCACCCCAGCCGGATCAGCCCCACCCCCAGCTGGAACCTCCCTACCCAACGCACCCTCAGGCGAACCAGTCACCCCAACCACATCTGGCACCCCATTCAGCTGAAAATCCCGTCCCCCCGGAACAACATCCCACTCCCCCAGAGATACGTCCACCCGCGGAGAGTTCACAGCTCCCCCCCCCCTCCGAAACGGCGCCCAAAGCAACCCCCTCCACACCTCGGGCCAAAACCCCCTCCTGAACCTCCTCCACCAGACAAGCAGCCGATGCCGACCGAGCCCCACCCCCTCCCAAAGCCTTCCCTCCGCCAGCAGACCGTGCCGGAGCCGCCAAAAACCAATGCAAAGAAACAGCCGCCAACCCCAGAAAATCCACCGCCGAAATGGAACCGAACCGAAGACATGTTGATTGTCATTTTATTCATGATGCAGTACGAGAAGGATGAATCGGCACTCCACGCATCTCTACTAAACTTCAACGTGCAGACATCCTCACAAAGGCTCTTCCAAGGAAGCGCCTAATGTACTTAATATCCAAGATGGGCTTGATCGACAGATATGCTCCAACTTGAGGGGGAGTGTTATAATTATTATATTACAATTATGTTTGTAATCCTTCGGGTTCCGTAACCCCTCAGGGGTATTTATGTATTTTCCTCTTGTACTCTCTAGGGTTTTCTCTCTATGTAAGAGATCCTAGCCTTATGGAATAGATATCCCATTTGTCTTTCTTCTCCACGTGATGAATACAATCGCTTGAAGGAGGACAAATGGAACTTTGATCTTCATGCAGTAAGTCGACAAGGCAACAAGAGACTTCAAAGATCGCAAGCAATAGTAGTAGTTCATCTGTAGTCGTAGTTGTAGTAGTACAAGTTGATCCCAACCAGCAGAAGTGTCTGTCTCTCATACGAACATCAAAAGTAAGTCTCAAATATATAAAAACTCTGAGAAAGGACAACTCTCATATAAAACCTTCAAAAACCACTTTTCACATATGGGAAACTAAAAGAATGAGCTTCCTTGATATAAAGACCTCAAAAAGCGTTTTCATATAAGAACCTTTCAAAAAAAAGATCTTATTTTAGGATCCCAAGATGATTAAATGAGTCTCCATCGGAGTTTATCAAGTAGAACAAAAGTCGTCTCCTACTCTCACTTTAATTTTTTTATAATTACAGGATTCATGATGATAATTGAATCAGTCCATTGAACATATGTACATTAAACTTATTTAATTTTTTCAATCCATTTTTTCTTTCTTTTGATCTTTTATGTTTAATAGTCCTTCCTTTTTTGTGAATTGATTTTGTTTAATCTTTTCTTACTATTTCAACCTTTATTTTTGGTATTCCGTTTCTTCTCTCTCTTTCTCTAAGGCATAGTGTTATTGTGCCTAACACTATGATGTCAAACATGCAAATAATAACAATCCTATAGATATACCCTCTTATCCTTAAGCAATGATGAAGCCACAAACACATCCAATGAGCGACCCCTCAATCCACCAATTGCAAACAACCATATGAAACCGCAAGACCTCCCCCCACTCGAGTTGTAATGGGCAACTCTAACAACCCCGATTTCCCCATCATAGTTAACGAGAGAATCTTGTAGTTAAGAAGAATAGCTGAAAAGGAACCATGAAAACCCATTGAGAAGGAGATAACATAGCCATATTCCTTCACAAGCAAGAAGAGCTTATAGCCACTACACATGCAAGTCACATGACATGATCAATACAATCCACGTCAAGTGATCCACTAGGACACCATAAACAAATCACATCCTGCAGCTGACCACACACACTTCTATAATCTCTTCATGTCCCTCCAGCATCTTGCTCTCGCCATCTATCCATAACATTTTGACCCTTTCAACCCCTCCTGTCGAGGTAGCTGATTTGTTCCTAAAGATGTAACCATATAGCCCCATGCACGAAACTTTCATCATTTTTCATTAATAAAAATTACTCTAATAAAATATCAAATCAACAAAATGGATAACTCTGTTTTATTTAATGAAACACAAAAAAAGAATTGAATTACTCTTACACAAGTGCAGCGAAGTAGATAACATAAAACAACATGAAGAGAATTGTTTACCGTTGGGATTGTCACGATGATGAACTCGGTTGATTCAGTGTCTCGAAAAAGCTCCCGCACTTTGACCATCCGCTCCCTTAACTTTTCTAGTTTGTCAGACTACAACGACCAAAGGTATGTTACTGAAAACATTCACTCTAAGCATCTATAACATCAAACTCAGAACTCACAGCATCTTTCTTTGCCTCCTCCTGACCGAAAACAGATTTTATTGCTGACGTTGCTGAAGCAATTTTCTTTCTAAGCTGAAAAGAAATTTAAATAAATTAATGTGGTTAAAAGCACAAGGCCTGAAATAACGTATCGCAAAATTCACAACATTTACATATAAAGAACACTGAATTTATTTATAAAATATATTCATCCCAGGAATATACGTTTAAAATGGTATGCAGCAGCATATAAATTTTTTTCTGAAGCAATCAGTATATAACTTCAAAGTGCAAGACAGTAATTACTATAAAAAGAATCAATTCATGGTTGAACTATGAACTAAATTTGTTACATCAAAAAATTAGCGTGATCACAAGTTTAACAATGAAGTCTGCATATTTTGAAATAAATAATGGTTTATTGGAAAAGTTAAATATGTCCAACAATGGATTTTAAAAAAATAATTATTACAACAATCCTACTTAAACAGATCGCCCCAACAGCAAGGGCGGGAGGGATGTTGGCTCGGACGGCTTCAGAGAGTTTGTGGGTGACATGGAGCTGGAGATCATGGACGCAAATAACCAAAAATACACATGGCGCAACAGCTCCTCCAGGTCTCGCATTGAACGTTTTTTGGTCTCAACTGAGTGATTGGAGCGGTTCCCTCTCTCGGCAGTTCATGCCCTTCCGAGGTCTAGGTCGGACCACACACCCATTGTTTGGGTGTCGGGGGACGGGCTGATGGTTTAATCAAGATTCAGATTTGAAAGATCATGGTTGCTTAACGACAACTTTAGAGAGATGGTGTGCAATTTATGGGGTTCCTTGAGAGTGGAAGGTTCTGCGACGCAAAGGTTGGCGTAGAAAGTACATCTCTTACGACGTATGCTGACGGAACATAAGAAGCAAGTGATCCGAAGCAGAACTGAAAAGAGAGAGAAGGCAGTCGGAGAGATCTCCAGATGGGTATAGAAGACGCGCGACCTTTGAGTGGTGAAGAATTGATGGCTAGAGGAGCACAACAACATGTGGTTGCGAAGGAGGATAGACGAAAGGAGGTCGAGTGGCGACAGAGGTCTAGGCATAAATGGGTAAAGGAAGGTGACGTGAATACCTAAATTTTTCATGTAGCTGCCAATGGTAGGAGAAGGGCGAACAAGATTTTTGAGCTAAAAGTATAGGACGCTAGTGTTACTGGGGATAGGAAGATTGGGAAGGCTCTTGTTGAGCATTTTCGCATGGTCAGCAGGCGGCAACCCGGATCAAAAGGGGTCTGGTCGGGGAGGGGTCTCAAGAGGTTAGAAGGAGGATGTGAATGGCTTATCACGACTTTTTCAAGGGAGGAGGTCCGTGCGGCGGTATTCGCCCTCAATGCGGATGGTTGCCCGGGTCCATATGGGTTCCCAGTGGCTTTTTTCCGGGAATTCTGGGCTTTACTGGAGCCGGATGTCATGGATCTGTTGGAGGAGTTCACGGATAGAAATAGGGGTTTGGAACGACTGAACAAAGCGATGTTCTTGCTCCCTAAGAAGGAGGGGGTAGTGCGTGTTGACGAGTTCAGGCCAATTGCTTTATCGAATGCTATTTATCTTATTATTATAGAGGTTCTCGCCAACCAGCTGCGTGAAGTAATGGATGATCTTATATCAGATTCACAAACGACTTTCATTCCGGGCAGACAATTATTGGAGGGTGTGGTGGTAGCAGCAGAGATAGTTGTTGACTGGAAGAGGAGGGGCTCCTCAGGTTTCTTATGGAAGGTCGACTTCTCCAAGGCCTATGATTGTCTTAATTGGAGATTTCTATGGGCGTTACTAATGAAGAGGGGTTTCCCAGAGGTATGGATTGATTGGATGAAGAGGTGCATCACGACCGCTTCTTTGTCGGTTCTGGTGAATGGAAGATAAGAAGGGGGTTTCTTCCAAACGCAACGTGGGGTGCGGCAGGGATGCCCTTTGGCTCCACTCCTGTTTGTCTTGGTGGCGGACGGTTTGGCTAAGATGGAGGATTTAGCGGTAGAAGGGGGTTTTTTCAAAGTCTACACTAGAGGGGATTGCTCGGTACCAGTGCTGCAATACGCGGATGACACGTTACTTTTTATCGAGGGAGGGGCCGAGGAGTGCAGGGAGGTGAAATCGGTGATTGACATTTTTGGGCAGCTTTCTAGGTTGCAGGTAAATGGTACAAAATCAACTTCTGTTCCTTTTAATATAGGTTCGGAAGTGGTGGTACGATGTACGGAGGTTTTGGGAACGGAGCAGAAATCGTTACCTATCAACTACCTGGGTCTGCCGCAGATAGTAGGGAGGTTGAGACAGATGGATTGGTTGCCGCTGATAGAGAAAATGGAAAGGTTGTTAGCAGGGAAGCTGGTGCTGGTAAAGGCGGTGCTGGTAGCTATCCCGATTTTCTTCATTTTGACTCGAGTTTTACCTGTTTACGTGAAGGAGCGACTGGAGGTCCTGATGCGTCGCTTCTTCTGGTCCTCTGCACCGAAGAGGGGCTTGCTCTGGTTGACTGGTCTACGGTATCCTCACGGCTCAGGGAGGGGGGCCTTGGTGTACTACGTCTCACAGATATGAACAGAGCATTGATGGCAAAGTGGATAATAAAGATCTGGGGTCGTGGATGCGACCTTCTCTCCTGGATGATTTGTTCCATTTATCATATTGCGTCGGAGTTTGAAGCTACAGCGGACTGTGTTGCATCGCCTACTACCTTTTGGAGAGGCATCTGCTCAACTTTGCTTGATATGGTGTGTTTTCTGCGCCCGCAATTGGGAAATGGCTGGGGCTTTCAGTTTTGGACTGTTGATTGGTCTGGCCTTGGTAAGATGAGGAGCTCTTTCCGCGGTTCTATGCTCTGGCCTCCATCAGGGAGGCGTCGGTGGCGGATGTTTGGTCGGATGGCATAGACGCCGATATTTGTTTCAACTCTTTCTGAGCAGCGGTTTGATGAGTTCTTGTGTCTTTCTGCCATGTTGGGAGATATCGCTGGGCCAAATGCGGGAAGGGATTATTGGTGCTGGAGGGATGGCTCCTTCTCGGTCCAAAGGCCTATAGGGCCCTCGTGGGGCAGCGCAACCGGTGGATGACATGGGAACGAGAGGCGACTGTTCGAGAATCTGGAAATGGAAGATCCCATCGAGGGTGAAGATCTTCTTTTGGCTGCTTAGACGGGAGCGGATTTTAACGGTGGCTAGGAGGGCCAGACTTTTTCCTAATGCTGAAGCCGGGTGCATGCGATGCGGATCAAATTCGGAAGACATAGATCATTTGTTTTTTGTGTGTCCCGGTTCAGTTGAGGTGTGGCAAAAGGGGGATTGCACGAGGTTAAATTGGAAGGACAAGTCGACTTTTTGGAACTCAATTGGTGGAGGTTGGATGGGCTATGAGGAAGGGAGATCTAAACCTTGTGCAATCGTGTGGGCATTGTAGCTAGATAGAAACGATGTCATTTTTGACGAAGGGAGGTTTTATGTTGAGAATGTCTTAGGGCACGCCACTGCCCTTTTTCAGTTGTGGCGGATGTAATTATTTACTCTTTTATCTATACAATTTTTTGGCTAGATTTCTAGAGGAGGCCTACCCCATCGTTCTCTCAAAAAAATAAAATAGACCGGAAGATGGAATTTTTTAGAAAAATATGCATAATTTAGCATGTCAGTTGCCAAATTGGAGGTGCCTCTAAAGGCTTCCTCCCAGTTCGGCACCTTAGGTATGGAATTGGGGATGGTCGATCGAGAAATATTCTCCTTAAATAATCTCCCCACCATTCCCTTTCCATTCTCTCTTCTTTGACCTCCTCCAATTCTCACTTCTCACATTTCCTCCATGCAGAAGACATTACACGATGCAAGTCATCCGTCATCCATGCAGACCCGAGGAAGCACTCTGCTTCTGTTGATCCTGCATTTGAAGACACTACAAGACACATAATCCTAGTAGGCAAACTTCTTTACATTACCGACACTAGATCGGATATATCATATGTTGTGAGCAGAGCCAGCCAACACATGGAGAGACCGTTTTACAGTCGTTGGCAAGATGTTCTTATGATCCTTCGTTACTTGAAGGAATCTCCGGGGATAGGCCTTTTTTATGGGGTCAATGCTCACATTGATGGCTCTGCTTATGCTGATGCAGCCTATGCTAGTTCACCTGAGGACCGTTGATCCACTACAGGATACGCTATCATAAATGGTGGAAACTTTGTCACTTGACGGAGCAAGAAGCAGACCGTAGTCTCATGTTCGAGTGTAGAGGCAGGATACAGGGCGATGGCTTACACCACCTATGAGATTACTTGGTTGGTCTCTTTTTTACAGGAACTTGGTATTGTTCTTACTACTCTTGTCTATTTCTATTGTGACAACAAGTCCGTTACATACATTACCATTAATACTGCCTTCCATGAGCGACCCAGGCACATTGAGATTGACGGTCACTTTGTTCGTAATGTTGTATGAGGGAAGATCTCTACTCCACGTATCACCAATTTTCAGCTTGCAGACGTATTCACGAAGGCACTACCAAAGAAATGTCTCTCGTGGATAATCTCCAAATTGGGCATGATCGATAAATATATTCCAACTTGAGGGGAATGTTAAAGTCAGCTTTATTTCATTCTATTGAGTTGTAGCCCTTCGAGGTCCTTTTATGTAATTTTCCTTTTATGAGCGCTATATGATTTCAACCTATATTAGAAATTTACAACCCCTAGACCTCGTTCTCTTCTTTCTACTCCACATATATTATTTTTATTTCTTATTTATAATCTACAATCTTAGTCTTAGGATATTAAATGTAATAAGCTCACGGTTTGGTTACAATGACAAGGTGGGAATATAAGCAAGGTTCGAAATCTCGATTTCGATCTTGTTTCAATGAAGTGAAATACCGAAATTTCGCCGAAATTTCAAGAAATTTCGACAATTTCGAGAAATTTCGACAATTTCGGTGGAAAAGTCGGAAAAGGCTCGAAAATCCGATTTTTCCCCAATTTTATTGTAAGTTTCGATATTCCAAGTTATTAGAACAATAAATAACATACAAATACACAATTATTTCACACGTATTGGTCATTTATACCCTTTATATAGACATATCGGTCATATCAGCCATATCGGTCATATCGGTCATATTGTAACATTGTTAAATATTGCAAATGGACTTAATCTAAGTACTTCAAACAATGAAACAATAGATATACACCTATAGGCTTACAGCATATATATCAATCATCTTATCATCTATGACTATGACGGTATGTCACAGTCACACACCATATCGAACATATCGTTGTTACTTGTTAATAGTTAATACATAATAATAGAGCAATAGTCTTACAAGTTACAACAAGTGAAAATTATTAAGAACATGCACATTAATGATCAATGCAATAAAAGATGAAAATATATGACCTGGTGATATGTTTGGTTCAGAACCAAGAGTTCTGCGAAGGATCTGAATGCCCCCCCCTTTCTTGTTGTCTCTCATAACGCATCGCAGATTCAATGAACTCGCAGTAGTTCTCCCATGTCATGTACGAGTACATGACCTTGTAATCCATCACATACTGCATGTATTGGTGGTCATCGATGCCTATGAGTATCCCGAGACGAGGATAAGCAGCACTAGATCTGGTATCATGAGTGGCACCATGAGGCTGCGAACTACTGGCATGAGATCCTCGGGACGACGACGGAGTAAGAGAAGATCTCTACGGAGGAGGAGGAACTGGCATGTACTCAGGGAAGAAACCGAAACTGTCACCCCCAAAGAAGCTGCCCTGGCTCTGCTCAGGTTGGCTACCTTGGTAGTTGTCTCCGTTGTAGCTATTGTATCCCCCATACCCGTTGTGACCATATGAATATGTTAACGTATACAATAATAGTAGTAACTGTACTGTTCCTTATGTTGTTTTTATTCATAGTATGCTTTATGTAATTTACCCATAGGCTACTCTCCTATATAAGAGAGCCTAGGGTTCATGGAATAAACAAGTTATTCATTTTTCCAACATGGTATCAGAGCGATGGTCCTAGACCGGAGTTCTTGAAACCCTAACCCTAATCCCACCCCCACCCGCCAGCCTCTTCCTCGTCGAGCGGTGCCGCCTCTCCTCTCCGATCGACGCCGCCTCTCTCTCTCCTTCTTGGGCTGCACGCACTGCGCCATCTTCTCGCCTGCGTGCGGTGTATCGCCATCGCCAGTGCACGCACTGCAAGCGCTCCTTGCAGCGGTAGTGCTCCAGCAGCAGTGGTACCGCTCAGCGCATCGTGCGCACCAGTGCACCAGCGCACACTGCGCTCTTGCGCTCCTGCCTCTTCTCTCGTGCGCACATAGCGCACTAGCGCATATCCCAGGGGCTTCCGTGGCACCCTAGCGTGCATCCCAACACGCCAAACAGTGCGCGTATTGCGCATATTCATCCAGCACACCAGTAGGTCGTACGGGGGCACGCATCAGCCCTAGAGCGCACACCTTAGTCTACATGGGTTTAGTTGCTTGAGGTCTACACGAGCAACTAAACCCGTCTATGTCTTTGTAGACAAATCATATTCTCTATCAATCGTTCCAGTCTTCAATATCAAGTATGTCCGAAAGCAAGGCAAATATTCCATCTAGTGGCGCATTCCGTGGTCCAGCGCCGATTGTCAAGATGGACGGTACCAACTATGAACTGTGGGCGATGCAGTTCATGAGTATGATGAAGTCTACGGGTAAGAAGCACATTCTTACCGAACCAAAGCCTGCTGAGAAGACTGGAACCTATGCCTCCTGGGAGACTGATGACGCATACGCCAAAGTTTGGCTATCTGGCACGTTGGCAATTGAGATTGCCAATGACATCCTCCATCAACCCACAGCGAAGGACATGTGGGACATTCTGGCGGCTACATATTCCCAGGCAAAGAATGAGACAAAGATTCTGCAACTCCAGCATGATATCTTCACCATCAAGCAGAATGGTCGCCCCCTACATTCTCTCTATACGTCACTGAGAGGGATGTTCGAGAAGCTATATAGCTTCATGCCCTTGACAGCCATGCCAGAACAGCAGAAGATATATAGGAACGCTACTATGGTGGGAGTGTTCCTAGCTGCACTTGATCCTGAGTACGAGGCAGCACGATCACAGATTTTGGCCGACTCTACAATTCCTCCAATGGAGGAAGCCTTCCATAGACTGAGTCGAATTACAGTTCCCTCAACGGCTGCAAGTCAGAATCCTCAGCCATGGCAGCAACCAGAGGTCGTGGCTCTCATTACCAGGGCCGTGGACGTGGACCCCGTGGGAGGAGTGGCCGCACTAGGCCAACATGCACCTACTGCCACCGAGTTGGACATAATGAAGATACATGCTATTCAAAGCATGGATTTCCTGCATCCGCACGAGCTGCTGAGCAGATAGAGCCCCCATCTGCTGCTACCTTGGATCAGCGATTTGATGATCTAGTTGCCCGTCTGAGAGGCATTATCCCACCATCGGGTCCAGCACCGACTACAGAGAGTCATTCTGATGCGGCTGCTTCTGCCTCCACGTCTACCAGTGCTTCAGGTAGTATACTTGCACTTCACAGTAGTAATCCTGATACATTGCCATGGATTATGGACTCAGGCGCTACACATCACCTATGTGGCAACCAGAGTCTACTTACAGGTTATACCCAGATCCCTCCAGGACGGACAGTTGTCATTGCAAATGGCACACATTCCCCCATCACTGGTCAGGGGGAGATTAGATTGACACCGTCTATGCAGCTCAAGAATGTGCTACATGCACCTGATTTTTCAATGAATCTATTGTCAATTAGTCAGATTACGAAGGATCTCCATTGTCGGGCAGTTTTTGATTCATCTTCTTTGATTTTTCAGGACATTCATACGGGCAACGTGATTGGTCGTGGCTATGAGCAAGGAGGCCTTTACCGCCTGAATCAGACCCATTTTTCCAACAGAATATGATGGAGGTAAATACTGAGGAGGAGGACTTGGAGGAGGAGCATGAAAGTATTCTGGGAAGACGTCAAATGATCTCTCATAGTGCGGCGATCCATATCCGGCTAAAGGACTTGGTGTTCCTCCGCGATATGGGTTGTCAACGCTAATGCAGCTCAAAGAACCTACAGATGATATCAAATCGTCCATTTTGTTGTCGGTTCGGCGATGGCCTCGACCGTACTCGTAATCCATAGGTCCTGGACTCAGACTTGGAACAAACTGTCCATGTGTGTTCCTCTGTCGCTCCATATATTCACGTCCTGCATGTAGCCCTTCCTCAAATCTGGTATCTTGTGGTCCACGACCACCCCCTCCTGACCCACCTGAGTTTGTTTCCCCACCATCACCAGATGCACCACGACCATCATCATCATCATCATCTCCACTGTCATCCTTTGACTTCGATTTAGATTTGGAGCTACTGGAGAGAATTTCATCAACAGCCGCATCAATCTCGCCCTCCAACCCTCCAACAGGGTCTGTAATCCGGCCGGATCTTGCCAAATAATCACCTACATCTGCTCCCATTTGCTAGCTTGTATTCTCATTTGGTCTTCCACCTGGTTGATCGAGAACGGGGGCACCATTGGAATCCATCCACCTCTGGAGAACGTCTTCATCAGCATCGTCATCGTGCATCTTGAAAATGTATGCAAGATCAATGGGGTCGGTGTAGTCCTCTTTGTCTTGTCCCTCCCTTACAAGTTTCAACTTCAGCCTCAAGTTGTAATGCACGTAGACAAGGTCATTGAGCTTCTTTTCTCCAAACATGTTCCGTCTCTTGGAATGGATCAAATTGAGCGTGCTCCAGTTCCTCTCACAACCACCAGCAGATGCGGTTTGAGACAACATTTTCACTGCCACATTTCGAAGGTTGGGAGCTTTCATCCCGTATAATAACCACCAATCGGCTGCAAGAAACGAAAACGAGAGAAATCAATAGTAGGAATAAATGAACACATAGGCAATGGTTTTATTTGTCTTCGTCCCTACCAGGAAGAGTACTACCCCGTCCATTTACCGCAGTAATCCGACTGAAGGAACCCAAGGCATCCCGGAAATACTTAACATGCACACATAGATTTAAGTCGTAAATTCGTAATATGTTGCTCAGAGTCAGAGCCTAAAAGAATTTTTTTTGTGACTCCTAATTTAGCTAGAAATTGAGGATTACCTCGTTCATGCACAAGATCTGTAATTTCTCGTCTTTCACGAGCTTCTCCAACACAATTTGTACGGCTGCTAGAAGGTCAGCATTTGTACCAAGTCCATTCTTGTACTGGTACTTAGGATTGAAGTAATAAGCTGGACACAAAGTCACGAACAAGCCCAATACTCATATTCTAAAGATCTATAAAAAATTAAAAAATGAAAAACAAATTAGATTTTTACATAATACATACCGGCCTTGTGAAGAGGATGTGAGAGCATCTTGGACCATCGCTCGTCTATTATGTCCAACCATACTTTGCATCCCTTTCCAACCGCTTCTCTGACCTTCTCTCTCATGCAGAGCATTGCCTCGTAGATGACTCCCATGGTGGGCTTCTTATCGCCATCCATGATTCACGATGCAAAAACAACTGGATCCATGATCCTTGTGACCTGAGTCACGTCATCCCAAAAGGAGATATCATTGATCACTATCTCCACCTTCCGTCCTCCTTCAGTTCGAGCTTCAGGTATCTCGAACCATTCACCTTGGCAACACATGATTTTCAAACCTTCCTATGTTGTTTGAGGCTTTGCAACGCTATAAAATTGGTTGCAAAGCGTGTGATGCCAGGCCTCACCAGCTCCCCATAGCACATCCGCCTCATCAGTGCTAGCACTTTGTCGTGGTTGTAAATGAATGTGGTGATCATTCGTGCTTTCTCTACCACCCTTGAGATGAGCTTCCTCTTGATGAAATCCTTTAGGATCAAATCAATGCAATGCGCAGCACAGTGTCCAAAAAATTCCGTAACTGCTGGACTTCATTATTGTTTCACCCGCGTTCTTGAAGTTGTTGTCGTTATCAGTCACAATCTGCACAATGTGATTTTTCCCAACCTCTTTTATAACATCCTTCATCAACTTCAGCGGGTACTTGTGGTGCTTCACATGCTCAGATGCATCAACAGATTTCAAAAACATTGTCTTCCCATCGCAGTAAACAAGGAAGTTGATGATCTGCCTCCTCGCGTAGCTCGTCCACCCATCGCACATTAATGTCACCTCGTACTCTGGCCATCTCCTCCTCAACTCAGCGATGTACTCATTCATCTCCTCCTTCTCCATCCCCAGATATTTGTTCATGATCTCGTAGGATGTAGGAGCCTTCACTCTCGTTCCCGCTTCAGCGATCTCATCAATGGCATGCTGCAGAAACGGCCCGCCTGTAATGTTGGCAGGAATGCTCTCCCCAAAGAAGAGCTTGTTGATGTCCTTTCCCACCCTTCCTCGTGCATTGGTGAACACTCCCTTCACCGTTTTCTGCCTCGGATCCTTGCTTTCCTTGTATTACATGGATCCGCTCCTCGTCAAGAATGGCTCAATTCCCTTCCCCTTGTGTTTATTGGTGGGTGGTGGCACTGGTGCGCCTCCAGAACCCCTCCCACTCCCACCTGCACCATAGAAGCCGCCCCGTGCACCACCGAGTTCTCTCCTCTCGAACTCGCTCCTCAATGATTCTTTTGTAGCACTTCTGTATGCCATCCTCTCCGCTGCAGTCTGAATGTCAGCGGGGTATACAAAGTCATCATCGTCTAAATCAGAAAGGACGTTGAATTCTCTCTCGAACATGAACTCCTTCATTTGTTCTTCCCTTCTTACCCTCTCTGTCTCCTTTTCCTTCTTCCCGTCCAAGATGGCCTTTACCTTGTCCCTCACATATTTGGGACAACACGTGTACATGGCAACATTCTTGTTATTGCCAACAAGATGTTGCTTCATCCTTGTGATCTCGCCTCCTCCCAACTTCTTTCCACGGAAATTGCATTGTGGCTTCGCCTTATTTCCATCAGGAGCGGAGGAATACCTGCAGCCAATGTCCCCACTGAAATCGCCCCTCTGATCATTAGAACTGTCGGATGTGCCATGGTGGTGCTCGTCGAAATCTGCGAGGAAATTCAAGAACAATCATTAAGTAGGCATACAATGCGACCGGTTGTGAATATGCAAATTAATTTATGTTTTAAATTTCGGAATTATTATATACTTAATTTTTCTAACACCTAATATTTCGATTTTCAGAAAAACAACCTTAGATCTATACATTAGGGTCTTAGATCTAGCAATTAGGGGACCATTTTCATGAAAGACTACCAAAGTGACACAAAATATGTAACAAAACCAAAAGATTTAACATATGATTTTCGGATTTTCTCCATTTTTAAATTTCATTAACCAAAAAAATCTGGATTATGATTTCTACTTCCATAACTTAAGATCTGAATTTATAATAACCAAACTCATTATCGTTCCACATTAAACCTCAAAAACTCCAATTTCCTCTTCCATATCTAACAAAATGTTCTCAAAGTATGTTTTAGTTCATGTTAAACTTCAGATCCGAGATACCATGTTCGTAGCTACCACTATTGTGCAATCAAAATACAAAAGCCCTAATTTTCGTCTCCAAATTTAAAGCTATATATTGGAAATCTCTCAAAGTAAACACCATGTCAAACTATATTAACATCCTAAGAGTGAAACCCCCTAAAAAATTTATGAATTTGATGAAGAATTAGCATAATTTGGCTTACCTTGAAGGAAGAAGAGCTTGGAGGAAGTTGGAGATGCTTTTGCCTGAAATCGGTCGAAATGTGATGCTTTCGACCGAAATTTCATTGGATATCGGCATCTCGATGTATATTTTAATGCTAGATTCCCTCTGTCGGCCGATATCTCGAATTGAGCCGAAATCTTGTCGAGATCTCGCGAGATTTAGCTCGAAACCGTGGATATCGACATATATACCAGTTTCGAAAGACCAAACCCATCGAAACCGATATTTCGACGAAATTTCGTCGAAAATCACGAAATTTAATTCCATGAATATAAGGGTCGAGGTCATGTAGGAGCATCTACCTTTAGAAAAACATATATTGGATATTCAAATCACATAGGACTCACAGGAGCGTTCACATTTGGCGAAGCATATGCTGGTTATTCAAGTCAACAAGGTAGTCCAGATCCATCAACTCAGTTTATCTATGGAACGTCGCAATACCCATACCTCACTCAATACAAATTACTAACTCTTCAAAAATCAGATTTCATCATTGCTATAGATCAAATATCCTCGATATATCGACGATATATCCATATCGACAAGTCACAGCTACCGATATTACCCCGGATATCAATATCGACTGATGTTAAGTGATATATCAACGATATGACATCTAGTATCACCAATATTGCTGAAATTTTAAGTATTTAATGCAAATTTTCCATCATTTCGAGTTATATCATCAGAATTGTATTGATATTGATACTCTATCATCGATGTCAACTATGTTAGTTTTTTTAAAGAAAAAAGGGGCATCCAATGTATAGGTGTGTGCCCAAAAACTTCATCATTAATCACCAAATAAGCATAGTACACTCTTGTAAACAGGTAAGTGCCTTAAGCACGGTTACAAATTCCAACTCACAACTAAGGCCCTAGCGAGTGCTACAACATTCTCAACATAGAACCTTTCTTGATGAAAAATTACACATTTCTGGCTAACCAAATCATCCAAACTAGATCCACACATCCCGCTCTCTCTCTCTCTCTGAACCGGCCCAATCATGCCCGATGGATCCCCGGAAGTCATTAGTATCATCCACGCACACTATCGGGATATCAAGCAATTCCCACGCCATCATTGAGCATTTGCATCTAAAGAAAAGATGACCCGCCTCTTCAACCATTTCCTGACACCTAGAACACGCAAGGTCAATATCTAGACCAAAACGGGTCATTTGGTCTCATGTGCGTAGTCTCCCCCTTCTGAAAAGCCACATAAATCTTTATCTGTGCTGGAATTTTCCAGCGCCAAATCTTTTTGCAATCTGCAATGCATCCCCAAGATCAAAAATCGTTGGGCCCTTCAAAGCCATATATGCCTCATGAACGGAAAGCTACAATCACACCAGCACCAACTGTCTCATCCCTCTGCAGGCCCCTCCGTATTATCGAGTACTTCGATCATCTCCATGAGTTCCCCCAAACGTTCAAAGAGATTTGATCTAAAATGTTGGAAGAAAGAGCACTGATCCCATGCATCCGCCAATGAGTAGTCATGGTTAGAAGCCAATGCATGTGGTAGTGAATGGTATTCGTGTGGAGGGCGACCGCGAGATGGGCAGGGCAATAGCGGTTCATTTTCATTCTCTCAAGGAGACAGGAGAGTAGGCATTTGCGTTGGACTGGCTTGGGGGCACCAACTGTTTCCAAGGCCTATGCCATCAATCTGATACAGAACTTTACAATCGAGAAGGTGAAAAGTGCGATCTAGAACTTAAATGCATATGGTGCTCCGGGTCCTGACGGTTTCCCTATCTTCTTCTTCCGTGAATTTTGGCCCATATTAGGTAATGATGTTTTCCAGTTCGTCGAGGAATTTGTCAATGAGAATGTAGGCTTTGAAAGAATTAACAATGCCCTCATGTTCTTACTTCCCAAAAAGGAAGCCCCAAAGAGAGTAGAGGACTTTCTGTCGATCATGCTTTAAATGCAATATGTCTCATTGTTGCAAAGGTGTTGGCCATTAGATTGAACAAGGTTATGGATTAAATCATATCTCCATTGTATTCGGCCTTCTTTCCGAACAAACAAATAGCAGACAACCTTGTTATGGTTACAAAGATCGTCGCAGACTGAAAGCACAGGCGAGTGAAGGGTGTGCTATGGAAAGTGGGAAAGGCTTATGATACTGTGGACTGTCGTTTTCTCTAGTCGGATTTATGTAAACGGGGTTTTCCGGCATGTTGGATCTCATGGATGAAGCGTTATGTCACAATTGTCTCATACTTAGTGCTTGTCAATGGTTATCCTGATGGTGGTTTCTTCCAGCCATAATGGGGTGTGAGACAGGGATGTCCACTTGCGCCTATGATGTTTGTCATTGCAACTGATGTCCTTTTCTAT
The DNA here is from genome assembly GCA_037367405.1 of Ottelia alismoides. Classification (NCBI taxonomy): domain Eukaryota; kingdom Viridiplantae; phylum Streptophyta; class Magnoliopsida; order Alismatales; family Hydrocharitaceae; genus Ottelia; species Ottelia alismoides. Next base: position 241,802 of record JAZKJV010011050.1, read on the forward strand.
ATGGTGAATCGGGTTGTTTCGAACGGCATTACCTCAGACCACTCTAATGGTGATATTTCTATTCTTCTTTTACAGTATGTGGACGACACCATCATCTTTATTGAGGGAGGCAAGGAGAAGGTCAAGACAATGTCTACATCTCTAGAGATTATAGTAAGATGTCGGGACTAGTAACGGTTCCTTTTGGCCTCTCTGAGGAAACTGCCAGAGAATGTGCTGAGGAATTACAACACCGTTTGTGGTACTCTAATAGGGATGCTATTGTCTCGGAGTGTTGGATTGATGGCAAATTGGATGCATTACTTCTTAGCTGATTTCTCAGACCAACGTCTTGAAAACTTCCTCAATCTTTTGGAGTCGCTGAGACATAATGAAGGTTTTAAATCTCAATTTCGATTTCGTTTCGAGACGACGAAAAAAATGAAGCAATTTCGAACTTTCGTCGAAATTTCGACGAAATTTCACCAATTTCGGCCAAAATCGGCCTAGATTTGGGAAGGAAGGGTCCACATCGAGATTTTGATTTCGATTTCGATAAAATGTTGAAACCGAAATTCCAGCAAAATTTTGCAAAATTTGAGACACTGGACATAGTGACAGACCATCTATGGGCAGAGATCACTGATTTCGGAGGGATAACTCTTTCTCTGTGAAAAGGGTATATCGTGCCTTCTGCAGACCACCACCACCTCGGACAGATTCCTTAATCAGAGACTACAACTTTATTTGGTAGGTCCGACTACTGGGCAGAATTGGATTTTTCATGTGGCTCTTTAGGAGATGACATACTATGACAAGGGACTGTTATGCAAGACTCTTACAGGACATATCCAATAGATGTCCACTCTGTGAAACATATATCAAAAGTGTGGATCTCCTCTTCTTCCAGTGTGTAAAGATCATCCCAATCTAAAACAATATTAACTCAAGCTAGCTTAAACTTCAGGACCTTGAACACTTTTGGGACTCCTTGTTTCTTGCAAAACACCGCGCTAAAGAGGACATCCTTCATCCCCTGGCAACAATCTGGGCTATCTAGTTAGGCAAAAATGGTGCATTGTTTTCTTCACAGCGTTTTTATTATGAAATTCCAAATCTCTTCTTAAGTCACTGTAAGTCCCTTTATAACCTTCTCTCTTACTATTGATATAGCTGGGGCGGACACCTAAGCGTGTTTCCCCCTTTTTGACTCAAAAAAATGCCATGAGGCTTGGGAATCTGATTCCGAATACCCCATTTTTGCTCTAATCGTCCGTCCAAAATCTAAATCCACGACCATCACCCAAAATTGGTCTAAAAAATGGATGAATTTTCTGCAAGACACCATAAATACCACGTCAAAAATATGAGGGTACGTACCCCAATTCCCTGAGTTAGGGAGCGAGGCACAGGAGCCGTAGATCTGCATGAGAAGAATACATAGCAGGTTGTCACAATCACCCCAGATGCGAACAATCCACGTGCTAAGGCCTTATTCATTTCCTCAAGTCTAAGGACCCTAATCCCGCCATCCTCCTTCGAGCACGACATTGTTTCACAATCCACCAACGATAAGCCATTCGACTGTACAGTTGCAGACCAGAAGAACAACCGGTAGGAGATTAGAGGAAAGGAAGAAGATGGGTATCGTAGAGAAAACCGATCACAACAACACCAATCTGCTACCTCTAGAGAGGTACCTCGATTTCCACCCCGCATGTTTCTCTTCCATCTTCTCTATCACTGGTAACCAATCAGCCAAGAGCATTCTCCCAGCAATCAGGGCAGGGGCACAACCAGGTATCGCAAAGGCATATCCCCGTGTGGGGATCGGAGCCAACCAACACACAAGCTAATCTCTGCATCATCCAAGTTGAAAGGGAAAAACTCTAACTTTTCCATGTTAAACGGCTTAAGCCTCAGACCGGAAACCGCACCAAACAAATCAAGAACCATGGACAACCCCTTGCAACTCTCTGAGCTGCCTTCTGCAAAAGGAATAGTGTCGTCCGCATACTGATAAAGGGAATGGAAATCTCATCTTTGGAATAGCCATGGAAAAACCCACCAGTCACCGTACGGTCTATCATGATCGACAACGCATCAGACGTCAAAATGAAAAAGGAGTGGAGCCAATAGACACCCCTGACGAACCTCGCGTTGACGCTGAAAATACCAACCTTTCGGTTGACCATTCACCAAAATTGCACACAAAGTTGTCGTGATGCATATCTTCATCCAAGCAATCCATATGTCCGAAAAGACCCGTCTGTGCAGCGACGCCCAAATGAACCTCCAACAACACAACCATAGGACTTTGAAAGTAAATCTTCCACAGAAGTACTTTTGCCTTCCTCCTCAAGTTCGCAACAATCTCAGACACCAAGACCACACTATCCATAAGTCGCCTGCCAGGCAGAAAAGCACTCTGAACTGGTGAGATCATCCGGTAAAGCACACCATTTAGTCGATTGGTCAAAACCTTCACCACAATCAGGTAGACCGCGTTGTATAAAGCAATTGGACAGTAGTCTTTCACCTTTGTGGCCACATCCTTCTTAGGGAGCAAAAAAATGAAAGATATGTTGAGGCGCTCAAAATCAAAATTTCCTCCAGCAAACTCCATCACCACCTCCATCTCCTCAATCAAATCCCAGAATTCCCTAAAAAATAGAACCAAAAAGTCATCTGGACCAGGACAATTGTCCGCATTCAAGTCAAAAATCGCCTCCCGAACCTCCAGCAAGGTAACAACTCCGACTCCGTAGATGATAAGGAGTTCACCCCTGTGAAGAAGAGAGACAGAATGGGATGTCTATTCCATAGGGCTAGGGTCTCTTATATAGAGAGAAAACCCTAGAGAGTACAAGAGTAAAAATACATAAATACCCCCGAGGGGTTACAGAACCCGAAGAGTTAAAGGTTACGGAACCCGAAGGGTTAAGGGTTACGGAACCCGAAAAGTTACAAATATAGTTGTAATATAATAATTCTAACACTCCCCCTCAAGTTGGAGCATATCTGTCGATCATGCCCAACTTGGATACTAAGTACATTAGGCGCTTCCATGGAAGAGCCTTTGTGAGGATGTCTGCAAGTTGAAGTTCAGTGGAGATGTGTGGAGTGCTGATTCGTCCTTCTCGTACTGCATCACGAATAAAATGGCAATCAACTTCAATGTGTTTTGTCCTCTCATGGAAAACGGGATTGGTGGCGATGTATGTGGCAGACTTGTTGTCGCAGTATAAGGGTACAGGAGTGACGACTAACATGCCAAGTTCTGTTAAGAAAGAAATAAGCCATGGGATTTCACATGTGGCCTGAGCCATTGCCCTGTATTCTGCTGTTGCACTAGATTTGGATACCACTATCTGCTTCTTGCTTCGCCAAGTGACAAGGTTATCCCCAACAAACATGGCGTATCCTGTAGTGGATCGGCGGTCCCCAGGAGAGCTAGCATAGTCAGAATCTGTATAGGCAGAGATATTAGTGTGTCCATTCACCCCATAGAAAAGTCCACGTCCGGGAGATTCCTTCAAATATCGAAGGATCAAAAGAACATCCTGCCAGTAACTGTAAAGAGGCTTCTCCATATATTGACTGGCTCTGCTCACAGCATATGATATATCTAGCCTCGTAGCAGTGAGATAGAGTAATTTTCCAACTAAGCTTCTGTATCGTGTTGCATCCTCAAATGCTGGATCAGTAGATGCTGAATATTTTCTCACTTTTGTAGGGATGCCAGATGGCTTGCATCCAAGAAGTCCTGCCTCAGTCAGAATATCGAGGCAATACTTTCTCTGTGAAAGATGGAGCCCCTCTGTAGTGCGTATTACTTCGATGCCAAGAAAATAACGAAGTTGGCCGAGATCTTTCGTGACAAAGACCTTCTTGAGGAAGGGCTTGGTCTCCTTAATACCATCTACATCATCTCTTGTGATAACCATAACATCAACATAGACAGCAAGGATAATCGTGCCAGTAGACCGTCGTCTAACAAAGATAGAGTAGTCAGATGTTGTCCTCTGAAAACCAAGTGTGTTGATCTCCGTAGTGAGCCTGTCAAACCATGCCTTTGGGCTCTGCTTCAGGCCATAAATGGCCTTGCGTAGTCGACATACATGATCCCCCTCGACTACATACCCCGGCGGTTGCATCATGTAGACCTCCTCCTGAAGATCACCATAAAGAAAGGCATTCTTTACATCAAGTTGATAAATGGGCCAAGCCTTGTTGGCAGCAACAGAAAGAATGGTACGTATCGACCCCGTTCTGGCAACAGGTGATAAGGTCTCAAAATAATCAACTCCAAAGGTTTGTGTAAAACCTTTTGCAACAAGTCTGGCTTTCAACCTGTCAATAGAACCATCATGCGATTGTTTGGTCGTGAAGACCCATCGACATGCCACAGGGCGAACTACCGGAGGTACGGCACAAGATCCCACGTACCCCGGGAGGTAAGTGCATCCATCTCCTCATCCATGGCCTGTCGCCAACCTTGATCTTGCATTGCACTGAAATGATCTCTTAAAACGGTAATAGCATTAAGAGCATCTGCAAATCTCTTGTGACAGCTAGATAAACCATCTGTAGAAGTAATATGTGACATGGGGTAATACGTACATTTCTTTTTTTGCTTACGTAGAGCTATAGGAAGTTCCCCAGGTACATCCGGGACAGCAGTGGTGGGAGCACTTAAAGTGGTCATATCATCCTGCATAAAAGGGACAGGCAAAGGTACAGACACTGGTGTAGGAGGTATAGAGGTACGCTGGCGATTATAGACGACTGGTGGAGGAGGGAGGTCCAGAGGAATGTCACATACAGTCTATGTGAAATAACTTGTTTGCTCAAAGAAAGTGACATCAACAGATACATAGTATCGACTTCCAACATGATCATAGCAGCGATAGCCTTTCTGGGTACGAGAGTACCCAAGAAAAACGCATTTGATGGCACGAGAGGATAATTTGTCAGCTGCATGAAAGTTATGAACAAAGGCAATACAACCGAAAATTCGCAGAAGTATGGGAAAAGGAGACTCGGTAGGATAAAGTAAGGAAAATGGAGTTGCCCCTTTGAGAACTGATGAAGGAACACGATTGATGAGATACACTGCAGTAAAGATAGCATCTCCCCAATATTGTTTAGGAACATTCATTTGACTAAGAAGAGATCTAGCAACATTTAGCAAGTGTCGGTGTTTCTTCTCAGCTATACCATTCTGTTGTGAGGTATATGGACATGATGTTTGGTGAACAGTTCCCTGGGATGCAAAGAAAGAGGTCAAGTCATGTTGGGTTAACTCAAGAGCATTGTCGGTACGAATGATCTTAACAATGCTAGAAAAGTAAGTTTTAACATATTGAAAGAAATTTCTGACAATCTGATTAATCTCTTAACGCTACTTTATTAGATAGACCCAAGAAGATTGACTATAATCATGAACGAAAACTATAAAATAGCGATGACCACTTAATGTGCGGATCGGACAAGGTCCCCAAACATCACAGTGAACAAGATGAAAAGCAACAGTACTACGAGACTCAGTACGGACAGGAAACGAAGTTCTATGGTGTTTCCCAAACTCACATGCCTCGCACTGAAAGGGCTTCAGAGCAGAGAGTTCAGGAAGCATCATGGAGATGGCCTTGGCAGAGGGATGTCCAAGGCGTCGATGCCATAGGAGCGGATCTTTAGAGATAGATGCAGCACCAACAAAATTGGAGTCTGAGGGTATGTCAAGGTAATATAGGCCGTTCTTCTCATGACCCCCACCAAAAATCTGCCTCGTCCGAATGTCCTGAAAATAACAACAAGACTCATCAAATATCACACGACAATGAAGCTCAACACAAAGCTTGTGAACTGACAACAAGCTAAGAGGAAAATCAGGAGCACAGTGAACCCCCGAAAGTCGGAGTTTGCAAGAGAATTCCATAGTTCAGGCACTAGTAATCTGTGATTGAGTCCTATTAGCAACTCGAACTGACTTCACAGAGGTAGATGGTATGGAAGAGGTGAGCAGACTACCTTCTCCAGTGAGATGAGTAGAGGCGCCGGAATCAATAATCCAAGCTAGAGTAGAAGTGATAGCAGAGTTGGCAATGGTACCTGAAGGAGTGGCCAGAGCAGCAGTTGTAGTGTTACTAGTGGTGGTAGGCCCTGGAGTCTGAAGGATCTGCATTAGGCGGGAGTAATCTGCATCATTAAGATGAACAGTCTTGCCAATGGAGGTAGGTGATGCTTCTTCTACATCATAGGCATCCTCATAAGCATTATTGGCGTGATAAGAAGGTACGCCAAATTTCTGCCAGCATCGTTCAGCCGGGTGGTTCCACCTATCACAGTGAGTGCATGGGGCAATAGAGTCTCGCCCACGACCACGACCAAAGTCACGACCTCGTCCAGATTCCCGTCCACGGCCACGACTTGGATCGCGATCGCGTCCTCCTCGCAAGCCGTATCTGCCCCCTCGCCCAGATGAGGCAATGTGTGCAAAGTTCTCTGTTGAAGGTAAGACAGGAAGCCGGGCAGTGGATGTCTCGAGCTCCTCAAGTCGGCCAAATATGGCCTTCATTGTTGGCAGTGTGTCTGATATAAGAAATTGCTCCTTCGCTGCATGGTACCTAGAATGCAGGCAATCAATGAAGCGGTATACCTACCAGTCAGAACGCTCTTGTATCTGTTTGGTGCAACATGAGGGTTGGAATATTGCAAGCTCCTCATACAGACTAGATAGATGCCTGTAGTACTCGATGAGGGTGGAATCACCCTGAGATGCCGATCAGATTCGCTTGTAAATATCTGCAAGGCGTGACTTCGTCTTCTTTTGGGTGTATGTTTGCTCGAGATCCTCACACATTTCCTTGGTCGTATTTTTGTAAAGAAGATTTGAGGCAATATGAGCCTCAACACTGTTGGTCATCCAGTTGATAACCAAATAGTTATCAATTTGCCAGTTGTCGTACTCTTTGTCCTTTTCATCTAAAGGATCTTTAGTCAAAATGTAAAGTTTTCTCTGACCACCAATGAATACCATAAAAGATCGAGACCAGAGCACGTAATTTTCGGTGTCCTTGAGTTTGATAGTAGTGCATTGTGCCATAATATTTGCGGCCAAGGGCTTTGTCTCGGTAGAAGAAGACGCCATGATGATCTTAAAATAGAAAGACGATCCTGTGATCAACTAAGGATGCATATAAGAGCTAAAAAATGCCCTAAAACTCACGTTTGCCCTTGACGAAGGGCTGAAAACCCCCAAGGGACAACATATCTGGATTCTTGGAAGCGATCCGTGATGAGTTTTGGATCTCCAAAGAGTCCTACGGTACCCATGGAGGGTAGATGTAGGGCTGACGACCTTCGTAGGAGGTCCTGAAAGCACCGGGTAGCGCTAGCGGGAGGGCTGTTGCACTAGAGGCGATTAAAGAGCCTTGCGCGGGGCCCTAATTCAGGGAAGAGGGCCCCGCACAGGCTTTTGCGAGGCTTGAAGGTGGCGGTGGGGATTTTAGATCAGAACCCCGGTCTAGGACCGTTGCTCTGATACCATGTGAAGAAGAGAGACAGAATGGGATGTCTATTCCATAGGGCTAGGGTCTCTTATATAGAGAGAAAACCCTAGAGAGTACAAGAGTAAAAATGCATAAATACCCCCGAGGGGTTACGGAACCCGAAGAGTTAAAGGTTACGGAACCCGAAGGGTTAAGGGTTACGGAACCCGAAAGGTTACAAATATAATTGTAATATAATAATTCTAACAACCCCAAGGCCCAACCACTGGCACATGCTCATATCCCTGCAATAACATGTTACCGCCCTCGCAATCTCCTCCTCCCCAAGATACCCCCTCCCCCCCCAATGGGTTTATCAAATTCCTTCTTCGTCTCTCGTTTGCAACCGTAAGGAAAATTTTCATTTTGGCATCTCCTTCCTTTAACCATTTTTGTCGTGATCTCTGCATCCACTCGACCTCCTGCTTCTCATCTTCCTCCTCGAGAATTCTCTGCACAACCCCTGATTCAACATCTCATCCTCATCCAGATTTCTAGCACCCTCCAACAAGTCCAGCCTTGTCACGCCGTCCTGTGCATGTCTCCGTTTCAGCTCTCGTGTCGTGTGATAGTCCTTGAAACCCATCAATCTCTTACGAAGTGTCGCCAGCTTCAATGCCAGTCTCACCTTAGCTAACCTTTCCACCTCTAACTCGGTCCAGAAAGAGATGACCAAGTCACGGAAACCCTCCTCAAGCAACCAGTACCTCACGAATACGAATATCGAAGATGCTCTACTCAAGCAACCAGCACGTCACGAAAACTATGTTAGTTGACTTTGATGCTTCTTTTATAAGAAAAGGATGGAAAGTAACTTTTTATTCTTTAAGCATTAAAAGTTGATTTGTTGAGATTTTCTGACCACTCCCTATAATAAAACATTTGGAAACAAACTTGATACAAGGTAAATAACCAAATTTATGATTTGTAGCATGGTTCAAAATATCATGACATATGAGTGATATTTCAGTATCGGTAGAGGGAGGGTTTTGATATTAAAGTATATATCAAAATCCAGGATACCGCACGATATCTCAGTAAAATATCGGCAACTCGTCTCATATCGGTCAAAATTGAAGATTTCAATACAAATTTTCTCAGACATTGGTTAAATATCAAACGATACCATCAATTTGGTGTTGATATTGCTCAAATCACCTTTTTTAAATTTTGGTCTATTTTTTTGGGATTTTGCTTGTATTAACAACACATTATAATTTATATATTTTTTGTATTGGGTGTGTTTGAACAGGAGGTTCACCCCCTTTTGCGATGGAGATGAAACAACACTAAAGCGGATCAAGGAATGTCTGCATACATATATGTTATTATGCTCATTAGCATGTTCATGTGATATTCGATATAGCTCGGCATTCTCTTTATATGTATATCTATATAATGTAATGTGATGTAGAGTTAATGTGCTAAATACACATCCTTGATGTCACTAAGTTATTGTTTGAATTTCATCATTTCTGTTAGAGTAAAACAATACTCTGATGTGTTATTCCATAGAGCCCTCAAGTCTCTTATATAGGGAGAAAATCCTTGGGTAAATTACAGAGTCTTACAAAATATAAAAAGAAATTACGGAACAATAAAACGTAACATATATAAGTCTCTACACTCCCCCTCAAGATGGAGCATAGATATCTATCATGCTCAGCTTGGAAGAACATCTCTGGAAAGGTCCTCTGAGCAGTGGTTTGGTGAATATGTCAGCCGTCTGATCCTCTGAACTGACAAGAGAGGTGGAAATGAAGCCCTTCTGAATCATGTCTCTAGTAAAATGACAATCCACCTCGATGTGCTTTGTTCTCTCGTGAAAAGCCGGATTATTGGCAATAAACAATGATGTCTGATTGTCACATTGGAGATTCATAGGCAAGGGGACATCTACAGTCAAATCTTCTAAGATTGCTCTAACCCACATCATTTCTGCAGTTGCTTGTGCCATGGCTCTGTACTCGGATTCCGCACTGGACCTTGCCACAACAGTCTGTTTCTTGCTTTTCCAAGAAACTAAAGAGCTTCCTATAAAGATAGCAAATCCAGAAGTGGATTTACGATCCCTTGGACATCCTGCATAATCTGCATCTGCACAAGCTGAAATAGATAGATCCGTATCTTTTCTAAATAGCAACCCTGTGCCTGGGGAAGACTTCAGATATCTCAATATCATATACAAGGCATCCATATGAACTTGCCTTGGCTGCTCCACAAATTGACTCACCCGGTTTACTGCAAAGGCAATATCCGGTCGAGTTATAGTAATATATAAGAGCTTACCCACCATCTCTCTGTACCTTCTTTTGTCCACCTCCTCGGTATCATCATCGTACAGCTTCATGCTTGGGTCCATAGGTGTATTTGAAGATCTGCATCCAGTCATTCCTGCTTCAGCTAGCAAGTCCGTGACATATTTTCTTTGAGTCATCACCATTCCTTGTGCATTTCGTGCAAACTCTATCCCCAGAAAATATCGTATCGTGCCCAGATCCTTCGTAATGAACTGGTTTCCCAACAGGGACTTGGTTATCTCAATCCCCTGAGCATTATCTCCTGTGACCAAGATGTCATCAACATATATCATAACAACAACTGTACCTCTAGGGGTCTTCTGGATAAACAATGAATGGTCCGCATTTGATCTCCTGAACCCCTGTTTTTCAATTAGCTGAGACAGCTTCTGGAACCATGCTCGGGGACTTTGTTTAAGGCCATAGATAGCCTTATGAAGTCTGCACACCATCTGAGTCTCCCCCTCAGCAGCAAATCCTGGTGGCTGCTGCATGTAGACTTCCTCCTGTAGGTCTCCATACAAAAAAGCATTCTTGACGTCAAGCTGAAAAATGGTCCAGTTACGTACCACAGCAACAGATAGGAGGATGCGAAGAGTGGAGTGTCTAGCCACTGGTGAAAAAGTATCCAAGTAATCTACCCCATATGTCTGGGTAAATCCCCGTGCTACAAGTCTTGCCTTGTACCTATCAAGACGTCCATCCGCATGATATTTCACCGTAAAGATCCACTTGCAACTCACCACGGGGACACCTGAAGGAATGGGAACAAGAGACCAAGTCCCTCGAGACTGCAGAGCACGCATCTCCTCTTCCATGGCTAGACGCCAGCAATCAATCTTCATGGCATCTTGATAGGTCCGTGGAATCTCGACAGACGAGACAGCAGCTACAAACTTCTGGAAGTCCCCATTGAGACGATGAAATGAGACTTGAGAGGCAAGAGGATATGAAGCACATTGCCTTCGCTGCTTCCTGTGAGCAATGGGCCGATCCAGATCATCTATCATTGTGTCGACCGGATGATCCTCGTCCTGCTGTAGAGGCTCCCGCACTGGTGCATTTTCTATCCCATCATTAGTGATAACGTCAGAACATACCTGAGGCGTATTGGATGGTTGACATGTAGCTTGAGCTGGTCCTGTACGCCTTGTATAGAACTTAGGAAAAGGTTCAATTGGAGGTGGTGGTGGTGGTTGTGGAGTGGAGGATTGACCCGGGCTTGGGGGTGGAGGTACAAAGACACTAGAATCTGTAGATGTGGAGGAGACCAATCTGTCACCTGTAGGAGAAAAGTACATGACGGGTTCGAAAAATGTAACATCAGCGCTTACATAGTACTTGTCATGAACGGGGTCATAGCAACGATATCCTTTCTGTGTTCTGGAGTAGCCCACAAAAACACACTTGATAGCCCTAGGAGAAAGCTTATCAAGTCCTGGAGACAAGCGGTGGACAAAAGCAACAGTGCCAAAGACTCGAGGTGTAAGAGTAAACAAATCTCTGTCAGGAAAGAGAACAGAGATAGGAGACTTTTCCCCAAGAACAGTTGTAGGCATGCGGTTGACCAGATAGCATGCTGTAAGAATAGCATCCCCCCAAAAAGATAATGGAGCACAACTCTGAATAAGTAATGTGCGAGCAATATCAAGGAAATGGCGATGTTTCCGTTCTGCAACCCCATTTTGTTGAGATGTGTATGCACATGTTGTTTGGTGGATAATGCCTTTAGAAGAAAGAAAACTAGCAAGGGAACGAGTGCAGAACTCCAATGCATTGTCAGTACGCACATACTTAACAGTAGACGAAAAAACATTTTGAACTTCATTGATAAGATTTTGAATAACACTTCCTGCTTCGGATTTATTTTTGAGAAGAAAGTCCAGGACACTCTAGAAAAATCATCGACCACCACTAAATAGAACCTGTGCCCCTGATGATCTGGGACACGACTGGGACCCCATATATCTATGTGAAATAACTCAAATGGGGAGCGACTGCTACGACTCTGACGACTGGGGAAGCTGGACCGATGGTGCTTCCCTAACTGACAAGCTTCACAACGAAATGATGAACTCGGAGAAATCTGAGGCAGGAGGTGACGCATTTTCTGTAGTGGCAGGTGACCGAATCGAAGATGCCAGGTATACGGAGACACGGAGCCCTGGGAATGTAGTGAGACGCTAGCAAAAGAGTTCCGTACAAGACGATAGAGGCCATTGTGCTCAGAACCACAGTCAATCACCTTGCCTGTTAGTATGTCCTGAAAAATAACAGACGATGGGTCAAAAATAGCACGACAGTGCAAATCTCGTGTAATCTGACTAATGGATAAAAGATTCATCGAGAATTCTGGTGCATGTAAAACATTCTGTAAGTGCATAGATGGCAGCAAAGTCATCTCCCCCTGACCGATGATAGGGGAATGAGTGCCATCAGCAATGAGTACAGAACGACCAGGCTGGACAGGTCTATAGGACTGCAGAATCTCTTTCTCACGACAGAGATGATGGGTGGCTCCAGAATCAACAATCCATCCTGTGAGATCATGGTTATGATATGAGCCGGAGGGACTACCTGAGGCACTGGCTGAGGCAGATGTACTCACCGATGCCGAAGCCGCAACATCAGACGCATCAGCGCCCTCTGATGATGACTGTGGCATGATATCACGAAGCCGTGCCACTAGCTCCTCGAACCTGTGATCTGGAGTAGAAGCTGGTGGACCCTGAACATGATCAGCGACACGTGCAGAAGGAGGGAAGCCATGCTTGGAATAGCATGTATCCTCCGAATGACCAGTACGACGACAGAATGAGCACGTAGAGCGTATGCGACCTCCACGGCCACGTCCACCACTTCCTCTGCCACGAAATGAGAAGGAACTACCTCGTCCTCTGGAGACAGCCATTGCCGAGGGAGGTGTAGTCGTTGTGTTCGATGGAACTGGAACACGACTGAGCCGTCTGTAGACTTCTTCCATTGGTGGAATGGTGGCATCAGCAAGGATCTGAGAACGTGCTGCCTCATATTCAGGATCAAGGGCAGCAAGTAAGACGTCAACCATAGTAGCGTTGCGGAACGTCTTCTGTTGTTCCGGCGTGGCTGTGAGTGGAATGGTGCTATAAAGTTTCTCGAACATTCCACGAAGAGACGTGTACAGAGAATGAAGAGGCCTCCCATTTTGCATCGTGGTAAAGATATCATGCTGCAACTGCAGCATCTTGGTCTCGTTCCGTACCTGAGAGTACGTCGTGGCCAGAATATCCCACATCGCCTTGGCGGTGGGTTGATGGAGGACATCATTTGCTATCTCCGTTGTGAGTGTACCCGACAACCAGACTTTGGCGTACGCATCATCGGCCTCCCATGAGGCATAGATTCCCGTCTTCTCCGGCGGTTCATCTTCGGTAAGAATATGCTTCTTACCACACGACTTCATGAGACTGAGGAACAGCATAGCCCACAGTTCGTAGTTTGTCCCGTCCATTTTGACGATAGGTGCCGAACCTTTGAAGGCACCGATGGCGGGCATATCGACCTTTTGATCTGACATACTGCCGGAGAAGAAGAACTAGGGATGATAGACCAAGAGACAGGTGTCTACCACGACATGTGAGGATTCAAGTGCACATGTAGATGTTATGCACTTGAACCCATCATCAATCCGAGCCCGACCGAAGCGAAACGAACGGCAGGGAAGCTAATGAAGCCTCAGCTGTGAAGGGGCGGCGGGGCTAGGGCCGGCAGCGGCTTGGCGGGGACCTGGCAGGGGCCTGCGGGGGCCTGGCGGGGCTGGCTAGGTCCGGCAGTGGACTGGTGGGACCGCCTGGGGCCTCGCAGGCGATGGGGCTGGAGCCTGGATGGTCTGGCAGCGGGTCTGGAGAGCAAGGCCCTAAATGTCGGTTTCGGTCACCATTTCGGTATCGACCAAAACAGAATTTCGATGGAATTTCGGTGGAATTTCGACCGGAATTTCGGTCATTTCGGTCATTTTTTACTAGGACCCCATATTTCGGTCATTTCGGTCATTTCGGTTGAATTTCGATTTCGACTAGATATCGATATTCGACAGAAATTCGACGGAATTTCGCTGAAATTTGAGGCCATGCTGGAGAGGCCCGGCGACTGGGCTGGGGGCCTGGAAGGCCTGGCGGAGGTGCTGGGGGCCCGGCGGAGGGGCTGGAGGCCCGGTGGAGGGGCTGGGGGCCTTGAGAGGCTGGTTGACGGCGGCGGGAGGGATTGGAGAAGTCGGCGGCGGTGGGGGGGTGGAGGAAACCCTAGGTTAGGGTTAGGGCTCTGATACCATGTTGAGTAAAACAATACTTTGATGTGTTATTCCATAGAGCTCTCAGGTCTCTTATATAGGGAGAAAACCCTTGGGTAAATTACAGAGTCTTACAAAATATAAATAGAAATTACGGAACAATAAAACGCAACATATATAAGTCTCTACAATTTCCTTTCTAATATCTCTCAACAATTAACAATCAATAGCAAGCATTGACAGCAGCAATATGTGCGATATAATGTGTATTGGCCTGTTAAATACATGTCATTTTAGAATATAAGTGTGTATTTGTATGTATTTATTGAGAGGACGAGGATGGCCCAAGAAGTGTTGGAATGAGATTATACGAAGGGATCTTAGTTTTTTGGATATAAGCTCGAGATTGACCCAAGATAGGTCTGAATGGAGGCAAAGAATCTATGTAGCCAACCCTACTTAATTGTAGGAAAAGGCTTTGTTGTTGTTGTATTTGTATGTATTTATTGTTTTAAAAACTAGTGTGATTTTAATCTGCAAAAAAAATTGTGTCATTTCTGAGATTTCCACCGATTTTGCCTATATATCCTTATATATCATCGATATATTCTTTTTTCCAGCTGATTGATACGGTATCGATGTCTATATTTCGAACCTTGATCGCTGTGTGAGATTGTAAGTAATGATGAGTCAACTAAATTAACATAATTTTGGTATTAGCACATCAATTCCACACCATCCACTTGAACATCCTCGAAGGTCATTAATCGAAATAGAGAATGACGAGCCTACCATGCCTTCGTCAGAACCATCTCAAACATAGACAGTTGGACAAAGCATTAATGAACCTACAAGACATCCCCCCCTCGCCCTCGTCATTAGCAATAGCACAATCACCTGTGGATGTTCCAACTCAGTTGGAATCAAGGTTCGAATCGATATCATATTTGTATGCCCGGAAAAGGTTATATCAGGATATATCGACGATATCGGTGGAAATCTCGAAAATGGTGTAAAAAGAGATTTTTTCACGAATTAAGATCATCATAGTTATTTAAATAATAAATAACATACAAAATACACATTTATATGCAAGAATGTTGTGTATTTAGCATACTAATACACATTATATCGCATGTATCGTTGGTTGTTAATGTTGACTATTGATTGCTGACTATTGAGATATATTCTACACATGTGATTCTAACTTGATTGGCATTAGACTGGTTTTCGGTGGCACCATACCCTATCCAGAACAAAATATATAAATCACGATGTATTTTAATATTAGGAGTAGCAAAATAAGTAGTGAAATCAAGCTTATAAGGGTAATATCACAATATATATAGAGATCGGTGAAATATCGACTATATCAATCGACAACCGAGAAATTTTGTAAGGAACCGATCTTTTTTGAACTATATGGCTCAATATGGCGATATATCGTCGATATCTCGTGAGATGCCAACATCTCGTCGATAATGATATGTCAGCGATGTATCTCCGATATATCGCAATATTGTGAACCTTGTTCGGAATGAAATGACAAACAGATGACACGACAACAGTCTGAACATGATTAGAGTCAATAGGGGGTCAAGGAGGAGTGCATGTGGATAATAATGATTTGTTTGTGTTTATTCATCGAGCCCAAGGGTTCTCTTATATAGAAGAGAGAAACCCTAATGGGTAAATTACATAGTAAGGACAAATAAATAAACTGAAAACGGTAGCATAACATAAAACTCTCAATACTCTCCCTCAAGTTGGAGCATAGATGTCTATCAGGCTTAGCTTGGAACAGCATCTCTGAAAGGATCCTCAAGCTATGTTGGTGAGCATGTATGTTGTCTGCTCACTTGAGCTAACATGAAATGTAGAAATAAGACCATTCCGGATCATGTCTCGATGTAGTGACAGTCTACCTCGATATGCTTGGTTCTCCTATGGAAGGTTGGATTGTTGGCAATAAATAGTGCAACATGGTTGTCGCATTGGAGGTGCATAGGAAGAGGCACCTCAATAGCTAGATCAGTTAGAACGGATCTGACCCACATCATTTCTGTACTTCTTTGCACCATAGCTCTGAATTCAGATTCTGCATTGAATTTGGTGATAAGTGTATGCTTCTTGCTCTTCCACGATACCAAGGAGTTCCCTATGAATAGAGTGAAACCAGAAGTAGACTTCTTGTCCTTGAGGCATCATGCATAGTCTGCACCATCACAAGCTGTAACCGCAAGAGATGTACCTTTGCTAAATAAGATATTAGTGTTAAGAGGTCTTTAGATACCTCAGAATCATATGGATTGTGTCTATATGTGCATGTCTAGGTTGCTCCATGAACTAACTCGCTTTTCTCATGAGAAAGGATATGTCTAGCTTGGTTATGGTGACATATAGAAGCTTCCCAACAAGCTATTTGTATCTCTTCTTATCTACTTCTTCAGTGTCATCGTCATTTAGCTTCATACTTGGGTCCATGGGAGTAGTGGTTGGTTTGCAATCTGCCAGACATGTATCTGCGAGAAGATCTGTAACATACTTCCTCTAGGTCATCACAAGACCTTGCTAGTTCTTGACAAATTCCAGTCCAAGGAAGTAGCATAGACTATCAAGGTCCTTGATAACAAACTGTTGTCCAAGAAAAGCCTTAGTTGCTTGGACTCCCTATGTAGTATCCCATGTAATGATGATATCATCAACATACACCAGGATAGCAACAATACCCTTATGGGACCTCTGAACAAACAATGAGTGATCTGTAGCTGATCTCACGAACCCCTTCTGTTCTATCACGTCCGAGAGCTTCTGAAACCATGCTTTTGGACTTTGCTTAAGGCCATAAATTGCATTATGAAGTATGCACACCTTTTGACACTCCCCCTTAGCAGCAAACCAAGGTGGTTGATGCGTGTAGACTTCCTCCTGAAGATCACCATAGAGGAAAGCATTCATCACATCGAGCTGATACAAAAGTCAATCTCGTGTGACAACAATGGAGAGAAGAACCCGAAGTGTAGAGTGTCGGACTACTAGAGAGAACGTGTCATGATAATCCATTCCATAGGTCTGGGTGAACCCACGAGCTACAAGTCATGCCTTGTAGCGATCAATACTACAATATGCTCGATGCTTCACAGTGAATGCCCACTTGAATCCTGCAATAGACATGTCTGCATTAGCAGTAACAGTACTCCACATGCCTCTAGACTGTAAAGCGGACATTTCCGCTTCCATGGCTACATTGGCTCACCTTGAGAGCCTCCTGATATGTACGTGGGATTTCAATAGTAGATAATACCACGTAAATTTCCTGAAAACTGGTGAAAGTTGCTCCAAAGACACATGACCTGCTAGATGGTATCGAGCAAATGAATGTTTGCCTTTCTATAAGTCAATAGACCACCCCAGATCACTCTCCTCTAGTGGTTTTGGCTCATCCTATATATATGTATGCTCAACCTGGAATTGAACATGTACATCATGCACATCACTAGTTCCATCAGTCAAAACCAAGTTTCAAAATTTACCTGAAGCGTGTTGGATGTTGAGGAAGGCATTGGAGTGCGGTACATGAGTATGTAGGGTGGTAAAACAATCGCACCTCAGACTCAGAGGGATTCAACATGTCACTTGTAGGAGAGTAGTACATGATGGACTCAAAGAAGGTAAGATCAACACTGACATAGTATTGTCCTTCTACATAATCAAGCATTGATAACCCTTTTGGGTGCGAGAGTACCCAACGAATATACATTTGACAGCTCGAGTAACAAGCTTGTCATGACCAGAATGCAAGATATGAACAAATGCCACGCAACCAAATACTCGTGGCGTAAGAGAGAAAAGGTCTTCTAGAAAAGCAAGTGAGAAGGGTACCTTTCACCCAAAATGGTAGAAGGCATCCGACTTCAGCATCACCCCAGAATGAATGAGGAGTTTGACTCTGTATGTGAGGAGTCCTTGTGATATGATGATATTTGCGTTCAGCAACACTATTCCGTTGAGAAGAATAAGAAGTCTGATGAATAATGCCACACGAGCTGAAAAAATAAGATAGTTGCGTAGTAAAGAACTCAAGCACATTATAAGAACAAATATATTTTATTAAGATAGAAAAGATATTCTTTATTTCAACCACAATATTCTGAATCAATGTACTAGCCTCAAACTTTTGCTTCAACAGGAAAACCCAAGACAGTATAGAAAATCATAAACACAAACCAAATAGTACATGTATCCATGATGATCAAGTACATGACTCGAACCCCACATATCCAGATGAAATAACTCAAACAGACTCTAATTACTACAACTTCGACGATTTGGAATGTCGGACTGATGATGCTTTCCAAATTGACATGGTTTACACTGGAAACTGAACTTGATAGAAACACCAGGTATGAGACGACAAATCTTCTGCAGCGGTAAATGACCGAATATGAGATACCGTGTGTAAGGGGAAATTGACTCTGCAGAAAGAGAGATGGCACCAGCATAAGGAGATTGAGTCAACCTGTACATCCCTCCACGTTCACGACCACATCCAATCACCATGTCCGTGAGTATATCCTGAAAAACAGGGGAACTAGGGTCAAATACAACACGACAATGTAAATCTTTTGTAATTTAACTGATAAACAGTAAATTCATGGAGAAGGCATGTGCATGAAGAAGTAGATGTATGGAGGGAGTCAAATGAACCTCCCCATGTCCAGTAATCAGGGAATGAGTCCCATGAGCAATCACCATTGATCTACCTGGTTGTGTTGAACTATAAGTATCAAACTGCAAGCGATCTCTGCATAGATGAAGTGACTCTCTAGAGTATCTAAAGGATTCAGCGAATAGTGGCATAATCTCCCTCAGACGAGCAACGAAGTCATCGTAACAATGATCGGTGAAATCAGGAGCAGTCTAATTCTGCTCAGCAGCATGAGCTAATGGTGGGAAATCGAAACTTGGAGTAGCGTGTATCCTCTGAATGACCTGAATGATGACAGTATGAACATGGCCGACGTGGATGGATACCGCCTCTGCCATGTATGCCTCGTCCTCTAAAAGGAGATGAACCGCATCTTCCACGTAATTCAGCCATAGTTGATGATGTCTAAGAATGAGTGGCGGAGGTGATACTCAACCGGCTCAGTCTGCGATACGTTTCCTCCATAGGAGGTATGGTAACGTCAGTGAGAAGCTGAGAGCAAGCTGAATCATATTATGGATTAAGGGCTACCAAAAACACACCAGTCATGACAGAATCTCTATAGTCCTTATGCTCAAGGTTTTAAAAAGCGTGAGGCGTATCGAGGCATTTTCCCATTGTTGAGCCTCGAGGCGTATCGAGGCGTAAGCCTCAGTCGTGAAAGAAATTTTTTCATAAAACATAATAATCAATCGTAATTACAATTTTCAAGTTCTAGAAATGCAATAGTTATGATTAAATACATAACGTCATGATATTTCAAGGCTAACATCATGCTTTAAACATCCAAGTTGTT
Organism: Ottelia alismoides; assembly: GCA_037367405.1. NCBI lineage: Eukaryota > Viridiplantae > Streptophyta > Magnoliopsida > Alismatales > Hydrocharitaceae > Ottelia > Ottelia alismoides. The sequence goes on from JAZKJV010011050.1 coordinate 261,405, forward strand.
ATATAACTCTCTTTTTTTGGACTATAAATCTATAAGGAGTCAAGTAAATATGGATGTGCAAGCACAGTAATGGGTAACTCTCCGTAAAATTTAAAGTTTTGAATAAAATTAAATCAAGGGACTAGATGTAACACACCATTTTCAAAATTAGGTGATATATGTGTGTCATACAATTGAGAAGGGTAAGAGAATAAGCAGTGGATCAATGATCACTTTTCACTTTACAGCAAGGATTGGGGGATAAAATACTTGAATATTGCATGTTATGACCATCTTTGTTCATGCATACTTTGATGTGTCTTAATTTAGTCCCGATTGAATAGAATAAAAGAAGAGACATGTTTACAAAAATATACTTCTTTAAATTTAGGTAAAAGTAGGGGACTTGCATCCAAATATTTAACAAAAGAAAGCACTTATGCCTTGTTCATACTAGAGAGTAGAGGCATTAGATTTAAGAACTCAAAACTCTAATTTCTGTTCATGTTGATTTATAAAGAATATGCATAACAAAGTAAAAATAAGCTTAATACTTTAATAAACTGAAAAATGCATTTTAGTAAATTATGAGCTTAAGAACTTGAAAATACTTGTCTACGAAATATGAAAAGCCCACAACAAAAAGAAAAGAAAAAAATATTGTAGAAAAAAACAGCACACAAATGAGGCAGCAGCTCGAGGCATGCCTCATAAGACTCGAGGCACGTTTTTAAAAACAATGCTTATGCTGCTCTGGTGAGGCCGTCAAGGGTATGTATCTAAGGAGTCGCTCAAACATACTCCTCAGAGATGTATACATGACGTGAAGAGGACGATAACAATGTTTTGTCGTAAAGATAGCATGCTGGAGTTGCAATATCTTCGACTCATTCTTTGCTTGAGAGTATGTTTCTGCAAGGATATCCCACGTTGTCTTTGTTGTGGGTTTGACTTAGGATATCGTTGGCTATCTCAACAAAGAGAGTACCAGTCCTACCGGATAGCCACACTTTTGCATATGCATCATCATCCTCCCATGAGTCGTTGGTCCCAGTCTTTCCCATCGACTCATCATGCGTCAGAATATGCTTCTTACTATGGCTTTGTAGTAGACTCATGAACTGCTTCATCCACAACTCGTAGTTTGTATCATTCATCTTGACAATAGGTGTTGGACCCTTAGGCACCTGTGGATGGCATATCGACTCTGCTTCCTGACATCATGGACAGATGACTGGAACCTTAGATAGGTTGTAGAGCATCTACGTAGACATGAAAGAGGGTGGCTAAAGGCGTAGACTCATACCCCGACCAATCCTAGACAACCGTCGTCCTTGCTAAGTCTCAAACAAGTCCAAGACGGTCTAATTTCACAATTTTCAAATCGAAATCAGACCAAAAAAACCTCTGGATTCAGACCCAATACAATGGAATCAGACCCATGAATGGTCGTTGTACGGCTAATTCGCAGCAAGGGGCCGTTGGAGCGACCAAATCACTACTTGTGGCTGTTGTAATGATAAACAGCAACAGCGGCAGCTGCTCACGCCACTAATGGAGATGGTGATGGCATTGTTGCTACTGCTCCTTGCGGCTGTGGCCGATGTTGCGGTTGCCGCTGAAAGCGATGGCAGCAGAGCGGCCACTGCTGCTTCTATTTGGCAGCGCGTGGTAGCGGTTGTGGCTGGACAGTAGGATTTTGGATCTTAGGGTAAAAGCTCTGGTTTAGGACCGCCGCTCTGATACTATGTGGATAATAATGATTCATTGTGTTTATTTGTAGAACTCAACGGTTCTCTTATATAAAAGAGAGGAACCCTAATGGATAAATTACATAATAAGGACAAAGAAATAAACAAACTGAAAAACGGTAGCATAACACAAAACTCTCGACAATGCATAATTTTATGAAGAAATGAATCCATAGAAATTAATTTCCTTTTATAGTTATGTAACAATCCAACTTCTTTTCTAATTAAACACTTCAACTTTTTCAAGGCAACGACTTATGAGTATGTGAATCCAGAAACTTCCATCTTTACGACCAAATCATCATATTATACCAGGACTAGACATGTGATATGTAAGTTAAACAATGACGTGCAACATAAAAAATAATCCTCTTCATACAACTTGGCATTTTAAGCTAGTTTAATTTCAAGCTAGTTTTGTACGGCTATTTTCACAACAATGCTCTCCTTGCACAAGAACTACATTATTGTGGTATTGATGTGAGATCAGCCTTTAATTAGATCAAGAACACATTCAATTTTCTGAGTCTGACTTCGCAAGAATAGCATGCTTTAGGACAAGTTATAATCAGCCTACCATACAAATTATCAAAAGAAAAATTTTGAAGCAACAGCTGTTGGAAACATACCTTCATGATCTTGCCTATTGATGCATCCAAAAAGTCGGGTAATGACAGAAGACGCAGAGTATGGCCCTGCAAAGTGAAAAAGCAGATCACTAAGAAACATGCATTGAGGTCTATGTCGTTAAAAGATATAAACAAGAAACAGAAATTCTTACTGTAGGCGCAGTATCAAATATTATACGAGTAAACATGCTGTATTCTGTGGATTCCACAAATTGCATCACCTGAAAAAGAGCAAAGGCGACATTGCATATAGAACTTGGTTTCTACTTTCAGAAAGGGGAATAGAAATAAGTACCACCTTGGAAATTGCAATGGCTTCATCTAATCCAGGTGGCGGAGTGTCTAGCAGTTCACCCAGCTTTAACTCCCCTAACTTATTTAATTGTGCAAGTTAGCAAATGCAGAAAATTTTATGACAGATTGTAAATCAAGCTTGGTGATTTGTATGTACGATCACCATCTAAAAAATAGGATGGAAACATAAGTTGAGTAGATGTCCATAATGCATTAGATAGAAGGTGATATCAACACTAAGAAACGTCTCATTACAAAGAACATTGTGGCCCCTTCTTTTATCACAAAGACAACTATATTGAAATTTAAAAGTGATTTGTCACATCTTTTTGCCGAGATAACTATCAATGTAGTTATTTATAAGAGAAAATGCAAGAAATGTTCTCTTGCTTCGGAGGGCAGATATCCTAAAAAGGGTTGGCTAGGAATATCCTAATATATTATATGGATTGAGCCCTCAGCACTCCTGCTTGTCAGCGTCGCAACTAGCAAGCACCCCCGCAGCCCCTTTGAGCAACTAATCATAATTAGTGTCAGAGTATAGACTATCTGAACCTTGATGTTCTTGATGGTGGAAGGAGAACTTAACTCACAAGCACCTCAACAGCCCCTTTGAGCAACCAATCATAGTTAGTGTCAGAGTGACTATCTGAATCTTGATGTTATTGATGGTTGTAGAGATATACTTCATATATATTTATCGTTTATGTTAGAATACTTCGATGTGTTTATTCCATAGAGCCCTCGGGTCTCTTATATAGGGAGAAAACCCTTGGGTAAATTACAGAGTCTTACAAAATATAAATAGAAATTAGGAAACAATAAAACGTAACATATATATAAGTCTCTACACTCCCCCTCAAGATGGAGCATAGATATCTATCATGCTCAGCTTGGAAGAACATCTCTGGAAAGGTCCTCTGAGCAGTGGTTTGGTGAATATGTCAGCCGTCTGATCCTCTGAACTGACATGAGAGGTGGAGATGAAGCCCTTCTGAATCATGTCTCTAGTAAAATGACAATCCACCTCGATGTGCTTTGTTCTCTCGTGAAAAGCTGGATTATTGGCAATAAATAATGCTGCCTGATTGTCACATTGGAGATTCATAGGTAAGGGGACATCTACGGTCAGATCTTCTAAGACTGCTCTAACCCACATCATTTCTGCAGTTGCTTGTGCCATGGCTCTGTACTCGGATTCCGCACTGGACCTCGCCACAACAGTCTGTTTCTTGCTTTTCCAAGAAACTAAAGAGCTTCCTATAAAGATAGCAAATCCAGAAGTGGATTTACGATCCTTTGGACATCCTGCATAATCTGCATCTGCACAAGCTGAAATAGATAGATCCGTATCTTTCCTAAATAGCAACCCTGTGCCTGGGGAAGACTTCAGATATCTCAATATCATATACAAGGCATCCATATGAACTTACCTTGGCTGCTCCACAAATTGACTCACCCGGTTTACTGCAAAGGCAATATCCGGTCGAGTTATAGTAATATATAAGAGCTTACCCACCATCTCTCTGTACCTTCTTTTGTCCACCTCCTCGGTATCATCATCGTACAGCTTCATGCTTGGGTCCATAGGTGTACTTGAAGGTCTGCATCCAGTCATTCCTGCTTCAGCTAGTAGGTCCGTGACATATTTTCTTTGAGTCATCACCATTCCTTGTGCATTTCGTGCAAACTCTATCCCCAGAAAATATCGTATCGTGCCCAGATCCTTCGTAATGAACTGGTTTCCCAACAGGGACTTGGTTATCTCAATTCCCTGAGCATCATCTCCTGTGACCAAGATGTCATCAACATATATCATAACAACAACTGTACCTCTAGGGGTCTTCTGGATGAACAATGAATGGTCCGCATTTGATCTCCTGAACCCCTGTTTTTCAATTAGCTGAGACAGCTTCTGGAACCATGCTCGGGGACTTTGTTTAAGGCCATAGATAGCCTTATGAAGTCTGCACACCATCTGAGTCTCCCCCTCAGCAGCAAATCCTGGTGGCTGCTGCATGTAGACTTCCTCCTGTAGGTCTCCATACAAAAAAGCATTCTTGACGTCAAGCTGAAAAATGGTCCAGTTACGTACCACAGCAACAGATAGGAGGATGCGAAGAGTGGAGTGTCTAGCCACCGGTGAAAAAGTATCCATGTAATCTACCCCATATGTCTGGGTAAATCCCCGTGCTACAAGTCTTGCCTTGTACCTATCAAGACGTCCATCCGCATGATATTTCACCGTAAAGATCCACTTGCAACTCACCACAGGAGCACCTGAAGGAATGGGAACAAGAGACCAAGTCCCTCGAGACTGCAGAGCACGCATCTCCTCTTCCATGGCTAGACGCCAGCAATCAATCTTCATGGCATCTTGATAGGTCCGTGGAATCTCAACGGACGAGACAGCAGCTACAAACTTCTGGAAGTCCCCATTGAGACGATGAAATGAGACATGAGAAGCAAGCGGGTACGAAGCACACTGTCGCCTTGGCTTCCTTTGAGCTATAGGCCGATCAAGATCGTCTATGACTGGCGGATCCTCCTCCTGTTGTAAAGACTCCTGCACCGGTGCATTGGCTAATCCATCATTAGTGGTAACATCAGAACATACCTGAGGCGTGCTGGATGGTTGGCATGTAGCTTGAGCTGGCCATGTTCGCCTTGTATAGAACTTAGGAAATGGTATAATTGGAGGTGGTGGTGGTGGTGGAGGTTGATTAGAGGATTGACTCAGACTTGGAGGTGGAGGCACATAGACATGAGAGTCCGTGGATGTGGAGGAGATCAGTCTGTCACCTGCAGGGGAGAAGTACATGACTGGTTCGAAAAAGGTAACGTCAGCACTCACATAGTATTTGTTATGAATGGGATCATAACAACGATATCCTTTCTGTGTCCTGGAGTAGCCCACAAAACACACTTGATAGCCCTAGGAGAGAGCTTATCAAGTCCTGGAGATAACCGGTGGACAAACGCAACAGTACCAAAGACCCGAGGTGTAAGTGTAAACAAATCTTTGTCAGGAAATAGAAGAGAGAAAGGAGACTTTTCGCCAAGTACAGTTGTAGGCATGCGGTTGACCAGATAGCATGCTGTAAGGATAGCATCCCCCCAAAAAGATAAGGGTGCGGAACTTTGAATAAGTAATGTGCGAGCAATGTCAAGAAAGTGTCTATGCTTTCGTTCTGCAACACCATTTTGTTGAGATGTGTATGCACATGTGGTTTGGTGAATAATGCCTTTAGAAGAAAGAAAGCGAGCAAGAGAACGAGTGCAAAATTCCAAGGCATTGTCAGTACGCACATACTTAACAGTAGACGAAAAAACATTTTGAACCTCATTGATAAGATTTTGAATAACACTTCCTGCTTCTGATTTATTTTTGAGAAGAAAAGTCCAGGACACTCTAGAAAAATCATCAACAACAACTAAATAAAACCTGTGCCCCTGATGATCTGGGACACGACTGGGACCCCAAATATCTATGTGAAATAACTCAAATGGGGAGCGACTGCTCCGACCCTGACGACTGGGGAAGCTGAACCGATGGTGCTTCCCTAACTGACATGCTTCACAACGAAAAGACGAACCCGGAGATATCTGAGGCAGGAGGTGGCGCATTTTCTGTAGTGGCAGGTGACCAAATCGAAGATGCCAGGTATATGGTGAGACGGAGCCCTGAGAATGTAGTGAGACTCCAGCATACGAGGTCCGTACAAGACGATAGAGGCCATTGTGCTCAGAACCATAGCCAATCACCCTGCCCGTTAGTATGTCCTGAAAAATGACAGAAGATGGATCAAATATAGCACGACAATGCAAATCTCTAGTAATCTGACTAATGGATAATAGATTCATAGAGAATTCTGGTGCATGCAAAACATTCTGTAAGTGCATAGAGGGCAGCAAATCCGTCTCCCCCTGACCGACGATCGGGGAATGAGTACCATCAGCAATGAGTACAGAGCGACCAGGCTGAACAGCTCTATAGGACTGCAGGATATCTCTATCATGACATAGATGATGGGTGGCTCCAGAATCAACAATCCAACCTGTGAGATCATGGTTATGATATGAGACCGGAGGACTACCTGAGGCAGTAGCAGAGGCAGATGTACTGGCAGATGCCGAAGCGGCAATCTCAGAGGTGTCAGCACCCTCTGACGATGACTGTGGCATGATATCACGAAGCCGTGCCACTAGCTCCTCGAACCTGTGGTCTGTAGCAGGAGTTGAAGGACCCTGAACATGATCCGCGACACGTGCAGAAGGAGGGAAGCCGTGCTTGGAATAGCACGTATCCTCTGAGTGACCAGTACGGCGGCAGAATGAACACGTGGAACGTATGCGACCTCCGCGACCACGTCCACCACTTCCTCTTCCACGAAATGAGGACGAACCACCACGTCCCCTGGAGACTGCCATTGCTGACGGAGTCGCAGACGCTGTATTGGACGGAACAGGTACACGACTGAGCCTCCTGTATACCTCTTCCATCGGAGGGATGGTGGCATCTGCTAGAATCTGAGCACGTGTTGCCTCGTACTCCGGGTCTAGGGCAGCGAGCAATACGCCAACCATAGTGGCGTTGCGGAACGTCTTCTTCTGTTCCGGCGTGGCTGTAAGCGGAATGGTGCTATAAAGCTTCTCGAACATGCCACGAAGCGACGTGTACAGGGAATGAAGAGGCTTCCCATTCTGCTTCGTGGTAAATATATCATGCTGCAACTGGAGCATCTTCGTTTCATTGCGGATCTGAGAGTACGTCATAGACAAAATATCCCACATCGCCTTGGCGGTGGGCTGGTGAAGGACATCATTCGCTATCTCTGTCGTGAGCGTACCTGAGAGCCACACCTTGGCGTACGCATCATCAGCCTCCCATGAGGCATAGATTCCTGTCTTCTCCGGTGGTTCATCCTCGGTAAGAATATGCTTCTTACCACACGACTTCATGAGACTGAGGAACTGCATCGCCCACAGTTCGTAGTTTGTCCCGTCCATTTTGACGATTGGTGCCGAACCTTTGAAGGCACCTATGGCGGGCATATCGATCTTCTGATCTGACATAATGCCGGAGAAGAACAACTACTGATAGACCAAGAAAACTGTCTACCAAGACCTTGTAGGATTCAAGTGCATAGGTAGACGATTATGCACTTGAATCGAACATGACGCCGAGTCCGAAGAACGCGGGTCTCTTATATAGGGAGAAAACCCTTGGGTAAATTACAGAGTCTTACAAAATATAAATAGAAATTAGGAAACAATAAAACGTAACATATATACAAGTCTCTACAGTTTATATATTTTTCCTTTTCTTCACTTTATGTGATTTTTCCATAGGCTTCTCTCTATATAAGAGAGCCTAGGATTTAAGGAATAAACAACTCTTTCTATTTTCCCAACATGGTATCAGAGCGACAGTCCTAGACCAGAGCTCCTGTACCAAAACCCTAACACTAAACCCCACCTCAATCCTCTCTCTCGCGCACGCCGCCTAGGGCTATCGCCACCCAGCCCCCACGACCCTCTGCACCTCCGTTGTTTGTCCCCCGTGGCAACTCCACCCGTCGGTAGAACCTTGCGAGCCCCTCCGCCCGTCGCCAGGCCCCCGCGAGCCCCTCTGCCAGTCACCAGGTCCCCGCGGGCCACTCATCTCCGCCGCCCAAGCCCTGTGCATCACCGCCCGCCTAGGGCCCTGCGCACCGCCGCCTGCCTAGGGCCTCGCATCTCCTCTCTCTTCGACCGACTGGTCGTATAGCATCTCCCTTCGGTCCCTGCACCTACCCTCTCCAAGGGGTGTCGCCGGACCTTCTCTTTTAAAGGGGGGCACCGCCGCTGAGCCTTCTCTATTTATGAAATTGGTTGCATAAGTCTACATATGCAACCAAAACTATCTATGTCTATGTAGAAAAACACTTGTGTAGTCTTCAATCCTAGTCTTCTTCAGTCGTCATGTCAGAAAGCAAGGTAGATATCCCTTCCACAGGCGCCTTCAGAGGTCTTGCGCCTATAGTAAAGATGGATGGATCAAACTATTAATTGTGGGCTATGCATTTCATGAGCATGATGAAGTCTACAGGTAAGAAACATATTCCTATCGAGGAAGAGCCGGCTGAGAAGACTGGGATTAATGCCTCATGGGAGGCGGATGATGCATATGCCAAGGTTTGGCTTTCAGGCATATTGGCAACAGAGATTGCCAATGATATACTCCATCAGCCCATAACCAAGGCGATGTGGGATATTCTCGGTGCTACTTATTTACAGGCAAAGAATGAGAGAAAAATTTCTACATGATATCTTTACTATCAAGCAGAATGGATACCCTCTTCACTCGCTATATACATCCTTGCATGGGATGTTCGAGAAGCTCGATAGCTTCATGCCTCTCACATATACTCATGAGCAGCAGAAGACTTATAGGAATGCCACCATGGTTGGTGTATTCCTGCCAGCCCTTGATCTTGAGTATGGGGTGGCATGTTCCCAGATTTTGGCACTCTACTATTCCTCTCATGGAGGAAGCTTTCCACAGGCTCAGTCGGATTACTGTTCCATCTACTACTGCTAATCAGACTTCTTCAGCGATGGCGGCCTCCCGAGGTCGAGGAGGCTCTTCTCAGTTTCGTGGGCGCGGACCTCGTGGCAAAGGGGATCGTGTTCATCATCTCTGCACTTTTTGCCATCGTTCTGGACATACCGAGGATACGTGCTACTTTAAGCATGGATTTCCTACCTCTGCTCGAGTGGCCGAGCAGATTGAGCCCCCAACCGCGTCCTCTTTGGATCAACAATTTGATGATCTTGTAGCACGATTGAGGGGCATTATACCCCCTGCCAGTCCCGTTATGTCTTCATCGACCTCCGAGAGTCACTTGGATGTGGCTGCTTCAGCCTCCTCCAGTACCTCAGGTAGTACTTATGCACTCACTAGCAGTGATGAACCTGATGCCTTGGAATTATGTACTCATACTCTTTCCAATTATTTTTCATCCCAAGATATTATTCACCAAACATCATGTGCCTATACTTCCCAATAAAATGGTTGCAGAGAGGAAGCATCGTCATTTGCTCGATATTACAAGGACTCTTCTCATTCAGAGTCGTGCTCCGCATTCTTTTTGGGACGATGTTGTTCTTACGGCATGTTATCTTATTAATCGTATGCCCTCATCGGTCTTAGGTGAGAAAATTCCATTTTCTCTTGCCTTTCCTGAAAATGAATTATTCTCACTTACTCCCCGTGTGTTTGGCCCGGTTGCTTTTGCCCACCGGTTGCCTCCAAGATTGACAAGCTCTCTCCTAGAGCTGTCAAGTGTGTCTTTGTCAAGTACTCCAAGACACAAAAAAGGTACAGATGTTATGATCCAATGCGCAAGAAGTATTATGTCAGTGTTGATGTCACTTTTTTCGAGTCTGTGATGTACTTTTCTCCTATAGGTGATCGGTTAACTTCCTCAAACTCTGATGATCAAATATACATGCCACCACCACCATTATCACCTCCTTCACCACCACCACCACCACCACCACCACCGTCACCTCCAACAACTACTACAGTCCCAGTCCCACCATTGTCGTATCACTATACCCGCGGGCCTACTTTTATTCATGGTCACCGCTTATCATCTAGCACACGTGAGGTATGTTCTGAATACAGTCTCTAACGATGGGTCCGGTGATCTACCTGAGCAGTGTTCTTTACAGGGGACAGGTGCGGAGGTTGTTGATTTGGACTTACCTATTACGATTCAGAAGCAGAAGCATAGTTGTGCATTATATCTCATAGCATCCATGGTCTCCTTTGATCGCTTGACTGACAATTTCAGGAAATTTGCAGTTGCATTGTCAGCCTGGCCATTCCACAGAATTATCAGGAGGCTTTGCAGGACAGTCGGTGGTGATTAATTATGGAAGAGGAGATGGTTGCTCTTCAGTCGTGAGGTACTTGGAGTCTTGGCCCAGCTCCCACTGGAGCATCTACAGTAAGTTGTAAATGGATTTTTACAGTGAAGCGAAATGCAGATCGTAGCATTGACAGGTACAAGGCTCGACTGGTTGCCCGAGGGTTTACTCAGATATATGGGGTAGATTATCTTGACACGTTCTCTCCAGTTGCTCGATATTTCACCTTACGGACCTTCTATCTGTTGTCGTGGTTCGAGATTGGCCCCTCTTTCAGTTGGATGTCAAGAATGCATTTCTGTATGGTGATCTTCAGGAAGAAGTCTACATGCAACAGTCGTCGAGGTTTGCTGTAGAGAGGGAGTGTTCTCAGGTATGTAGACTCCCTAAGGCAATCTATTGCCTTATGCAGAGCCCTAGAGATTGGTTCCAGAAGCTCTCAGACTGGTTTGAGAAACAATGGTTTAAACGTTCGAATGTAGATCACTCTCTTTTTATACAGAGAACCTCCAGAGGTATGATTGCTCTTATGGTGTATGTTGATGATATACTTATTACACGAGATGATATGCATGGAATAAAGAGGGCGAAAGAATTTTTAGGTCATGAAATTGCTACCAAGGATCTGGAAGCTCTAAGATACTTTCTGGGATTGGAGTTTGCCAGAAACCAAGGGCTTGTGACGACTCAGAGCAAGTATGTCCCTGACTTGTTGAGTGACATGGGAATGCTTGGATGTTGACCTGCGTCTACACCCATGGATCCAAGCATGAAACTTTATGATGATGATACTGATGAGGTTGACAGGAGAAGATACAGAGAGCTGGTTAGAAAGCTTCCTTATGTTACCACTACCAGACCCAATATTGCATTTGAAGTCAGTCGGGCGAGCCAATTCATGGAACAACCTCGTCACATTCATATGGATGCTATACAGATGATACTAAGGTGTCTTAAATCATCTCCAGGTGCGAGATTGTTGTTTAAAAAGGGTAGTTCTATTACTATTTCAGCATGTGCAGATGCAGACTATGCAGGGTGCCCCAAGGACAGGAAGTCTACATAGGAGTTTGTTATATTTGTTGGAGATTCACTTGTCTCATGGAAAAGTATGAAGCAAACTATTGTTGCTAGATCTAGTGTCGAATCTGAGTATAGAACTATGGCACAAGCATGTACAGAAATGATTTCGAGCAGTCCTAACAGATCTACATATAGATGTACCTCTTCCCATGTCGCTAGAATGTGATAATCATGTTGCTTTATTCATTGCTAATAATCCTGCATTCCATGAGAGGGCAAAGCACATTGAGCTTGATTGCCATTATATACGTGACATGATCCAGAAGGGATCCATTTCTACATCTCATGTCAGCTCAAAGGACCAGACGACAGATATTTTCACTAAAGTCCTCCTTAGAGGACCCTTCCAGAAGTGCTCATCCAAGCTGAGCATGATAGATATCTATGCTCCAGCTTGGGGGGAAGTGTAGAGATATATTTCATATCTATGTATTGTTTATATATTTTTCCTTTTCTTATATTCACTTTATGTAATTTGCCCATAGGCTTCTCCCTATATAAGAGAACCTAAAGCTCAAGGAATAAACAACTCTTTCTGTTTTCCGAACAATGGTGGAAGGAGAACTTGAAAACTAAGAACTAAGACCAAAAAATAATATTTATATCATCGGTTGTCATTACCATATATAAGTAACATATAGGATAAACCAGTGGAAAAAATTATAGTCCAATTCAGATTTAATTATCTTTGAAGGGTGGAGTACCTTTAGGTTACGTTTGTACATGTGAAAGGAATCGTGACTCAAAAGAAAGCAAGGGTGGAAACAAATTGAGGTGGGAATAGAATGAAATGTAGTTTCTATTCCTTTATTTGGTGCGAGGTTAAAAGCGAAAGTAACGAAGCAAAGTCAAATTATCTTGTTTTAAGGGATTTTTACCACATGAACTCTTTAAACTTTGCCAATTACCTCATCGACCTTTGAAACAACCTAATTCCCTCCTCGACCCCGTAAGCTTGCTAACTCTTACCCCACCCCATCCATTTACCCACTAAAACTATCCGGATTACGTTATGTTCTTTTACATTATACACATTTTGTTTATGAAATTTATATTAAGTGTCACTCTCCCTTACTCTCCTCCTCATCTCCCTTTCCTCACTCAGCACCCGCCCACCTCCTCGACATCCGTCGCCCTCGCCCTCCTCCTCTAGGTTTGCCGCCCTCGCCTTCCTCCTCCCCGACCTCGCCCTCCTCCTCCAAATTTGCCTGCCCTCACCCTCCTCCCCGACCTCCCCCTTGCCGTCCTCCTCGACCTCTCCCTTGCCCTCCTCCTTGCCCTCACCCTCGCCCTCCACCTTCAGATCTGCTTGCCCTCACCCTCCTCCTCCCCAACCTCCCCCTCACCCTCCTAGCTAACCTCTCCCCTGCCCTCTTCCCCGACCTCATCTTCTTCCTCCAGGTCCGCCGCCCTCGCTCTTCTCCTCCCCAACCTCCCATGTACCCTCCTCCTCCTTAACCTCTACCCTCGCCCTCCTCCTCCCCAAACTCCGCAGCCTCTTCGAAGAATCCATTTTGCGTCTACCCCGCGATCACAGCATTCTAGGCAGTCATGTCTCTCTCGAGCATTTCCTCAAATTGGCAGATGGCATTCCCGACCATGCCCACCCGGGCATAGGCAATGATCATCATCGTCGAAGAAACTACGTTTCTCTGAGATAGTTTGTCGAACAGGGTACGTGCAGTGTCCATCCGCAAGCACCTCGAGTAGGCCTCAACAAGCGAGGTCTTGACCACGTCGTGATCACGGAAACCGGTGTTGAAGATGTGGGTGTCGACCATTTTGATCGAACGGAGGCTGTCCAAGTCGAAGCAAGATCTTAGCACATGTGGGTATATGAACTCGTTGGGTTAGGGGCGACCGCAGTTGTGCATCTGGTGGAAGAGGTGGAGGGTTGGGAGAGATTCGCTGCAGGAGGAGAAGGCGGTGATGAGGGCAGTGTAGAGGAAGACGTTGGGCTGGCGGAGGCTGTCGAAGATGAGGCACGTGTGGCGGAGGTCAGCAAGGACGATGGCGCAGAAGGGGCGAGCTTGAAGAAGAAGAGCCCACCATTGAATTTGCTAGGAGGAGAGAAGAAGGGAGAGAGTATGCATGGAAGGCCGTAAGCTACCTTACGCAACCTCCCTAAGGAGTATGCATGGAAGGCCGTAACGATATCGATATCATTTCGATATTGTATCGATACGATATTTCGACAATATACCGACGAAATATCACCCATATCGACGAGCCTTTGTGAAGAAAATGCCTGGAAATCAAGATATATCGCCATATCGATACCCATATCAGTCCCATGTCGATATCGATATATCGGCGATATATCGCTGACATATCGTTGATATTTCCTTCCATGAGAGCATGGAAGGCCGTATCGGCAATATATCGACGATATATCGCCGATATATCGTTATCGAGAGGTTGGGGGTATCGAAATCGGAGTGTATATCTTTTTACAAGGATATCGACAATATATCGTCGATATATCGGCGATATATCTCCGTATCGGCTCATATCGGTCAGGAATGAATGGATTCAGTACAAAAAATACAAGATATCGACCGATTTCGCCGATATTTCGTTGATATCCCTATATATGAATGTTATTATTCATGCAAGCTTGATTCTACTACCTATCTAGCTACACCTAGTATTAAAACAATCCATGATTTATATACCCCTCTAGCCCCTCCAGGCCAACCTGCCCCTCCCCCCCTAGCCCCTCCAGGCTCGCTGACCGGGCAGCGAGACCAACGTACTGGTAGGGTATGGTGCGACAGGAGGGTGCATACAATGGTTCTTCAACTTGGTGTATATTTACAAGTTATTTCATGTTGTAAAACTTGAATGAAATCCATTTCCAATATCTATAAGTCAAAAAACAACAACAAAGCCTTTTCCCACAATTAAGTAGGGTCGGCTACATGTATTCGTTGCCTCCATTCAGATCTATCTTGAGTCAATCCCGGTCCAATATCTATAAGTCAATTCTTCAAAAAAATCTACAAGTCACGAATCAACATTAATATCGATATGTTCGAAATTATCGATATATGCAATATAAGCTTTATAGATGATCGATATGTGTGATCTAAGAGTATATTTATAAGTTATTTAGTGATTTAAGAACTTGGATAAACTCCATTTTCAATATATATAGGTCAACAACTAACAGTCATGGTTTGAAAAGGCTAGCCTCGAGGCGGTCGAGGCGTACGCCTCGAGGCGAGGCGGTCCCTTTTAGCCTCAAGGCTTACGCCTCAGACCAGTTCTGTGAGGCGTGTACCTCGAGTGGTCGAGGCGGTCGAGGCGTTTTGTGAGGCGTTTTTGCTATTTTTAAAGTATTTTTTTATTTTAATGGTTTACTTAGTAATTTGAGAAGCTTATAAATATCTATTTATTTAGGATAATGATTATATAAGATGAATGCCTAAATATTTACAATTAATGTATCCAATTATTTTGGCAAACTCTTACTATTTCACTCTTAATGAATGAATTCATAAATGTTCAATTAAACAATACTTGTAACTTAACAAGATTTGTAATATATCAAGCAAAACAAAATGAATAAGGTTCGGGATTTGTCATGTTGCCTTGTATTATATATTAGACACAACATAAATTTCTTCGACATCTATTTAATCGAACTTTTAATTACAACAATATTTCAAAGATTTGCTTGAAATGGATATGATTCATGGTTTCTTGTGCGATTGTATATTATATGTTAGACACATAACATAAATTTCTTCGATGTATATTTAGTCATACTTTTAATTTCAACAATATTTCATAGACATATATGTATTGTTTAATTCTTTCACGATATCTGTAGTCAATGAATTCCTCTTTGATTGGATTCAAATGTGTAGAAATGTATATGATGTTGTTAATCTTCTATTTTGGGGTTCTTATCTTTATTATTTCATCATATCTTGTAGTGTAAATTATTATATATTGGGCAAAGAACATATAATTACATAGAGATGTATATAATTGTAGTTTTATACATATTTTTCTATATAAACTGAGGCTTGCGCCTCGACCGCCTCGAGGCTACGCCTCGCCTCGATTCCAAGGAGACCGCCTCGTTCTGCCTTTCGTTTTTTCAAACCTTGCTAACAGTATAACCATATCGATATATGCGATATAAGGTTCATAGATGATCGATATGTGTTATCTAAGAGAGTAAGAGAACATTTGTGAATTATTTAGTGATCAAAGTACTTGGATGAACTCCATTTTTGATATATATAGTATGTCAACAACTAACAATATCAGCGAGATGTTCGATATGACCGATACGTGCACTATAAGGATCATAGTCCTCATAAATGATCTATATGTATTTTCTAGTTGTATATTTGTATTATTTCATGTTATAAGAACTTGAATGAAATCCATTTCCAATATTTATAAGTCAAGAATCAATACTAATGTCGATATGTTCGATATGACCGATATGTGTGATATCAACATGTGCGATATATGGTCTATAAATGGACCGATATGTGTGATATAAGCGTGTATTTGTATGTTATTTGTTGTTTTAATATCTTGGATGAGCTTAATTTCTGAAAAAAAAATACCAAAAAATGGCTTTTTTGCGCCATTTTCGACATTTCCACCGATATCATTGATATATGGTCGATATATCCCGATATATCCATTTCCGGACGGACCGAAACGATATCGATATCGATACGGCCTTCCATGCATGGGAGTATGTGAACCCTGGTCTTTTAGGTGGTAGACTCACTGCTCTACCACTACAACATTGAAGACTTGAAGAGGATATACATATATGTATGAAAGATTTTTATAACAGGAGATGAGTAGATGAAAAATAATTATGATAAAAACATGTAATTGCAACGCTATGTCCAGCAAAAGTTATCGAATAAAAGAGGACATCTCTACATATTTATCAATTATGAAATGCGACGCATTATAAATGACTTTTGAAAATCTAAGCTTACATATTAAACTTTATTTTTTTGAGAAAAAAAGGGTGTTCACTGCAAGGGTATGCACCCAAAAACATCTTTATTCACATTATCATGAGTACAAATGTTACATCACCTGGATTAAACTTTATATGGTGAGTACTTGCTAATATGAAAATTATTATAATAGGTGGTGCATATATTTGTTTTACATTTTTTAGCAATCATTAGTTGCATTGCAATGATTGAATCCACATGGTACAATCTAAAAAATATTATAATAAGATATAATAGTTGGGAAATTATTATTTTAAAAAGAAAAGGAAAAATGCTATGATTTTGTATATAAGAGAGTTTACAAAAGGGGTGCCCATGGCCCCTCCATGAAGTATATGGTTCTGTCACTGGCCAAACCAACATCACCATCACAGAGGATTGCAACATCCACCTCCTCACCAAGTTGCAATCCACAAGTCGCCAGCTTCGATAGGATACTAATCGACACCAACGCGACCTCAAGAGAAGAGAAATCTCTTGTTCGCATAGGGACCCCCTCCATTTAAGGTGGCAGCGAACTGATAATGCTAGGTCACCATCTCCAAATTTAAGGTGCTGCCAACCTAGGTTGCTCGCATTAGAGCCATGATGATAACCCATCAGCATGTCCTTGACTTCCTCCCTCTACAACCCCCACGCTAGAAAACAATGTTATTTCTTCTCCAACGACACCACCATCCAAGATGCCTCCATGGGGTTGCACAGTTAAAAAAAAGGAGAGAAGGGGAGGGTTGTTTAGACATTTCAAACAAAATTTCAATGGAGCTAACATGAGGCGTTATCTCACAAGGTCAAATCTTCTGTGTCGCATTTCAAATAAAAGGACCCTTATTGTAAATCGACGAATAAATAGGAGTCCTAGTTGTAATTTACCATAAATGATCATGTATAAATGAGTATATATTATAGTTTACATAGACACCAATGTAGAAGCTCCTATTACGTGAAATCTAGGAAGGTGGGGTCCTTTGAGTCTATTGTTTCGTATACGGTCTTAATAATCACCTTCCTCTAAAAGGTATAGTTTTCATGACTCCACCTGCGACCTCTAGGTCAAATAACAACTTTTGTCTTGGCACCAATGCTCCCATTAGGGGTGCACATGGATCGAATTGGATAGGATTTTAAATTAATCCATGTCCAATACGACCTTAATGGATTATAACTTTTCTTCTTCCAATCCAATCTTATTAAATATTCAAATCCAAACCAATCCGATCCACTATATAATCGACTAGATCAGATTTTTGATACTTATATAATCTTCCCCTCATGGTCAATCCTCATGTTAGTAGTACTTAAGATTTAGATTATGCTTTTGATGTTGAATTAACATTAAAAAGAATGTTTACTACAATGGAATTGTCCCAAGTAATAATCCAACTACAATAATTATAAATACTTTATAAAATCAATATAGAAAATCATTGTTTTATTGATTTTCAATCAAAAAGAACATAATCGAAAGGTAGCACACAATTGAGGAAGAACTTGACCTAGAAGGAAATAATATCAACATATAGTGTATGCTTTGCATTTTGTGGCTAGATAATGAGATGGGAAAAAGGATCCACGTGACTCCGATTAGCGAATAAAGCAATGAAAACGGCCCTAGGGAGATGGGATTGGAGCATAGGTAGTTGATCTAAGATGAAGTAAGCTCCACTTTAGAAGAATATGAAAGGTACAAATGCGTGTATTACCAATTTGTGAGGATGGCTTGTGAGAAGTAAAATAGGATGGTTGGGTTGTTTATATTTCAATCGTAAAGTTATCTTTCTTTTTATTTCAAGCATGAAGTTAAATGTTAAATTAAAACAAAAGTGCAACTTGACTATCGAAGATGTCATGGAATTCAAGGAGAATAAAAAAGAAAGTTGTAAATGGTAATAACTATCATATTAAATATAAGGGTTTTATTAGTTGTGCTTCTCTGAGATATTGAAGTATCAATTATGCCCTCAACTTCTTGCTATCCTATCACTTGTGCCCCTCAGTTACTTTAGTTACTAATGAGATGAACTTAACCATGATTTTTTCAAACCATGGTGAGGTTAAGAGGGGCATAACTTTCCAAAAACTCTCCCTACCCATCCTCCTCCTTCACCACCCTCCTTCATCGTCCTTGTCAAAGCACGAAACTTGGTCCACAACAGCAATCCTCCAGCACATCAGAAAAGAGTGAATACAATGAAAGCGAATGTATACAACTACTGAATATTGTTGTTCGAAATGGTGTCAGGGAGGAGGAACGTGGTAGAAGGGATGGTATTCTTCCCTGCATGGGTGACGAGGAAAGTAACGAAGAGGGGGGGTATGGGCGGTGGTGGATGACATACTGGAGGGGAGGCTGAATAAGCAGTGTTGGAAAAAGTGAGTAATCTATTATTCCAAGGAACCCTAGGCTCTCTTATATAGAGAGAGGCTACATAAGAGTCCAGGAAATAAACAGAAACTAAGAAACGGTACATAACATAATAACATAAGTCTCTACACTCCCCCTCAAGGTGGAGCATAGATGTTTATCATGCTCAGCTTGGAAGAACATCTCTGGAAGGGTCCTCTGAGCAACGGCTTGGTAAATATGTCAACAGTTTGATCCCCTGAGCTAACGTGAGATGTAGATATCAAGCCTCTCCGGATCATGTCTCTCGTAGTCTCGTGTAGTGGCAGTCCACTTCGATAAGCTTTGTTCTTTCATGGAATGCTGAATTGTTGGCAATAAACAATGCTGCTTGATTGTCACACTGAAGCTGCATGGGTAAAGGTACAGCTATATGTAGATCTTCTAGCACAGCTCGAATCCACATCATCTCCGTGCTTGCTTGCGCCATGGCCCTATATTCAGATTCAGCACTGGACCTTTCCACAACAATTTGTTTCTTGCTTTTCCAAGAAACCAGAGAGCTCCCAAAAAAACGATGAATCCTGAAGTAGACTTTCGATCCTTAAGGCACCCTGCATAATCTGCATCTGCACATGCTGAAATAGATAAATCTGTGCCCTTTCGAAATAGCAACCCTGAGCCTGGAGAAGACTTTAGATACCTCAATATCATGTATATGGTATCCATATGAACTTGTCTTGGCTGCTCCATAAATTGACTCACCCGACTTACTGCAAAAGCAATATCGGGTCGAGTTATGGTGATATAAAGGAGCTTATTTACCATCTCTCTATATCTCCTCTTGTCTACTTTTGTAGTATCATCGTCATACAGCTTCATGCTTGGATCTATAGGAGTACTCGATGGTCTACATCCAACCATGCTTGTTTCAATCAAAAAATCTGTAATGTACTTCCTTTGGGTCATCACCAGACCCTGTGCATTCCTGGCAAATTCCAACCCCAGAAAGTATCTTAGGGTACCAAGATCCTTCGTGACAAACTGACGGCCCAGGAATGCTTTTGCCCTCTCTATTCCATGTGCATCATCTCCTGTAACCAGAATATCATCAACATAGACCATGATGACAACCGTACCTGTAGAAGACTTCTGAATGAACAACGAGTGATCTGCATTTGATCTTTTGAACCACTGTCGTTCAATCAGGTGGGAAAACTTCTGAAACCATGCCCTTGGGCTCTCCTTAAGGCCATAAATCGCCTTATGAAGTCTACACACCATATGCTTCTCCCCTTCGGCAGTGAACCCTGGTGACTGCTGCATGTAGACTTCCTCCTGCAAATCTCCATACAAGAAGGCATTCTTGACATCAAGTTGAGATATAGTCCAGTCACGTACCACAGCAACTGATAAAAGAATGCGACGAGTAGAGTGACGAGCCACTGGAGAAAATGTATGCATATAGTCCACGCCATAGGTTTGTGTGAAACCTCTCGCGACCAGTCGTGCCTTGTATCGATCTAGACTGCCATCAGCATGGTATTTAACTGTGAATGCCCACTTGCAGCTAACAATGGACGCGTCAGGGGGAGCATTAACCAAGCTCCACGTGCCACGAGATTGTAAAGCATGCATCTCTTCTTCTATAGCCAGTTGCCAGCAATCGATCGTCATAGCTTCTTGATAGGTCCGTGGTATGTCCACGGAAGACAAAGACGCAGCAAATCTCTGAAAGTCGCATGTGAGGCGATGAAAGGACACCTGGGAAGCAAAAGGATAAGACGTGCAAGTCCGTTTCTGCTTCTAAATAGCAATGGGAATATCAAGGTCGTCGTCCACTGTACTGGATGGTGTAATCTCCTCCTGCAATGAAGAATCTTGCACATGTACCATATCTGACCCGTCAGTAGTGATGCCATCTGAACATACCTGAGGCGTGATGGATGCCTGACATGTAGCCTGAGCAGGACCTGACCGACGCGTATAGAATTTTGGTAAAGGTGGAATAGGAGGTTGTGGAGGTGGCGGTGGTGGTGGTGGTGGCGTAGCAACTGGAGTTGGAGTGAACTCAGGTGAACTCAAGCTAGGAGGAGGAGGAGGAACATATACATCATCATTGGTAGTGAACGAGACCACCCTGTCACCTGCAGGGGAAAAGTACATAACAGACTCAAAAAATGTGACATCAGCACTGACAAAATATTTCTTGATTATGGGATCATAACAGCGATAGCCCTTCTGAGTCCGAGAGTAGCCTACAAAGACACACTTGACGGCTCTAGAGAGAGTTTCTCAAGTCCAGGAGATAGGAGATGAACAAACGCAACAGTACCAAAGACACGAGGAGTAAGTGAGAATAATTCCTTATCAAGGAAAATGATAGAAAGAGGAATTTTCTCACCAAGGACAGATGATGGCATACGATTGACTAGGTAGTAGGCTGTAAGGACAGCATCCCCCTAGAAAGTGATAGGAGCACAACTCTAAATAAGGAGGGTTCGAGTGATGTCAAGAAGGTGACGATGCTTTCTTTCTGCTATGCCATTCTATTGAGATGTGTAAGCACACGTGGTTTGGTGAATAATACCCTTAGACGAGAGAAACTGAGAGAGAGACCGGGTGCAGAATTCCAATGCATTATCTGTACGAACATATTTGATAGTAGAAGAAAAAACATTATGCACTTCATTAATCAAATTTTTAATAACATCCCCTGTTTCAGATTTATTTTTTAGAAGAAAGACACAAGATACACGAGAAAAGTCATCCACCATAACTAGATAAAACATGTGTCCCTGATGATCAGGTACACGACTCGGAGCCCAAATATCAATGTGAAACGACTCAAACGGGGAGCTACTGCTCCGAATCTGACGACTAGGAAAGCTAGAACGATGATGCTTTCCCAATTGACACGCTTCACAGCGAAATGAAGAACTGGGAGAGATCTGAGGCAAGAGATGTCGCATTTTCTGGAGCGGGAGATGGCCAAAGCGAAGATGCCAGATGTATGGAGATACTGGTCCGACGGAATGAGAAGAGACGCCAGCATAAAAGTTCCGGACCAGCCGATAGAGACCATTCTGCTCAGAGCCACAGCCAATCACCCCGCCCGTTAGTAGTCCTGAAAAATAAGAGATGAGGGGTCAAATATAGCACGACAGTGCAAATCCTTCGTAATCTGACTAATAGATAACAAATTCATGGAGAACTCAGGAGCATGTAGAACATTCTGTAGATGCATAGAAGGTGATAAAGAAACCTCCCCCTCTTCAACAAGGGGGGAATGAGTACCATCTGCTATCATCACTGAGCGGCCATGTGGGATGTCCCTATAGGACTCAAGTCTCTCTCTATCCCGGCAGAGATGATGGGTGGCGCTAGAATCTATAATCCAATCAGATAGATCATGACAAGATGTAAAGGCAGTAGCACTACCGGAGGTATTAACAGCGGCAGACGAACTGGCAGAAGTTGTAGCAGCAACAACTAAAGTTCCACCTGGAGAATCAGTAGATGATTGTGGCATAATATCACGTAAACGTGCCACAAGCTCTTCAAATCGATTATCTGCAGTGGATGTTGATCGGGGCAGTACATGCTTGGCTACACGCGTTGATACTAGAAACCCATGCTGAGAGTAGCATGTATCCTCCAAGTGGCATGTGCGATGGCAGAACGAACATGGCTGGCGAAAGCGACCTCCTCGTCCACGGGGTCCACGTCCACGACCAGAAAACTGACCACCTCTCCCACGCGATACTGCCATCGCCGATGGGGGTGGAGTAGACGTGCTGGAAGAAACGGATATGCGACTGAGCCTCCAGTAAACGTCCTCCATTGGAGGAATGACTGCATCAGCCAGTATCTGAGAGCGGGCTGCCTCATACTCAGGATCGAGCGCTGCAAGTAGTACGCCCACCATGGTAGCATTCCGAAATGTCTTTTGCTGCTCTGGAGTCGCCGTAAGTGGTATGGTACTGTATAATTTCTCGAACATCACTCTCAGGGACGTGTACAATGACTGAAGTGGCCAGCCATTCTGCTTCATCGTGAATATATCATGTTGGAGTTGTAACATCTTGGTCTCGTTCCGCACTTGGGAATACGTAGCGGCCAGAATATCCCACATTGCCTTGGCAGTGGGCTGATGGAGGACATCATTGGCAATCTCCATAGACAGTGTGTCTGACAGCCAAACCTTGGCATAAGAATCATCAGCCTCCCAAGAGGCATAGATCCCAGTCTTCTCGCCCGACTCATCCTCGATAAGTATATGCTTCTTACCGTTTGACTTCATGAGACTCATGAACTGCATCGTCCAGAGCTCATAGTTTGTCCCGTCCATCTTGACTATTGGCGCAGGACCTTTGAAGGCGCCCATGGAGGGCATATCGACTTTGTTCTCTGATATGTCGCTATAGATGAAGAACTAGGGATTGTAGACCAGAAACAAGTGTCTACAAAGACTTGATCGGATTTGAGTGCATATGTAGACGTTACGCACTCAAATCCATGGAGATAGAACGACCGACGAAAGAGGGGACGTCAGCGTGGAAGGAAGGGGAACCCAACGGTGAGGGTCCCCTACCTTGGGCTTCAATCGACGGAGTAGAGAGGCAGGGCTCGGCGACGAGACAGGGAGCCCGGCGGTAAGGAGGGGTTGTGGCAGCGAGGCGGGGAGGGCCCAACGGCAAGGCAGGGGCCCTACGACGAGGAGGGGGCCCTACGACGAGGAGGGGGCCCTACGGCGAGGAGGAGGGGGCCCGGCGAGGAGGAGGGGGGCCTACGGCGAGGAGGAGGGGGCCTGCCGAGGGGGGGAGTCTATGGCGAGGAGGAGGGGGCCCGACGAAGGGGGGGCCTACGACGGCGGCGGCAGAAGGGTGGTGGAGAAGGGGAGAGACGGCGGTGGAAAGAGCCTAGGGTTAGGGTTAGACCCTGTGCTTTGATACCAGGTTGGAAAAAATGAGTAATCTATTATTCCAAGGAATCCTAGGCTCTCTTATATAGAGAGAGGCCTCATGGGTAAAGTACATATGAGTCCAGGAAATAAACAGAAATTAAGAAATAGTACATAACATAATAACATAAGTCTCTACAAGGAGGAAGGGGGCACTGGGGAAAGAGGAGCAGTGGCGGAGGATGTTGGGAGGGGGAGGAGCAAGGGGCGGAGGAGTCTAGGGAGTGGGAGGAGAAAGAGGAGCCGGGGATGGAGGTGGATGGGGAGGGGGAGGAGGAGCAGGGGCGGAGGTGGCCGGGGCACGGAAGGATAAGCAGTGGGAGGAGGTGGCTGAGGATGGGGAGGACGAGGAAGAGCAGAAGGTGGAGGTGGCCGGGGAGTGGGAGGAGGGGTGACACCGAAGGAAGGGGAAGGAGGAGGAGGCTGGGGAAGGGGAGGAGCAGGGGGTGAAGGTGTCTAGGGAGTGGGAGGAGGAGGGGCAGCGTCGGAGGAGAGAGAAGGAGGAGCATGGGACGGAGGAAGCTGGAGAGGGGGAGGAGCAGGAGGAGTGGGCAGAGGTGGATGGGGAGTGGGAGGAGCATGGGCAGATGTGACTGGAGTAGATTAAAAAATGGGTTTCCCCATAGCATTTTGCCCCAAAGAAGTCGAGGATTCAAATGGTCACCAATGGGGAGGGGATATAGATATTAGCACAAGTACCTACGTCATTCCTAGTTTGTGTTGATATAGATTCCTGAATGCTGCGACCAAGAAATATCACTTTCCCTTGTCTTTTATTAATAAATTTTTCAGAGATTAGCACAGAAAGAGTTCTAATGCTTTCTTGAGGAGTACAATAGCTAAAATCAAGTGGAAATTGTCCTAAAGATCAGGAAAAGATCTCATCTACAAGTCCATTCAGCACTAAACATTCAAGAATATGCCATTCCGGCTCTTGCTTACTTGGAATGAGTTTTTCAAAGAAGCAGAGAGGTCAATCAGGTGCTCTCCTAAGAAAAGAGTCATTTTATGGTCCAGGAGGGCATCGTGCTTAGGTACATCATCTCCAAAATGGAATGGAGATTGACCCTACCATTGTGGATGTGATTAAGAAGATCGAGGTGGAGGAGAAGTAAGGGGTGGAGTAAGCTAGGGGGAGGGGAAAGAGGGAGGAGCTGGTAGAAAGACCTTTCAACCTCTTTTTTATTTAATTTCCCTTATGTCCCCAAAGTTAACATCTGTTTGCGTTGGGGATAGGCGGCAACTAACCTGAGGGGCAAGCGATCATTGTGGAAGAAGTCGGGGCACAACTGATATTTCAAAAAAAGGAGGGCATAACTGATATTGCAATATCTCACAACTGATAAAAACCCTAAATATTAACGGATTAATGGTTTGGATCATATCGAATTTTGGTAGCAATCCAATCCAATTTACAATTTAACAAGTTTGCATAATCTCATTCCAATCCATTAGAATGACAAAACCAAACCAATTAATCCAATAACATTGGATTAGATCGGATTATGACTTTTGTCCGATCCATGTGCACCCCTAGTTCACGTGCAAGAAAGTCGCTTGAAGATATATAGATTCAAGTGTATGCAACAAGAATAAAACAAGTAATAATAATCAACAAGTAATAAGGTATATAGGTGCATCAATGTGCTCAAAAGGAGGATCCTACATACTACGAACAGAGATGTTGAGAAAGGTGTTTACGAGGTTTCTATAGAACACAAGTAGAGAGGTTGGGAAATGTGTTTATCTTTGTAAAATAGAAGAGGTATGTACACCAACAAAAAAGGGAGGGTTGGGGATGTGATTATAGTATTTGGAAAGGTGTGCAGGTAGGAGATAAAGGGAGTAGAGGAGACGAGAGTTCAGCATAAGTTCTAATGGGGGGTGGGGACAAGTTCCGATGTCCAGGATAAACGTATTATCAAGAGAGTGTTAGGACTAACCTAGTTCTTGAAGTATTGCAGGTTGGCCATCAATGGGCCTCCTACCTCGTGTGCGTATTTGCAGCATCGATGCCTAGGTCATTAGGTGCCAAAATTTGGCTCGAATCTTGTCGAGGATCCTGTTAGGATGCTACATGGGAGGCTTTGTTTAATTGAATGCTATGAGATGTGTAAGGAGACCTTCATCTTTTGAGGTGGGCGGTGTCCATGCAATGTGGCTTTGACAGTGGGAAGTTGTAGGCCCATGGATTTAACAAGGGGCTTGTTTGGAGTACCCTAAAGCTCACATTATTAGAGGTGCTTAAATCGGCGATCACTTCTATCAATAAACTTGAAGAGGCAACCTCGTTGATATGAGGGACTGATATCCTTGGTAGAGGTAACGAGTAGATGTAATCGAGGACGCAACGTGTCATGGGACGAAGACGATGAATATCCTGTGCATTATAGGATCGGTGGTAGTGAGCACCACGAAGGATGCTAAATGTGAGGCAGATACAACTTCTAAAATCAGTATATAAACAAACGTTAGAGTAGAGCACATGTTGATCTAGACAAGGATGTAGGGGTGGTCCAGGCATCAGAAGGGGGCCTTTATGGGAGTAGCGGGATTGTATTGGAAATGG
The DNA here is from genome assembly GCA_037367405.1 of Ottelia alismoides. Lineage (NCBI taxonomy): Eukaryota > Viridiplantae > Streptophyta > Magnoliopsida > Alismatales > Hydrocharitaceae > Ottelia > Ottelia alismoides. The sequence continues at coordinate 287,937 of JAZKJV010011050.1, forward strand.
ACCCTCTTGACAAGCTCTTGTTAATGCTAGTAGAGAAAGGGGTGGCAGATGGTACAGATACGATGAGTTTTTCATAACTAGTCCAGGTGTGCGGTCTGATAGGAGGTGTGGAGCCAAATCGAGAGTTTGGTCCTATCAAATAATAATCGAGTCCGGTTGAAGATTTGATGACAACGTTAGATCGTAACAGGTAGCCTCGAATTGGTCTAGGGCTTTTTCAAGATCCATCTTAAGATTTTCTTTGACGTGGAGAGTTCTCTGCTCCCAAATCTACCCAATGTTAATTCATGGAGAAGAGTGCTCCTCAACCGGCGAACAACGGGTTTCCTTGATGAGCATGTTCAAAAGGACTACTCTCTCTCCAACAATAGTTGAGATGAGGTGATATTTACATCAATTGTATAATATTAAGGAAACTATAGTATAGCATAGATCTCCATACTTGAAAGTAAAGGTTGTTTAGGGCATATCTTCAATGTCGAAGATGCATAAGCACTGATAATGCCAAATTCATAGTCAATAGAACACAAGACAAAATGATTATCACAAAAAATAATATCAGCTCTGAGTTTTTTTATTGTAAGGAAGGTGATCCCCCATTGTGGGGGTCACCGCCAAAAAAAATCATTAAAAAGAGTTTAGAGTACATTACCGTGAGATCCAGAAATTATAAAGCGCATTACAATGAGAGCTACATTTTCGTAATAAAACCTCTGGCTATTGAAATTGTTAGAATACTCAGATGATTTATTCCATAGAGCCCTCGGGTCTCTTATATAGGAAGAGAGCCCTTGGGTAAATTACATGAGAGGTACATAAAGAAACTGAAATAATAAGTAACATAAAAGACGAACAACTATCTCTACACTTCCCCTCAAGATAGAGCATAGATATCTATCATGCTCAGCTTGGAAGAACATCTCTGGAAAGGTCCTCTGAGCAGTGGCTTAGTGAATATGTCCGCTGTCTGGTCCTCTGAACTGACGTGAGACGTGGAGATGAAGCCCTTCTGAATCATGTCCCTAGTGTAATGACAATCCACCTCTATGTGTTTTGTTCTCTCATGGAAGGCTGGATTGTTGGCAATAAATAATGCTGCCTAATTATCACATTGGAGGTTCATAGGCAAGGGAACATCAACATTGAGATCTTCTAAGACTGCTTTAACCCACATCATTTCTGTGCTTGCCTGTGCCATGGCTCTGTACTCGGATTCGGCACTGGATCTTGCCACAACAGTCTGCTTCTTGCTTTTCCAAGAGACTAAAGAGCTTCCTATGAAGATAGCAAATCCAGACGTAGACTTACGATCCCGTGGACATCCTGCATAATCTGCATCTGCACAGGCTGAAATAGACAGATCTGTTTCTTTCTTGAATAGCAACCCTGTGCCTGGGGAAGACTTCAGATATCTCAATATCATGTACAAGGCATCCATATGTACTTGCCTCGGCTGCTCCACGAATTGACTCACCCGGTTTACTGCAAGGGCAATATCCGGTCGAGTTATAGTGATGTATAAGAGCTTACCCACCATTTCTCTGTACCTTCTCTTGTCCACCTCCTCGGTATCATCATCGTACAGCTTCATACTCGGGTTCATAGGTGTACTCGAAGGTCTGCACCCAGTCATTCCTGTTTCAACTAGCAAATCTGTGACATATTTTCTTTGAGTCATCACCATTCCTTGTGCATTTCTTGCAAATTCTATCCCCAGAAAATATCGTAATGTGCCTAGATCCTTTGTAATGAACTGGCTGCCCAACATAGACTTGGTTATCTCAACCCCCTGTGCATCATCTCCAGTAACCAATATGTCATCAACATATACCATAACAACGATGGTACCTCTAGGGGTCTTCCGGACGAACAGTGAGTGGTCCGCATTTGATCTTCTGAACCCCTGTCGTTCAATAAGCTGGGAGAGCTTCTGGAACCATGCTCGAGGACTCTGTTTAAGGCCATAGATAGCCTTATGAAGTCTGCATACCTTCTGAGTCTCCCCCTCAGCAGCAAACCCAGGTGGCTGCTGCATGTAGACTTCCTCCTGTAGATCACCATACAAGAAAGCATTCTTAACATCAAGCTGGAATATGGTCCAGTCACGTACCACTGCAACCGATAGAAGGATGCGAAGGGTAGAATGTCTCGCCACTGGAGAGAAAGTGTCCAAATAATCTACCCCATATGTCTGTGTAAAGCCCCTTGCTACGAGCCTGGCCTTGTACCTGTCAAGACGACCATCTGCATGATATTTGACCGTAAATACCCACTTGCAACTCACCACAGATGCACCTGGAGGAATAGGGACAAGAGACCAAGTCCCTCTAGACTGCAAGGCACGCATCTCCTCTTCCATTGCTAGACGCCAGCATTCAGTCTTCATGGCATCATGATATGTCCGTGGAATCTCCACCGTCGATACAGCAGCGGCAAACTTCTGGAAATCCCCAGTGAGACGATGAAAGGAGACATGAGAGGCCAGGGGATATGAGGCACACTGTCTTCGCTGCTTCCTATGAGCAATAGGCCGGTCCAAATCATCCAAAACAGTGCTGACCGGTTGGTCCTCCTCCTGTGGTAAAAGCTCCTGCACAGGTGCATTATTTAACCCATCTCTAGTGTTAACATCAGAACATACCTGAGGCGTGCTGGATGGTTGACACGTAGCTTGAGCAGGGCTTGTCCGTCTCGTGTAGAACTTAGGGAAAGAGACAACTGGGGGTGGTGGCGGGGGTGGTGGTGGTGGTAGTGATGGTGGTGTCGGTGGAGCAGAGGATGGACCCAGACTCGGAGGTGGTGGAACATAGACGTTTGAATCTGGTAATGTGGAGGAGACCAATCTGTCACCTGCAGGGGAGAAGTACATGACAGGTTCGAAAAAAGTAACATCCGCACTCACATAGTACTTGTCATGGACAGGGTCATAGCAACAGTATCCTTTTTGTGTCCTGGAGTAACCCACAAAAACACACCTGATAGCTCTAGGAGATAGCTTATCAAGTCCCGGAGATAAGCGACGAACAAAAGCAACAGTGCCAAAAACCCGAGGTGTCAGTGTAAACAAGTCTCTGTCAGGAAAGAGAATAGAGATTGGAGACTTTTCCCCAAGAACCGTTGTAGGCATTCGATTGACCAGATAGCACGCTGTAAGTATAGCATCCCCCCAAAAGGTTAATGGGGCACAGCTCTGAATAAGCAATGTGCGGGCAATATCAAGAAAATGTCGATGTTTTCGTTCTGCAACCCCATTTTGTTGAGAGGTGTAGGCACATGTGGTTTGGTGAACAATGCCTTTAGATGAAAGGAAGCTAGCAAGAGAGCGGGTGCAGAACTCCAATGCATTGTCAGTACGCACATACTTAACAGTAGAAGAAAAAATATTCTGGACTTCATTAATTAGATTTTGAAGAACATTTCCTGCTTCAGATTTATTTTTAAGAAGAAAAGTCCAAGACACTCTAGAGAAATCATCAACCACAACTAAATAGAACCTGTGTCCCTGATGATCCGGGACACGACTGGGACCCCAAATATCTATGTGAAATAATTCAAACGGGGAGCTACTGCTCCGACTCTGACGACTGGGGAAGCTCGAACGATGGTGCTTCCCTAACTGACATGCTTCACAACGAAAAAAGGAACTCGGAGAGATCTGAGGTAGGAGGTGACGCATCTTCTATAGCAGTAGATGACCGAACCGAAGATGCCAGGTGTACGGAGATACGGAGCCCTGGGAATGCAAGGAGACGCCAGCGTAAGAGTTACGAACGAGACGATAGAGACCATTGTGCTCAGAACCACAGCCAATCACCCTGCCCGTTAGTATGTCCTGAAAAATAACAGACGATGGATCAAAAATAGCACGACAGTGCAAATCACGTGTAATCTGGCTAATAGATAAGAGGTTCATAGAGAATTCTGGAGCATGTAGCACATTCTGTAAGTGCATAGAGGGTAGCAAAGTCGTCTCCCCCTGACCGATGATAGGAGAATGAGTGCCATCAGCAATGAGTATAGAGCGACCTTGCTGAACAGCTCTGTAGGACTGCAAAATATCTTTCTCACGGCATAGATGATGGGTAGCTCCAGAGTCGACAATCCATCCTGTGAGATCATGACTATGAAATGAGACTGAAGGACTACCTGAGGCACTGGCTGAGGCAGATGTACTAGCTGACGCCGAAGCCGCAACATCAGAGACGTCTGCACCCTCGGATGATGATTGTGGCATAATATCACGTAGTCGTGCCACCAACTCTTCGAACCGGTGATCAGGTGTAGATGCTGGTGGACCCTGAACATGATCAGCTACTCGTGCAGAGGGAGGAAAACCATGCTTGGAATAGCATGTATCCTCCGTATGACCAGTACGGCGACAGAATGAGCACGTGGAACGTATGCGTCCGCCACGACCACGTCCACCACTTCCCCTGCCATGATCAAATCATTTCGTCCAGCCCAAATGGTCTAAAGAACAGAAAACGGCTTCGAGCAATCATCAATAGAGTTGGTATCAGTCGCCCGTATTGATCTCCAGAATTCTGTTGCCCCCTCGCTCGCAATCAAGGTATCCCAACCTCCCTCCAGACCCGTTCAGACATCGAGCACTTGAAGAACAAGTGATCAGAGTCATCCTCCATCTCCTCGCACATGTTGCATTGTGTGTCTGCCGGTCATAGCAAGCTCCCCCTCCTTTCTTTATCACATATGCGGCCCCTTCTCAACCACCATAGAAATATTTTGACTCTGCTCGGGATCTTCGTGTTGGACATGCGAGCCCACGGCGAGCCATTATGCAATAAATATTATTGCATATATCATTCCCTGATCTGAAATAAAGAATGAATAATTTGCATAATAGGTCCCTTAGTACAACTAGGGTTATATACCATGGCCATCTTAATGATCATACAGCTGTTGATTCAAATGTTGAATCATAGAAGCTGGTGCTTGGATGAATATCTAAAGAGTTAGATTGGGAACTCATCAAGCACCGTCAAATGATTGTTAAGAGATGATCTCCAGCCTGAGTAGGAGATGGCAATCCTTATCTCTAAAAGATGATATCTGACCGACCTCTCGATGCAGGTCCTCTGCATAGGAATAGAGATTCAGAGGTGTCAGATTAGTTAGGTCAAAGAGTTGACTTAATGAGATCGATATAACCAAAGTCCTATATCGTATGCTGTCACGATACAGGCACACATCCTCTGACCGGAGACAGATGTGTTATTATATGCCTAAGTATGTACATTTGGCAGACCAATAGGTTGATGACCTAAGCAAGGTCTATACACTGGCGCGCTGGTGTGCATATAAGGGCATATGAGTAATACGATCTCTCAAAGGGATCATACAGGTTCATTTATTGAATCGGAAGACATGAGCTCACTCATGAGATATTGGGAAGAATCGAATTCCGTGCGCACGGTCGTCTCGCTTTGCAAGCTTGACTGAATTTGTACGTTTGATGTATACTTTTGGAAAGTATATGATCAAGACCTAGGTATGATATATGCTTTTGGAAAGTATATGATCGATACCAACTCCCAATGATCGAATGAGAAACTTACTGATAGAACCCTGAAGTAGACAGTATAAAGTTGATCTAATACTTCGGATTTATTCCGAGTCTTCCAGTATGTAGGATGTATAGGTATTGGGAATACCTGAGGGTGATGTGATCATAAACGATTTTATAACCATGACGCTTCCATTCCAAGGGAGTGATGAAACGGGTCTGAATTTTAGTGACTCCTCTCAGTAGAGAAGTAAGCTGATCTTGGTCCAAAATGCTGGACACTGATCTGAATGTGATTCAGATGCAATAAGAAGATTAGATTTGCGGTCTAGATTTAATCAAGCATCTATGGGAGGCCCACGATCTGGATTTGAGATATGATCTCAATATCCAAGTCACTATACGTGGAACAATACAATCGATGTTTCCTTATCTCCAAGTATTCGCGGAGAAGGCGCATTATTCTTGAAAGGGTTCAGGATAATTTCATTGTTTATAATATGTATCCGAGCATTGAGAAAATAGATATTTAAATGTGATTTAATTATCATGAATAATACGAATTTGATTCATATTATAAAGAGAGTTGTCTTAGATAATTAAATGTGATTTGATTATCAAAGATGTGAATAATGTGAATGTGATTCATATTATTTGAGAACAAGAGAAAAGAGATCCAAGATGATTAAATATGATTTAATTATCATGGATACGAATAATGTGGATAACAATATCCATATTAGTCATATGTATTATAAATGTGATTTATAATATATAAGAGAGAGCTATTTGTAATTTATATTTGTTAATTAAATGTTAATGTGAATTGGATTCACATTGGACATTAAATTGGAAATGTAATTTATATTTTATTTTGGGTTGTGAATGTGATTCACAAATTTCCAATGGCAAGATTGCAATATTCACAAAATAATTATGAATTATTTTTGTAGAATAATTTATAACAATTGTTGTTGTAATAAATTGGAGATATATGGAATATGTAATCAACGGAGATTATATTTGGAGATGCCCCTTCCATAGGAGGGACGGCCACCTATTCCTATTAGGAAAAGGAGGCCGTCCACTCCATGTATATGGAAGGAGGCATTCTCTCTTTCCCATTATCTCCATATTTCTTGATTTAATTTTGTGATTAAATTGTGTTGATTTATCAACATATATTTAATCTAAATTAAATTAATTGCTGTTGGTTTTACCAACACAAATCTTAGCCATTAAAAGAAACACAATCAATGAGAGCCATTGGATTTGTGTTGTCACATGGATTGAGATCCATGGATCCCGAAATGTTATAAAAGGAGAGGCACCCCTTCGCTCTTCTTGACACATAAGATAACATAAGTCTCTCTCTTTTTCTCTCTACACGACAACCCTCTCTCTTCTTCTCTCATGGCCGTCCACCATGGATGCCCTAGAGAGGTTCTTCATCGCCGCGGCGTCGTCGTTATGCTGCCCAATGGTTTTCTCGTGGAACTCCGTCTACTTCGGCGTCTCTTTCGTGAAGAAGACGATGGATCTCGTGTGTCGAGATCAGGAGATCCACCGCTTGGATCATCAACATGGATTGCGAGAAGCACGCGGTTCATCCCCGCGCTCGCAAGTGTTTCCTCCGACGGATCGGACTTGAGACAGGAGGTCTCTTCGTTTAGAGACTCGATCGCAACCACGCTTAAAGAGGTAATCCTATTACTTGTTTGTGGTTTAGACGAAACGATCCGAGAAGTGTTCTTGGATCATGTGCTTTCATCGCATGAAAAAATTTTTAATTTCCGCTGCATAGAACAACTAGTACGACTAGTCGTTCTTCGTCGTATTCGATACAACGACCACGCTTTCGTGATTCGCTTGAGGATCTAACCATATCCTTCAAGTGGTATCAGAGCCTTAGGTCGGTGGTTTTGGATACGATCCATTAATCGAGGATGACTTGGGTTCGTTAGGGTTTGCGAAAGTTTTCTTGCATTTCATTTTCGCATCTCTGTTTTGTGATTATTTTCGACACTGTTTAAATTTTTTAAACACAAAAATAATAATTGATTTTTGTTCCCCATTAAATAAGGGAACCGTAGGATCGGAGTTTATGTGATTTCGATTCCGTTTGCTCAAGATATGCTCATTTTAGTGAACATGTATCCACAGTTTCGGGGACTGCGAATCTCAACGTAATTAAAGAGTTAATTGCGTATTTGAGACGCCTTGAAATGCATGCAAATCACTTAGGTTCTGTTGTAAATCAAATTAGCAAACTTTAGGAACTTACTTTGCTTAATTTGGATTTAAATTGATTGAGATATGGTATTTTTAGTAAGTGAGGGTCACTGCTGGAAATACTTTCCTAATCAAGAACCTAGTAATTGCCATTTAATCAATTAGTGAAATTAAATTGTTTAATTTCCTGGAATAATTATGCATAAATATTTTTGAAATATTTGATGATAATTATTTCCTTAAATGACATTGCATTAACCAATATTTGATTAGATGTGATCTAAATCACTAATTGGTTACATGATCTACATTCCAACAAACATGTTGCTTGAATAGGATTTGGGATTTGTTTAGAAAATCTCATTATAATGTTAATCAAAATTGTTTTGATTATTATCATATGGTATAATTTCGGTTGAAGAACCGATGATCATCTCAAGTACAAAGTGATCTATTTTGCATTATCCTTTCGCGAGGTGGATATGGTGTCTAGTCAGAGAGCATTGGGGTAGCGGGTTGCAACGTCTGTGGTCCGTCCCACTCTCGTCGGTACTGGCCATGACAGCGGGTAGGGTTAGTATAATGCTTAAGAAATCATGATGTATTTCTAATTATTAAAATTCAAAATAATACGTATTTGAGATAATACCATAATTCAAGTAACAATTTAAAATGTTTGTTGGATATTAATTGGATCATTAATTTAATATGATTAGATTAATTGGAATCCAATTAAAATTAAGACACTCTAATATAAATAGATGTGTTATTTCCCTTGGAAGAATTAATCATAATGAATATGATTCATAATGATTAATTAGAATTTGAATATGATATGGAGGATCACATAAGTGACATCCATGGTCTCCTGTCAAGGTGGAGGGTTCCGTCGTCAGGGATTGTATGTAGGAGACGCATGTCCGAAGTGACAGCTCCTGTATGCAAGCACATCTGGATCGGGCTCTTCGCTTCTTGAAAGAGTAAGGACGTATGCGTAATGACCCCAATATCGGGTCCTCATATTATTGGGGCGATATTGGATTGCGCATAGCGAGTTGTATTCCTGTTGACGGTTGGTTTAATTAATGACGGGTCAACATCGCCTTAGGGGTGGTGGGCCCGGGTGTTAAAGACCGAATTGGGAGATGCAAGTTGGACTTGCAAGGCGGAATGTGTTCCTGCTTCTTTTTGTCCGAGTTGTAGGTTCTCATATTATTGGGATGCAACAAAGATAAGGAAGGAGATCCCAGATCTTACTTGAGATATAATGGTAAGTATATCTCTTACATTGAAAGTGACTAAGGGAATGAACTTTCAGTGTTGACAAGGCAAGACAACTTTGATATAAAAATTCCTAAATCAAAGTAAAATATGTATATATATATATATAAATATATACACTTATGCAAATTTCTTATTTCAGATAATCCTTCATTAAACCCACTCAATGTTATACTCAATAATAACCAGTAAAATATCATGGATTGGACTCATGATCCAGATATTATGCTTGCAGTTGGACACATAATGTATATGGTTGCAATGTGCAAGTTTCCTCGTAATAATGAGGAATGACAATTAAATGGATAATAGGACTACAACCCTAGGGTTTGTATGTCTCTATAGTCTTGATCTCTCATCGGATGTACTTTAGAAGTGACATGTCGATGATGATCGCAATTGTCAAATAATCCTTATAAAATCAATGAAGATATTCTGGCATACATACGTGCTCTTGACATTTATCATGAATGAGATGGTTGACTGCATCATGCAGAATGGTGGCTCTGTAAGAGATGATGTATTCAAATTGTTTGAGTACCTATCTGAACAAATGTTTTAATAGTTTAGATGGATGTAGATACGATGAGTGTCATCGTTCTACTGTTTATACTCTAGTCATTCATGAAGTTTCATAATATTCATATTGTACGAATTTAATGAAGAATGTATAAATGTTGAAATGCTCTTACATTGAATTCTTTTGAATTTAACGTAAGAGATCCTTAGTCTTAAGCAATGGTTGTTTATAGATGAAGGGAGCGTAGTGGAAGCATGGGTTGAACCCAAGTAAGAAGGAAAGTCAAGGAGTTGGTTGTACTTCTGTGACTTCCATATGACATCCAAAGAGTTGGATGAGTGCCAATACTGCAATAAGTTGATGTGTTGATAGTATGACTATCAAGTCTGTCTAGAATCCTTAGAGAAGGACTCGGATAGAGCATCAGAATAATCTACATATAATCATTGATATTGACTTTCTTATTTGATAAGATGAAGTCAAATAATAGTATCTCAATCTTCTAATGACACTTGCAATTGGTTGCATATATATTGGAAGATTAGAAATTTGATCTAAAGGTTTAATAGTCATCCACATGGACATTGATGCAATTGTTGCAACAATCTCTATTGGATTGAAAGGCTTCATAATTTCAGTGGAAGAGCCATTAGTCTTAGAGAATGTCTCTATGACCTAGATATTAGAATACACTCATTGTTTATTTCTAAATGTTGGAAATAAACACAAATTTTGTAATAAATCTATCATAAAGAGTTATGATGGAGATATTTCAGATAGTAATCTAAAATCTAGTGGGCTCCACTAAATTAGAAAATTAATGAATGGTTCAACATTTCTAATACTGAAATTAAACCTTAAAAGATAAATAGGAGGATAAAGATCATTTAATAATGATCTGACATCAGGCCTAGGACATTTGTCTGTTGATTTGATCAATAGACTAGTGAGATATGAAACTTTAGATTGTCTAAAGGTTCAAATCTTACTTGTGAATATTGTATTCAAAAGTAAAAATGTCCAATACACCCTTCCTTGGGAAAGGTGTAAGATGTCAAGGTATTCAGCATCTCGTACATATTGATGTATGCGGATCATCTATATCATAGTAAACATTATTAATATGTGATATCTGTTGATGATTATGTATGTTATGAGATTTCTTCTATTCACCTAAGAAACCTTTGAAATGTTCAAAGATTTCATTATATTTGGTTTAGAACCAAAGCTTGAAGGAAGATAAAATGAATTTGATCTTATCTGGGTAGCAAGTACCTAATAGATAAATTCAAAGAGTACCTTATGAAGATATGAATATCATTTCTATCTCAATCCTCCTAACACACCTTGACTCAATAGAGTTATAGGGAGATACAATTGGATCATGTGTGACAAGATTTGATCAATGATGAATTTTAGCATAATTTCCTCTTAGTTTCTAGATATATATGTAGTAGAGACTATATTATATATCATTAATGTAATTCCATGCAAGTAAGCCGGAATTAAGCACTTGAGAGTGCTGCTTCATTAGGAAAATAAAGGATGGTATTGGATACCTACTTTATGACATTGAGATTCTTAAAATATCTCATCTCTGAGAATGTGATTCTTAGAGGTTGAGACTCTTGAGAATCAAGATGAAAATGAAGTGTAGGAACTCATTTAATCTTGAGAAGATAATGAGGCTCCTGAAATTGGAAAGTAAAAGGACAATTAAAGATGAAACACTAATACCTCTTCAAATGAGTTTGAGGATGGATTCCATGTGTTAGAGAAATCTGACAATGATCGAACTTCATGTGATGAAGCTTCTGAAGATCATAGCATGGATAGATGGATGTTAGCAATAAAAGTCTGATGTAGACTTCATATACAAGTGTTGTATATGGACCTCGAGGATCCACCTATATGGGTAAGACCCATAAAGGTGTAAATGGATCTTCAAGAGATGCGAGTCAAGATTGCATTCCTCTATGAATTCCTCTCTGAGGATATTCACATGAAGTAGCCCCAGGGCTTCATGGTTGAGGAAAGCAAGATGTACAAGCTAAAGAAATCCATCTAGGGACTCATATAAGCTTCTTATTGCTGGAACATAAGATTTGATGAAATTATAAATATTATGATTTCAGATAGAATCTTGATGAACCATATGAAGCTTAGTGGGAGTGCCTTTGTGTTCATCGTGCTAAATGTAGATAATATCCTAATCATTTGGAATGATATAAGGATGATAATAGGTGTTTTGTAGACTAGTTATTCCACACCTTGAAATATGATTTCAAAGATACCTCTTAGATCTTAGTTCTGAAGTTGTTCAGAAGCAAAAAGAAGAGGATATTGGGACTGTCACATTTGTAGTACACCTTGGACACATTCTATTCTTAGAAATTCCAACAAAGGCTTCCATCCTTTAAGATATGGTACTGACCTATCTAAAGGGATAGCACCTCAAAGAGTTGAGGAAGTGAATGCTATAACTGCTTGCACTTGTGCATCAGTTACGAGAAGCTGAGTGTATGCTAGATGTGTACAAAAGCCAGATGGCTGCCATGCAGTAGGAGTAGTAAACTGTTACTAATCCTACTATGGAAATAAAACACTTAGTTGCAGTAATAACAATATCTTCGGAGATGACAAAACTTTAGAGATAGTGATCTCTGAGTCTTATCTTCAAGTAATTAAGACTTTATAGATGGAGATCTAAAAGGTCTTAACTGTGGATACCTTAGGAGATAGAGATCTCCAGGAATAAGGATATTCTGATAAGGATTATGGAAACACTGGTTATGATAATTGTTAAGCTGTATTGCTAAGGACACTGTAACTAACAAGATTGAGTATTGGTTGCATAAGATGCAGCATTCGCATTGGATGCGAGCACTGTTACTGGGGATATGCAAGTGCCGTAAAAGGACTTGGCGTAGTCTCGCGGGAACAGAGTGACTGATAAGCTTACCTAGCTATTTTCTTAATAGCCTATGATTGTCACATGAGTGTGGGTTTAAAATGATTAGCCCATTAATGGCTCTTTGGACTAGTGGGAGATTGTTGGACATGCGAGCCCACGGCGAGCCATTATGCAATAAATATTATTGCATATATCATTCCCTGGTCTGAAATGAAGAATGAATAATTTGCATAATAGGTCCCTTAGTACAATTAGGGTTATGTACCATGGTCATCTTAATGATCATACAGTTGTTGATTCAACTGTTGAATCATAGAGACTGGTGCTTGGATGAATATCTAAAGAGTTAGATTGGGGACTCATCAAGCACCATCAAATGATTGTTAAGAGATGATCTCTAGCCTGAGTAGGAGATGGCAATCCTTATCTCTAAAGGCTGATATCTGACCGACCTCTCGATGCAGGTCCTCTGCATAGGAATAGAGATTCAGAGGTGTCAGATTAATTAGGTTAAAGAGTTGACTTAATGAGATCGAGATAACCAAAGTCCTATATCGCATGCTGTCACGATACAGGCACACATCCTCTGACTGGAGACAGATGTGTTACTATATGTCTAAGTATGTACATTTGGCGGACCAATAGGTTGATGACCTAACCAAGGTCTATACACCGGTGCGCTGGTGTGCATATAAAGGCATATGAGTAATACGATCTCTCAAAGGGATCATACAGATTCATTTATTGAACCGGAAGACATGAGCTCACTCATGAGATATTGGGAAGAATCGAATTCCGTGCGCACGGTCGTCTCGCTTTGGAAGCTTGACTGAATTTGTAGGTTTGATGTATACTTTTGGAAAGTATATAATCAAGACCTACGTATGATATATGCTTTTGGAAAGTATATGATCGATATCAACTCCCAATGATCGAATGAGAAACTTACTGATAGGACCCTGAAGTAGACAGTGTAAAATTGATCTAATACTTCAGGTTTATTCTGAGTCTTCCAGTATGCAGGATGTACAGGTATTGGGAATACCTGAGGGTGATGTGATCATAAACGATTGTATAACCATGACGCTTCCATTCCTAGGGAGAGATGAAACGGGTCTGGATTTTATTCACTCCTCTCAGTAGAGAAGTAATCTGATCTTTGGTCCAAAATGCTGGACACTGATCTGAATGTGATTCAGATGCAATAAGAAGATTAGATCTGCGGTCTTGATTTAATCAAGCATCTATGGGAGACCCACGATCTGGATTTGAGATAAGATCTCAATATCCAAGTCACTATACGTGGAACAATACAATCGCCATGTCCTTATCTCCAAGTATTCACGGAGAAAGCGCATTATCCTTGAAAGGGTTCAGGATAATTTCATTGTTAATAATATGTATCCGAGCATTGAGAAAATAGATAATTAAATGTGATTTAATTATCATAAATAATATGAATTTGATTCATATTATAAAGAGAGTTGTCTTAGATAATTAAATGTGATTTGATTATCATAGATGTGAATAATGTGAATGTGATTCATATTATTTGAGAACAAGAGAAAAGAGATACAAGATGATTAAATATGATTTAATTATCATGGACATGAATAATGTGGATAACAATATCCATATTAGTCATATGTATTATAAATGTGATTTATAATATATAAGAGAGAGCTATTTGTATTTTATATTTGTTAATTAAATGTTAATGTGAATTGGATTCACATTGGACATTTAATTGAAAATGTAATTTACATTTTATTTTGGGTTGTGAATGTGATTCACAAATTTCCAATGGCAAGATTGCAATATTCACAAAATAATTATGAATTATTTTTGTAGAATAATTTACAACAATTGTTGTTGTAATAAATTGGAGATATATGGAATATGTAATCAAGGGAGATTACATTTGGAGATGTCCCTTCCATAGGAGGGACGGCCACCTATTCCTATTAGGAAAAGGAGGTCGTCCACTCCATGTATATGGAAGGAGGCATTCTCTCTTTCCCATTATCTCCATATTTCTTGATTTAATTTTGTGATTAAATTATATTGATTTATCAACATATATTTAATCTAAATTAAATTAATTGTTGTTGATTTTACCAACACAAATCTTACCCATTAAAAGAAACACAATCAATGAGAGACATAGGATTTGTGTTGTCCCATGGATTGAGATCCATGGATCCCGAAATGTTATAAAAGGAGAGGCACCCCTTTGCTCTTCTTGACACATAAGAGAACATAAGTCTCTCTCTCTTTTTCTCTCTATACGACAACCCTCTCTCTTCTTCTCTCATGGCCGTCCACCATGGATGCCCTAGAGAGGTTCTTCATCGCCGCGGCGTTGTCGTTATGCTGTCCAATGGTTTTCTCGTGGAACTCCGTCTACTTCGGCGTCCCTTGCTCGTGAAGAAGACGATGGATCTCGTGTGTCGAGATCGGGAGATCCACCGCTTAGATCATCAACATGGATTGCGAGAAGCAATCGGTTCATCCCCGCGCTCGCAAGCGTCTCCTCCGACGGATCGGACTTGAGACAGGAGGTCTCTGCGTTTAGAGACTCAATCGCAACCACGCTTCAAGAGGTAATCCTATTACTTGTTTGTGGTTTAGACGAAACGATCCGAGAAGTGTTCTTGGATCATGAGGTTTCGTCGCATGAAAAATTTTTTAATTTCCGCTGCATAGAACAGCTAGTACGACTAGTCGTTCTTCGTCGTATTCGATACAACGATCACGCTTCCGTGATGCACTTGAGGATCTAACCATATCCTTCACTTCGACGCCCAAACTACTTTCATGTCCTGGCATAGCTCCCCATCCTGGTCCTCTGCCCTCCGTCTCAACTCCCAAGCTTGCAAAAGTCGGCCGACTAGGCCGACTAGTCGGTCCGACTAGTCGAGTCGGGGGGGTAACCGACTCAACTGGCCCTAGTCGGTCCTTAGTCGGTCCACCCGACTAATCTAGCCGACTAGTCGGCCTAGTCGGCCGAGTAATAGGCCGACTTTTACAACAACCTTTTTTATTTTTTTTTGTTTTTCACTTTTTTTAAAGCAAACATATTCTAATATGCTTAATGTTATATTTAAAGTCAATTACTTCTTTTGTTTCATCATGATGTCATATAAAATGGACAAATATATGTATATACATACGAATATATGTATAAAAAATTGATTTATATATTTAAAATAATTAAAAATTCAAAACCGACTATTGACCGACTAATTCCGACTAGTCGCCCGACTGCCGACTAATCCTTAGTAGGTGACCATGCCGACTGAACACCGACTACCGCTTTCTGCAACCTTGTCAACTCCTTGTAAACTTTCTTCACTGAAAATTTCGTGCCCACCCACTCAAAGTGATCTCTGTTCAGCGAGAGTTATGGTTACTATAACAACATAAACACATGTATAAATTAGTATCATGCAATCTCACATGATCGTCTGATCAATCCACGATCCACACAGCAATACAAGATTTGTATAACATTGATGTTAGTATGATAGTATGATTTTAGTATTTTATTGATATGTATAATAGAAACAATCCAAGGATAAATACATGTAATCTTTATGACACACCATACCTAGGCGTCGTTAAAATAAGGTAAACAAAGTAATAGGCACAATCTAGCATACCTATCTATTATATAAAAATACAAAAGAGATTAAAACAAAGTTTTAAACTGAAGTAGTGCCTCAAGCCTCACCTCGTCATCGTGTGCTCATAATTGTGGTATGAAAAGCCTAGCCTCGAGGCCAAGTAGAGGGAAACTGCCAAGGCAGGCACCTCGGATGGGATTGGTGAGGTGTGCACCTCGAGGGACCAAGGCAGTCCCAAGGCAATGAGGGGAGTCTAAAGGCAACCACCTCGGCTTTTGTACATTGTTTAGATTTTTTTTTCTTGACTATTTATTCACTAGATGGTGAAGATGGATAGTTTTTATTACTGTTGTTATCTTATATTTATTTAGGATATCAAGAAAATCGGATTGCACAACTTGAATTTATTGCAAAGAAGAATAATGGTCGTCCCAAAACGAAGAGATCATGGCATATTTATAGCATAATCATCATAATAAATAACTCCTTTCAGAAAAACAATTTTAATAGAGAGCAGTAGTACTTAAACATGTCCCTTAAACATGTCCAGCTAACGGTAACGTCCTTTTTTCTACAGGAAAATGGGAAGTTTTTACCTGTAGTAAATATATTGCAGGTGAACTGGTTATCATATTCAACAGTCCCCCAAAAAACAGACACAAAAATAAAGGTGACTTTGTGACGATGGCTATGTCATCCAAGGAATTGGAGATCAATGTCAAGTAATTATTTACCACTGATGTGAAATATGAATCTGGTTATAACACAACATAAAACTACAGGCTTCTAATCAAATCATTTTCCAGATTTGATTAAGAAAAAAGGTAGAAAAACCTGTTCAGCTAGCACTCCAAGGCCCATACTGTCCATAAAATCTTTTACACCGCTCCCACCAGCTTTCTGATCAGCACTGCGAAATTCTTCCCGCGCCTTTTCAGGATTTATCTGAGAACATAATGAACTTATATTCCAAACTGATTCCACAGAAATATAGATCTAGAAGACTTGATGGCTATAAGCTAATGAAAGCCAAAAAGAAAGATACACATGCCTCCTCAAGCTACTTTGCTCAGAGTGCAATGCCAAAGAGCCTATTGGTAAAACTTAATAAGGCAAAACAAGAAAGGGAGACATGTGCCCAACCTCAAGAGCAAACAATGGATAATCCACTCCATCAACTGGGACCAGTACTCCTCCAGTCAGATCCTACTCCAAAAAAAGGACATGTAACCAAAGATAGCACACCACATTATTAAGACATGAATATTGCAGGAAATTCAAGTTCACAGTTCATTTTTTTATTTTCAGTTCATTTGCAATAAAGGATTATTAAGATGTGTTTGCAAACCTGTGCAAAAGAGTCGCTTAAAGAATGAGCAGGATCAGTAGAAACAACAATTGTAGGATGCCCATTATTTGCAAACTTAACAGCAAGAGATGCGGCACAACTTGTCTTTCCTACACCACCTTTCCCTCCAAGCATATAGTACTTCCTTTCGGTATCAGCAACCATTTCATCAAAATCAGCAATTTCTCCTTCTATTGAAGTAGCCATTGACCTCACTACAAGATAATATTTTCTTTGAGATAGCATGTTGGTAGATCTCTAAAATAACTTCAAACGCATATAAGGAATATTTATTAATTATCAAACATCACAACAGCAAAAGCCTTTTCCCTCAATTAAGTAGGGTCAGTTATATGAATTTTTTGTCTCCATTCAAATCTATTTTGGGTCATTCCTGGGCTAAATCCAAATAACTAAGATCCCTTCGGATACTCTCATTCCAACACTTCTTGGGCCTTCTCTGCCCTCTCTCAACTGGCTCAACATCCCAAATCTCGCATCTTCTAGCGGGTGCATCAACATTCATGGTCGGTCCCAGGCTCGGGTAAATGAGCAAGGTTGCGTTAGGTAGCCAACAACCAGTGTAAAACTGTCGGAGATGAATTCCTATATAGTGTTATCAATTGAGAATATTATATTGGAATTTGCCTCAAGATAGTCAGATCGTTTCAACGTGTATTTAAGCAATCATTAATTATCATACATCAAAACTCAAAGATGAATTATCGTAATGTTAAACAACTAAGTTTTAAAAAAGAAGAATTAATGTAAAAGAGATGCAATCATATTATCATATAAATTAAAAAATGGCAAATGTACATCTCAATGATATATAATTCTACTCTTTACAGTTGTATAAACCGACTTACAAATTTCCCGTCGAAGCATGATATATTTCAATTTTTACCAGGATCATATTATCATATAAATTAAGAAATGGCAAATGTACATCTCAATGATATATAATTCTACTCTTTACAGTTGTATAAACCGAATTACAAATTTCCCATCGAAGCATGATATATTTCAATTTTTACTAAGGACTTCGACCCTTCATGATATTCTAAATATTTAGGACGCAAAGAAAAAATCTCACTCATACGGTTATATGCATGTGTGTCGAAAATATGTTTCTTTCTTGTCAAAGCTTTGGGCCACCTGGAGTATTGTAAATGTGATGCAACATAATGTGGTACTTTTTGTTAATATTGATGAACATTCATTCATAATTTTCACAGTATATTATAAAAAATAATGAAAATTCTTTGTGACGATCAGGAAGTGTGTGCTGGAAGGGCTGCTTGCATAAATGCTAGCTTACTTGTAATTTCTACTAACACCACATAAGTTAAAAGTGTTGCTAAGCAGCGAACAGGCTGTTCTGAATTTCTTATCCCCCAGATTCATCATTCATTCAGGTTCATTAAAAGTCATTTTAAATTCAACTCCAAAATAAATAAATTTGAACTGGAATGCAACTTTCGGTTTGTTTACATAAATGAACCAAACGTGAACAAGGTGCGTTCTCAGTTTGATTGGGTTTGGGAAGTTGTATTCATGAGCACATACATATTAATATGTTCTATGTACATATTAATTATGGCTTATGCTCATAACTGAACAGCTAAATGACAACAACAATAAAGCCTTTTCCCACACTTAAGTAGGGTCGGCTAAATGGGTTCTTCGCCTCCATCCAGATCTATCTTGGGCCAATCCCGAGCTTATATCCACAAAACTAAGATCCCTTCGTATGGTCTCTTTCCAACACTTCTTGGGTCGTCCTCTCCCTCTCTTAGTCGGCTCAACATCCTAACACTCGCATCTCCTAACTGGTGCATCAGCTGATCTTTTTTGCAAATGTCCAAACATCTTAAGCGGTTTTCTCGCATCTTATCCTCAATCGGAGCTACGCCAACTTTCTTCCTGATTGCATCATTCCGAATCCGATCTTTATGTGTGTGTCCACACATCCACCTTAGCATTTTCATTTCTGCTGCATTCATTCTCTGCATGTTTATGGTTCACAGGCCAACATTCAGATCCATAAAGCATAGCAGGTCTCACGGCTGCTTTGTAAAACTTTCCTTCAATCTTTAAAGGAATTTTATTATCACAGAAAACATCAGAGGCACCTCTCCACTTTAACCAGCCTGCATTTATTCTATTAGTAACATCTCCATCAATTTCCCTATCAAGTTGCAGAATAGATCCCAGATATCTAAAGGAAACTCTCTTCTGAATCTTATCGTCACCAATCTTCACCTCGATTCATTCACCATTGCTTCCATCAATGGTGCACTCCATATATTCCGTCTTAGCCCTACTTATACGAAATCTTTTAGTCTCCAACTCATGTCTCCAGACATCAAGTTTCTCATTTACTCAATCTCTAGTCTCGTCAATTAACACAATATCATCAGCAAATAATATACACCAAGGTAACTCATCCTGAATGTGACCGGTCAACTCGTCCATAATCAAAGTAAAAAGAAATGGACTCAAAGCAGAAACTTGATGTAAACCAATGTCGATGTCAAAATATCCAGTCTTCCCAGACGGGATCCTTACACAAGATAAAGCCCTATCATACATGTCCTTTATAAGGTTAATAAATCCTCGAGGGGTAGCAGGAAAATGTTTGATGTTGATAGTAAACAAACCCCGATCATTGTACACAAGCCGTAAATCATCCGTGACATATTATTGACTCCTCTTATCACAAGAGAACCAAGATAAAAATGTACCCATTTATCTTTTGAGTAGAAACCCGACTGGCACATTATCACCTGACAAGCACACAAGCCGACATCCCCGTATTGAGAAGGCTACTTCATCCAGTTTGTTATTCGGCTAAACACATTTTAGCAACACCTCTTTGTTATCGTGAATGCATTTTTTTACGGAGATATATGTTTTCTCATTTCTATTCAGTTTTTCGTAAAGCTTGATAATTCCGTTGATCGTGTCAAATTCCCTACGAATTCGTCGAGAAACACAAGAACGTGCAAAAGCAATTGCTTACTCTTGACTCCCCGCCTGCCGCCTTCACCCGCATGCACCAAGCAAGGCCCAGCGAACCCTCTCGGCTTCCTCGAGGAAACGAGGGATCGACGAGGGGCCGAGAGGGTCGGGATCGAGCAAAGGTGGCGCCTTTTGGCGGCGTAGAGCGCGGGAAGCTCCCGGGAGAGGCCAGAGCACCTGGGAATGGAGGGGCAGAGGAGTAGGAAGGATCTGGATAC
Source organism: Ottelia alismoides (assembly GCA_037367405.1). NCBI lineage: Eukaryota > Viridiplantae > Streptophyta > Magnoliopsida > Alismatales > Hydrocharitaceae > Ottelia > Ottelia alismoides. Next base: position 308,624 of record JAZKJV010011050.1, read on the forward strand.
GCATTTGGAGGCCATTGGAGGGGAGACGGTGCGGGAGAAGGTGGGGAAAATCTAGAATTTGTGGGGGAAGCGAGGACGTGGAGTGGGAGCTGGTAGAGAGAAATGACGAGCGGTGGCAGGGGTTTTTGGTTGCACGGATGATGGAGTAACCGGAAGAGGAGTCGGGCGGGGGCTTTCCAGTTCCCAACTTTCCATCCACCGCGCAGAGAAGATAGGCAAAAATGGGACACGTAGAATAAAGTTTTGATTGTTTTTGATTAAATATTGATTGTGACTACAACTATACATTCTTAACTAGTGAGCAACCCCGTACGCTAGGGAGATATTTTATTAGGTATGTTTGTGGTGAAGGAGGTCTGAGAGCAAGATCTAAGATGAAGATGTTAGTACTAATATCAATAAAAAAGTAGGGAAAGTTTTTCGGAGATGTTATAGGTAATTGTTATATATTATCAGAACTTAGTATATGTTTGTATTTACATGGAGAAATACAGGACATGTCCGTACGTCTCAAAAAGAGCATGTACAAACCAAAAAAGCATCGTCCTTTTGTAGTATGTAACGTTTTTCATTTCTTTTATGTGTATTGCATGTAGACGATGGGTGCCACCAAAACGTCATATTCTTCAACGGTCTGCATTATTGTGTATAAGAAGAAGAAATCATCGTTAAATATGTGTGTGTGTGTGTGTGTGTTTATGTGTACGTAAGTAACTGTTACGGTTATTAGATTGGCAGTTGAGAAGACGTTATTAGAAATATTAGAAGCTTGAAGTAATAGTAGGTTAGTCAAATGAATTGAAGATATGCACATAACAAAGGAAATTTGTGTATATCAGATCAACTTGATTTCTCTGAATAATGATGTAGAAATATAAGTATATGCATGTGTTAATTAAGAAAATATTATTGTAAGGAATATAGGGAATATGAGAAGAAGTAAAAATTGAGGTTTAAGTGATATATTTTATGAAGATACTTACAAAAAGGTGGCGGAACTACACGATCATAAGGATGTTGATGGTCCTCGTTGAAGTAAGTGTGGCTTTTCGACAACGCAAACCGAGGTTGTTGTGAAGTCTCTTTGATTCACGTAACGGTGATTTTTTTGAGTCAATCCTTCCATAATCGTCTAGCAATTAAAGCATCAAGTGCTTGTGATGCATCATCCTGCAAATATGTAAATCAAGAGGAAAAGAAGATTAACATTCGACATTAGTTTGAGGTCAAAAAAAGATTACAATTGCAAGTTAGGAATGAATAAAGCTGTCTAATACTTGTTGAAGCAAATCTATGGGTTCAGATATTTACATTCCAAGAATAGTTTCTGCTACATCACCGAAAGCTGTTATGTAAATTTCTCCGGAATCTTCCAATGTTGCTACCTTTAATTTCATTCTGAATGTATAAAGTGCTTTAGTTATAGCTAGAGAAATTGATACGTATAGAGTTTTTAGCATAGATACCTCGGCACACAGTTTGGATTTTTCATTTGGCAGTTGATACAGGAAAATGGCTCATCTGTACACGAAATGTAGTGAAGCATGCTCCACAACAGGCATACCATAATTGTGCATCGGTTAAAACACATAAGATGGCGGTTTTTGTTCGATATGTTGTTGGCTTATATAGGTAAGACAAAAGGAGAGAAAAAAAGACAGATGTAAATTGTATTCTAACAGGGAAGAGAATATATGTATGGGTGTGTGTGTGTGTGTTTCAAGTGATGCTGACCTCCAATGGATAGGCAGTAGAAGCATTATTTAGTTCACTAATTTGAAGTAGTGGAGTTCTATTTGTGTAGAGCTTCTGGGAATCATGTTCAGAAGGAGGTTGTTTGGCAAACCTGCGAAAAAAGTGAGTGATTCCGTAAATAAATCAATTACAGGATGTAGAGTTGTTGACATTACCATTCTAAGATAGTTGTTTCCTGCTTGATGTCCATAGGATTGAGCATCATAACTAAGAATCGAGTAGTTGACAGATAGTATGATTATTTAATGTTGGAGTATAAGTTGTATGCGCAGCAGGGTAAATGGATCCTGGAGAAGATCCATTTACCCCATCCATGTGTTTAGTCCCATACCACCTAGTGGTGGGACTTGGAGGCTCTGGAAAGGCTATATAAAGAGCCCCAGAACTCCTATACTCATTGAGAAAGAGAAAAAGCAATGAAGCATATGCCCCATTGAGGGCTTCTCCTGTGGTTTCATCCCGCTCCTCACGGAGTAGGGTTCTACGTTAAATCTCTTGTCCCATGTTTATGTTTCTTGTTCTTTAGCTCTGTTTATCATTCTGCTTCCGCATTCTTCATATTTTATAACATGGTATCAGAGCAAGTCGATTTTTGTGATTTCATTCCATAATTGTATTCTGAGTTCTAGAAGTTTGTTCTTCGGATTTCTTATTCGAGATTCTGAGATCAATTGAGATCAATCATGTCATTGTTTTCATGCTGCAATATTGCAAGATAGAGACCATGTTTTGAATAACTCAGGTCTGTTCTTCACGGCGGCATAGCTGGTGCCCTAGTTTCCAATCGTTGTGTTGTTCCTGCTCCGTACACAGGCGGTTCGAGCACGCTCCTATTTCCTTACCCAGGCGGTGCAGCCCCATTTCCACTAGGCGGTATTTGGTTTTGTTCTTCTTGTTTTCCACGTAAAATGTAATCGGCTTATTTGGTTTTGTGTTTTCCTCATATTATCTTGTCTTCTCCCAACTTGGTCGACGTCCATGTTTTCCGACAAGTATGGGAGAAAGGGAGAGTATATATGTAGAGTCACAGGTCTAGATCTAGATTCCAGATTCAGATATTCTTTAGACCAATAGATTTTCAGACTCTACAGCAGATTGTTCAGACTCGACGATTGATTCCGAGTCCAGTTTCAGACATGCACGAGTGCGCAGTCTTCAGTTTCGTGGTCCCTATCATTCTTCTTGTTGTCAGGCCAGAGTTTTCATGTGAGCCATAGGGACTCCAGAGCAGAGGACCATTCCCTATGCTATTGAGGGCAAGGGTTTTCATGTGCTATCATAGGTACACCAGAGTAGTGCACCATTCTCTGTGCCAGATGGGAGAGATCCAGTTCTCCGACGAGGATACATATTTCAGACTCCATTCTCCAGCGACCGTGGACTCCGACGAGGATTGCATAGCCACGTCTCCTTTTCAGTTCGGCCCTTTCAGAGATGGAGTAGTTGTCCACATTATTATGGCGGGCCAGAGTACTCCGACGAGGAGGCTCATTTCAGTTGCAGTGACTCTAACAGGCGCAGTTCAGAGCACATGCTCTTCGACGAGGAGATTCAGTAGGCTCACACTCTAGCCCGTTCGTCCTCCTCTCCTGCACGGCATGAGAAGCAACGTCCTCGACTGCAGCAATGTGCGTGTTGGGTTGATATTGTCCGTAGTGTCCTGTAGCGTTGAGTTTAGTTTCTTTCTGTTTATCCAAGCTGAGCATTGCATGCTCCAGCTTGAGGGGGAGTGTTAGAGTACTTGGTTGTATGCGTCATGAGGTGTAGCAGGGTAAATGGATCCTGGAGAAGATTCATTTACCCCCATCCAGTGTTTAGTCCCACATCATCCAGTCGTGGGGCTTGGAGGCTCTAGAGAGGCTATATAAGGAGCCCCAGACCTCCTGTACTCAACGAGAAAAAGCAATGAAGCATATGCCCCTTTCAGGGCTTCTCCCGTGGTTTCATCCCGCTCCTCACGGAGTAGGGTTCCACGTAAAATCCCGTTGTTCTTCTTGTTTTATCTTTTTCTCTGATATTCGCTTCCGCATGTTTATTTTCTAACATGTATCAGAGCGGGTTCGATTCTCGAGGATTTCTTGTTTTTTATTTGTTCAAGATTCGAGTTGTTCTTGAAGAAGAAGATTATTTCTGTTCATGTTTTGTCCGAGTTCTAGGGTTTCAATTGAAACCCTAATTTCTGATATGTTCAACATAAGGAGTTTTCCACGGCTTCATTCCAAACCATCAGGGAGATCTCCTCCAGCAAAGCTGCAGGCTGCGGCATCCTTTCCAGGCTAGCCCTAGCGCATCATCTCTTCCAGGGCGCGCCATCAGATCTCGACGCGACTATCATCCAGCCTCCATGCGAAGGAGGCACAGTCAGGGAACCCTAGCTTCCAAGCGTTCCATACGCTCGAGCATCGCGCGTGAGAAGGCGGTAGCACCAACCCCTACGCTGAAGCCCCATCTCATGGCACTTTGCCTCCAACTAGTGCAGCACGCGAAGCCCTAAACATCTAGAGCGATCCAGAGCCTCAGTGGCGGTGCCCTCGTGCTTGGGCGGAGCCCTCGATCTTCTCATAGCACCGCTCCTCCCAGCGATATCTCCAACGTCGGTCCCGTCGTAGGCGCAGGCGGCGCCGAAGAACAGGCTGACGCGACCCTCGCGTGCAGCCCAGCGTGGCGGCGAGGTAACAGCCTCCCCTCACGCAGGTAGTGGCGTCGCCCGCGTTCGTTGAAGTCCCCACCTGCTGCGCTCTCCATTGCGTGCACTCCTCTCTCCGCACCAGTCGGCAACGCGCGCTCCTCTCTCCGCACCTATCGACGGTGCGCGCGACGATGACATATAAAGACCCACTTGGAGGCGGCGGAAGATCTGTGAGGGTTCCCCATCATGGGAACCCTACTTTTGGCGTGAAAAGATAAGGGGTCATGATTGCCCCTGTTTATTTTTTTTTAAAAAAAGAGTAGAAAGGTTGAGGAAAAAAGGTAGAGGGGGGTTGATTATTTGAGCCTAAGTGGGATGTTATTTGCGAAAAGAAAAATTATGTTAAAAAAAGGCACGTACACAAAAAAAACCGTACGCAAGTTGGATTTTTTTTTGCAAAAGCCGTGAAAAAAAATGTGTTGTCACGGCTTATTAAAAAATACAAAAAAGGGGAGAGGCCGGAAAAAAATGAAACGACCAAAATTATTATCCATGCTTTGAGAAGCCGAAAATAAAAAAATGTAATCAGCTTATTTGGTTTTGTGTTTTCCTCATATTATCTTATTTCTCCCAACTTGGTCGACGTCCATGTTTTCTGACAAGTATGGGAGAAAGGGGGAGTATATATGTAGAGTCACAGGTCTAGATCCAGATTCCAGATTCAGATATTCTTCAGACCAACAGATTTTCAGACTCTACAGCAGATTGTTCAGACTCGACGATTGATTCCGAGTCCAGTTTCAGACACGCACGAGTGTGCGGTCTTCAGTTTCGTGGTCCCCATCATTCTTCTTGTTGTCAGGCCAGAGTTTTATGTGAGCCATAGGGACTCCAGAGTAGGGCACCATTCTCTGTGCCAGATGGGAGAGACCCAGTTCTCCGACGAGGAGACTTATTTCAGACTTCATTCTCCAGCGACCATGGACTCCGACGAGGATTGCACAGCCACGGTCCCTTTTTAGTTCGGCCCTTTCAGAGATGGAGCAGTTGTCCACATTATTGTAGCGGGACAGAGTACTCCGACGAGGAGGCTCATTTCAGTTGCAGTGACTCTAACAGGCGCAGTTCAGAGCACATGCTCTCCGACAAGGAGATTCAGTAGACTCACACTCCAGCCTGTTCGTCCTCTTCTCCTGCACGGCATGAGAAGCAACATCCTCGACTGCAGCAATGTGCGCGTTGGGTTGATATTGTCCGTAGTGTCCTGTAGTGTTGAGTTGAGTTTCTTTCTGTTTATCCAAGCTGAGCATTGCATGCTCCAGCTTGAGGGGGAGTGTTAGAGTACTTGGTTGTATCCATCATGAGGTGTAGCAGGGTAAATGGATCCTGGAGAAGATCCATTTACCCCCATCCAGTGTTTAGTCCTACATCGTCCTGTGGTGGGACTTGGAGGCTCTAGAGAGGCTATATAAGGAGCCCCAAACCTCCTGTACTCAACGATAAAAAGAAATGAAGCATATGCCCCTTTCAGGGCTTCTCCCGTGGTTTCATCCCGCTCCTCACGGAGTAGGGTTCCACATAAAATCCTGTTGTTCTTCTTGTTTTCCTCATAGTGGTATATTTTACGTAAATACCATGGTATCAGAGCGACGGTCCTAGACCGGAGTTCTCGAAACCCAAACCCTATCCCTACCCCCTCACCCACGTGCCTCTCTCTCCTTGCCGCTGCCAGCGCATACCTGCGTCCCTTGCGCCTCCGCGCCTGCGCATCCTCAGCTGCGAGCTCCTCCGTCTGCGCCTACGAGCCCCTTCGCCTGCGCGGTCTCGCCCTCGCGTCTGTGCATCTGTGCGCTCGTCCCTATGCGCCTGTGCCCTCGCGCTTGTGCGCATGTGCACCTGCGCCTGCGCACCACAGCGCTAGCGCGACTGCGCCTTAGCGCCCAGCGGTCCTTGCGTGTGGCCCTAGCCATCCAGCGCTAGTGCCCAGCCATCTAGTGCTTCTCAGTGCGCACCTTCGTCGCCTCCAACGGGCACCTTAGTGCCCTGTTCGTGCGCCCTTGAATCACATCTCTAGAGCGCACATCATCAACTACATGGGTTTGGTTGCTTGAAGTCTACACATGCAACTAAACCCATCTATGTCCGTGCAGACAATCTTCTCAACAGTCTATCGCTTCAGTCTTCTGTTTCCAGTATGTCAGAAAGCAAGGCAGATATCCCATCTATAGGCGCCTTTCGTGGTCCAGCCCCTATCGTAAAGATGGACGGTACAAACTATGAACTGTGGGCGATGCAGTTCATGAGTATGATGAAGTCAACTGGTAAGAAACACATTCTTACCGAAGCAGATCCTGTTGAGAAGACTGGAGCCAATGCATACGCCAAAGTATGGTTGTTCGGAACTTTGGCAATCGAGATTGCCAACGATATCTTACATCAGCCCACAACAAAAGACATGTGGGATATTCTGGCGGCCACATACTCTCAAGCGAAGAATGAGACAAAGATTCTGCAACTTCAGCATGATATATTCACTATAAAGCAGAATGGTCGCCCTCTACATTCACTCTACAGATCCCTGTGAGGGATGTTCGAGAAGCTATACAGCTTCATGCCTCTAACAGCCCCCAAAAAAAATAATGAAAAAAGCCGCAAGAAAGTTTTGATTATTCATGTTTTTCCCATTATCTTGTCTTCTCCCAACTTGGTCGACGTCCATGTTTTCCGACAAGTATGGGAGAAAGGGGGAGTATTATTTAGAGTCACAGGTCATGTTGTAGATTCAGATTTTCAGACCGATCAGATTTTCAGATTCTACAGTTTTTCAGATGAAGATTCTTCATGCGTGATTTCAGACTCGACGTTCAGATCCCGAGTTCACAGGTGTGATGCGTAGATTCAGACTCGACAGATTAGTCAGAGTACATGTTCGAGGCACTCCATGATGAGAGGGACAGTTTTCGAGTTCTCCAGAGAGAGACTCCAGTTTCAGACACGCACGAGTTTGCGGTCATTTTCTGATGAGAATATGTTGCCATCATTTGTTCATGGTCCCCATCATTCTTCTAGTTGTCAGGCCAGAGTTTTCATGTGAGCCATAGGGACTCCAGAGCAGAGGACCATTTCCTATGTCATTGAGGGCAAGGGTTTTCATGTGGTATCATAGGTACTCCAGAGTAGAGCACCATTGTCTGAGCCAGATGGGAGAGACCCAGTTCTCCGATGAGGAGACTCCAGGCACAGTTTCAGACTCGATGGTCAGATTTCGAGTCTTCAGTTGACTCACACTCCAGCCCGTTCGTCCTCCTCACCTGCATGACATGAGAAGCAACGTCCTCGACTGCAACAATGTGTGCGTTGGGTTTATATTGTCCGTAGTGTCATGTAGCGTTGAGTTGAGTTTCTTTATGTTTGTCCAAGTTGAGTATTGCATGCTCCAGCTTGAGGGGGAGTGTTGGAGTATAAGTTGTATGCGCAGCAGGGTTAATGGATCCTGGAGAAGATCCATTTACCCCATCCATGTGTTTAGTCCCATACCGCCTAGTGGTGGGACTTGGAGGCTCTGGAGAGGCTATATAAGGAGCCCCAGACCTCCTATACTCATTGAGAAAGAGAAAAAGCAATGAAGCATATGCCCCATTGAGGGCTTCTCCCGTGGTTTCATTCCGCTCCTTACGGAGTAGGGTTCCACGTTAAATCTCTTGTTCCATGTTTATGTTTCTTGTTCTTTAGCTCCGTTTAACATTCCGCTTCCGCGTTCTGCATATTTTATAACATTTAAAAATGTGAGAAATTGTTAGAACAATATTATTTCAGTATATGGAAGAGAACAAAGTCAGCTGAAAATCAACTGTATTTCTAAATTCACACCTTGGTAGTTGGAAACAGATATGTGACATGCGAGAAGAAGGTTTGTATCATGTGACTGTTTTGAAAGTTCAAGCTCATATTTTAAGGCCAAGTCACCCCATATTGTAATTGTCATAATGGCTTCACTGTATATAGTAATAAGAAGGTCAATATGACCGTATATCACGAATTCATGTACAAAAAAGACAGAAAGAGTTTTGATTTACCTTTGATCTATAATAGTGGCGTTTAGCTTATTTTCTAATCTACCATCTTTCATTTTCACATGTGATGTAGAGCCTACATTGATAACTATTCCAAGAGCATCTGGGAAAGCAAGAAGTAGTTAGCAAAGAAATATAATCAAGAAAAATGGTAAATAAATTTGCACAAGACATACATTGTGAAAGGTAAATGAATATAGAAGATTGGGGCTACCGTAAGTGATACTGATATAAAAATGTTAGAGTAAAAAGTAGATGTAGTACCTATTAGTTGTTCTCCCTTTTGTTTAACGGAGCATAAATTATGCAAAGCAATGATATTATGCTTTGACTAAAGATATGCTTCCATCATCTTCATCAAATTAGACAACTGTACAGCTTGTAATAACCATGCGATTACGATGAGGTACAATAATGTGCCACTTTCTAGCTTCGTATAAGCGAACATTTTGAAATATGTGAACTGATCCGGATCGACTCCCAGATGGATCGACGGTGAAGGCTGCTCGTGAATAGACGGCTCTGATCAGATCTGGAGCGGGAGGTTGATCGGACGGGACTGGAGGTTCTCCAAGAACTCGACACCGGCGAGTTTCGCCGGCCCAATGCACGCGGTGGAGACCTCCTCCTGAGCTGCTGAGGTGTGGAAGAGCTTCGCCTCGGTGGTCCGCAGCTAATGGATACCTCCGATGAGGCTGGAGACGTCGGAGACGCTCCGACGACGAGGAGGCTCGGAGCTCGGGTGCCTAAATGACTCGAGCTCCCAGATGGGGTCCTTTGACTTTCACAGTGGCACCAAAGCAATCTCGGGTCGAGGGCAAATTGCCTCGACCCGGTTAGAGGTGAAATGGGTGACTAAATGGGTCGGGGCGGCACCCTTCGACGATGCGACGGCGGAGGAGGATGGAGGACCTGCTCCAAGGCGAGACGGGGGGGTGGCCGGGTGAAGAAGGTGGATAGAGGTCTGGCGAAGGTGGTGGTCGGGTCGGGTGGTCAAATGGGTGGTCAGAGTGAAGTGAATTAGCCGGCGAAGCCAGCGGTGCGATTTGGGGGAAACTTGAAATTAAGCTAAACTAAGGACGATCTGACCTAATGGATGGCTGAAGTCGACTGTGCTAGAGCTGGCGGAGCTCCGGGGGTCATGGCCTCAAGGGTTCGTCGCTTCCCGAGGCTGAGCGCACCTCACGGTGGCGTACAGCGATGGTCGTCGCCGGATCGATGGTTCCTGGCTGCCCGGGCCTCGCTGCTACCCTCCTCCGCGCTGTTGTCACTCTGGCTCAAGGGGGAAGGCCAAAGATAGCATGAGAAGCGCGGCGGAGGTTCAGCTATATACCACTAGGGGCCCGAAAAGAAGGGGTCGGACATGGTTATCAGAGCTCAGATCCCTAGGAAAAACCACCGGGCGAGGGTCTCGGATAAGCAAAGATCAAATGGAGCCTGGGGTTTGGGTGTTTGGCGATCGGATCGAGCGGGGAAAAAGATGAGAAATCGTGTCAGACGCCCAGATCCGCGAGAAGAGGGTCTACGGGGGAGAGTTGACCGGGGGTCAACAATCCCCCGTGGACCAATAGAAATTCAGCTTTTATTAATTCTTTGAAAATTCAATAAAAAATAATAAATGATTTATTTTCGAAAAAACTTAAAACATGAAAAATGTTTCTTTATTTTTAAATTATTTTTATTTGTTTTTTTGAAATATAATTTAGGTATTTACAAAATATTATTATTATATATAGGTATATACAATATGAATTTTTGATTTTTGATTTTTGATTTTTAATTATTTTTTATATATTTATTCCAATTTTTTATTTTATTTATTTATAGAATAAAATTTGGAATAAAAGGATATTTTTATTTTATTTTTATTATTTATTTACAAGGGTTAAATAAATAGGTATATGCATGTATTTACATGGTATATATACAAGGTGGAATTTGATTTTATTTTATTTCTATTTTTCTAAATTTTATTTTATTTATTTACATCATGAAAGGTGGAATATGGAAACATTTTTATTAGATTTTAATTATTTATTTACAAGAGAAAAATAAAGATATGTGTGGTTTTATACACATGGTTTATGTACAATGAAGAAGGAAATTTTATTTATTTTATTTTTCTTTTATTTTTCTCATTTTTATTTTAATTTTATATTTACAAATATATACAAATAAATAAACACCCATTTTTATTTTTATTAAGAGGAAAATAATTTTATTTATATACATAGGTATATGTATACACATGAGCTTCCCTATCTCTCTCTACTTAGGTTCTTTTGCGGTCAGGCCCATGCTGAGCCCTCCCTTGGAATTAGGTCACTCAATATTTATTCTAAATATCTCCCTCATTTTCTTTTATTTCTTTATTCTTTTATTTATGCACAAAAACATGCTAATTTTGCATATTTACAAGATGCATGCTAATTGATAAGTATTGCTATTTACAAGGATATACATGTGTTTTGCATAGGTTTTGTAGCTAAAATAAAAGAATAAAGAGTGATAAATGGGCATTCATCACCCCCTATACTTAACTTTGCTAGTCCCTTAGCAAACACTTATTTGAAAAAGAAGTGCAAAAGAGAAAGAAAAAGAAAAAGAGGAGAAATCAAGGTTGATTATTAAACTTTCCTTCATTAAATTGAAATATGAAGCTCGGTCAGACCTTTGGATTATTAATTTGTCAGAACCTTATTTGGTCTTAAGCTTAAAGCTTAACAACCTCTAAGTTCTACCAATCTATGGGCAAGACTCCTCAATAAACCAGATCAGAACAAGTCTACGTACACAAACTCTAATGACCATGAATCTTTCCTTGTACGGTGTAAGTGATATGTAGCTCCCCACCTCAGAAGTAACAAAGAAACAACCTCCCTCAACCTGGTAACTCTAATGCCTCGGTCTAGCAACTCTTTCCTCGAGAAGCGGGGTATTCCCTTCTAAGTTCAAGAGCAACCGGCTCAAGAAGAGGGGGAGGAAGAGAATGGACCATGGCCAGTGTAGCCATGTATCCTTGGGAGCTCTAACTAGTGTAGCTGAGTCTCCCGCTGCAAGCTTCATGAGATGGAACATGTATACCATAAGCTTTTACTTTATTTGACTATATACACTCCGGTGGGATTATTAAATTTTCAATCCGACCCACCACTTTTTTGGAGTTCTTTTCTTTTTGCACATTTTTTTCATGTGCATCTGTACAACATATCTACATGGTGCAACATATATACAAGGAGTTTTTCCTCTTGAGCCAGTAGACTATCCCTCTTTTGAAGCTTTATTGCAACCCACGGCTTCTGTCTTTAGACTTCATAACCACCAGACTAAGTTGAGACGCACTTCCTACACTAGAAGAAGAAGAGAGGTTCCTCCTAGAAGTACCACCCTCATATGCTACCCCAAGCCAAAGGAAACTGCCTCCTCACCACCTCATCCGTGGAGAGCTATGTGTAAGGTGCTGGTGCAAGTAAAGCCATTGTCTCTGAGAGTCATGCGTGTGTTGTTAAGTGCTCTACTTAGGCTCATCAAGATGACATATGCTCATAGCCTAGTGGACTCAAAGAATTAAGTCCCAATGGACATGAAAAGTCTCAATCCTAAGCCCTCTAAGGTTCCTCTTATTGTTAGGTGGATTAAGGTCTTAACCAAGCTCCATTTGTCAATTTAATTCCAGGCTTAGTTTAAATGTCAACTATGATCCAGGAAAAATTATACAATTATTTACAAAGATGCAATTTACAAACTATTTACACATGTGCAAAATTTTTGAAAAATGTTTTGAAACCATGGATGTATGCATGAATGCGAAGTTTTACAAAATACTTACACAAATTTACACAAGGTTTTTGCAAACTTTTGATTTTCAAAATATTTTGGAAAAATTTTGTACCATATACATAATTTTGATAAGAAAATATTTACACACTATTTACACAAAAAGTTTTTACAAACATTTTACAAAAATAATTTGTATAATAGCTTTGTATGTGCAATAAAAGAATGTTTATTTACAAGGAAAAATTTTAATTTTTATGGATTTTTGGGTTTTTAGCCATTTTTATTTATTAACACACTCACACAAAGTACGAGTTATGGCTAAAGTATATATGAAATATATACACCCCCCTATACTTAGCTCGAACGATGTCCTCAGAGTCAAGAGCGATGAAGAAGACATAACTCGTGCTTAGTATAGGGAAGTGAAAAGGAAGGCTATATACAAAGACGAATCAAAAAATAGAAATGCAAGAGGATCTCGGCATTTCCCCCTATACTTAGGATCAAATAATCCTAAGTATAGTAGGTTGTACACGAAGGGAAAACCGAGTGAAGAATGTACAGGGTCTACCCCCCTATACTTAGGGTAAAATATCCCTAAGTACAGGCAACAAAATAGGGGTAGAAAGACATGAAAAAAATCAACAAATATATACAAGGTGGAGGGGCATCACTCCCCCTATACTTAAGGTGAAGAATCCTTAAGTATAGGCAACAACATAAGTAATGAAACAGAACGGAAGAACAACTCGGTGTTTCCACCCCTATACTTAGGATGAGGTATATCCTAAGTATAGCAAAGATAATCCTAAGACAGACCTGGGGTGAATACAAGTACGAAAGAAAGAAAGATCAAATCACGACGAAACATGTATATACAAAAGGGTACAATGTTGAGGTGCCTCTCAACAAGCGCTAGGTTTTACGCCCCTAGCTGGGTGCAAAGGCTAGGATAAAGCTATGTCAAGCTTCAGGACGACATCTGTAAGGCGAATGCCGTACTGTCGTCGCAATCTCAGTATGAGAACAACGACGAAATCAACAGTGTAAAGAATGACACCCAGGTAGGCAATCAGGCGGGTGTCTGCTACTAGCCAATGATATGGGAATATGTGATCGGGATCCGGTAGCACAAAAGAAATCGTCGGCTCTGGATCAGACTGGAGTGGAAGTGTGGAGCCGAAGAAGTCAAACGTGGAGAAGGATGGATCAGTCATGGAATCCTCCATGTCGATCAGTGTCTCAAAAAGGTGTGGACAGTTAAGATCAGGAGACTCTCTAAGAAGACTAATATCCGATGCACAAAGTAGAGACAAGTCAGACAAATCATCGAATATCTCAAGGATCGGCTCATCCTCGCGAGGGTCGTCGAGGTGAGATGACTCAGAATCAGAAGGATCAGAAGACTCAGTTTCGTGATCCGCCAGATCGAATACACTCTCAGAAGGTGAAACCGAGTACTCATCGTGTGTGGCATTCTCCCGCAGATAACCCTCGGGGAGAAATGCAAGATCAGCGGTGAGAATTAGAGGATCAGGATATAGAAGGGCATCTGCGCTGCTGTCAAGTATCGACTCGGTGCATCAGGCTGCATCATCATCTGAAGTGTGGCTCTCGGCAATCTGGAAGCAGGAGAAGGTACTGGTCAACACCGTAGAGGCTGGCAATGTGTCTGTGGCTGAGCCTCGCTCTGCGGCAATGCTGGCTGCCAACTGGTCCTCAGCAAGTCTGTCTGTCTCGTCAAAGTGGAGGACAAAAGGCTCGAATATGGGACTCTCTATATCTGGTCTATCAAAGTGGTGTCCCATATCGAGCTGTGGCTACTGGGTTGAGTCATGGTATCTGTCGGACTCCGAGAAGTGTCTCTGCAGAAAAGAAGCTGACTCCTCCGAGACTGGACACTGAAGTGACTGAATCAATGGATGTAAAAGCGGGGGCTCCTCCGGCTCCTGGAGTATCAGAAGATCTGATATCCAAGACTCGTCGACTGAAAGCTCTAGGGCTGCCTCGAACTCTAGCTGGAAGACCAACGGGAACTCGAGTAGATTTTGGGTCCAAACCTTTGCTATCACAGTCATCTCCTCTGTACTATGTGGTGCTGGCGTATCCAAGTCCTCGGACTGGTGTATAGAAGCTGTTTCCTCATGTAATGTGACACACCGCACTGGTACTGCAACGTCCTCATGTGCTGTTCCGACTATGGCATCTCGTGAAGAATGTCTGTGAAAGTAACCTCGAGATGGTATCCAGTAAGTGAATGTCGGAACTGCGGTGTGAACCGCCGCATGTGGTAATCACCAGTGCTATCTGCTCTGCGGTCATCCCCTGCATGGAGATCTCTACCAGGTCTGTCAGTGGAAGTCCGTGGTCGGGAAATCTCCTCAAGAGGTCAATAAACCTCAGCCATGCCTCATGCAGTGGCTCCTGTGGGTCAACTGAAAACTCGGTGATCAAAGACCGCATCAACTCTGCTCTACGCTGGGGAAAATATCTCTATAAAAACTCTCAGCGTAGCTCTCCCCCATGTAGCGAATCTCCTCCCCAATCGTCTGTGCCATCTCATGGCTCTGTCCTGATGTGTGAATGGGAATGTCCTCAACATCATCTCCTCTGCAGTGATATATGAATAAGGCTGTGTCCTGCAAAACTCCTCGAACTCGGACAGGTGAAGATAGGGCTCCTCGTACGCCTCCCCTGAAAATGTCGGCAGTCTCTGAAGAAGCTCCCGATCCATAATGAATGGACCTAGTGTAGAAGCTGACTGAGCTTGATGAATACCCATTCATCACTCTTTATTCTTATATTTTAGCTACAAAAACCTTTGCAAATGCATGTAGATATATGTAAATAGGAATAATTACCAAAAGCATGCATTGTGTAAAAACCTATAATTAGCATGTTTTTGTGCAAAAATAAAAGAATAAAGATTAAAAAGAAAAAGAGGGAAATATTTAGAATAAATATTGAGCAACCTAACCCAAGGGAGGGCTCAGCATGGGCTTGGCCGCATAAAGCCAAAGTAGAGGGAGATAGGGGCTCATGTGTAAATATCTATGTGAATAAAATACAAATGTTTTCCTCACCAAAAATATGCTTGTAAATACTTGTAAATATAAAACCAAAAGAAAAAGTAAAAATTAAAAAGAAAACAAAAACATTTCTTGTATAGTCACTTTGTACATAGACTCACATACCTATTTATTTAACCTTGTAAATAAATAAAATTATTTTCCACACTTTTTGTAAATATTCTATATTATATATTGTAAATAAAAAAAATAAAAATAATCAAAATCAAAACAAAATAAAAATAGAAAAATCAAAAATACAAAAATACATTGTACATATACTATGTATATAGATGTACATATCTATTTATTTTACCTATGTATGTAAATGATAAAAATAAAATAAAATACCTTTTTATTCCCTATTTTATTCTATAAATAAATAAATATAAAATAAGGATAAAATTGTATAAAAATAACATTAAAAATCAAAAATCAAAATCCCACATATTGTATATATACCTATATCTAACCCTACTATGTACCTACCTTATTATTATTTCCAAAAATTAATTAAAAATCACAAAAAATAGAAAAAAAAAATAAAAATATTTCATGTTTTAAGTTTTTGTAAATTCGGTCATTTTCTAACTCAAATAAATTAATTAAAAAATTCAAAGCTTGGCGGGCTCTGATTGGTCCACGGGGGATTGTTGACCCCGGTCAACTCTCCCCCCAGGACCACCAGAGCCGGGTCCGTCCTGCCCGACCCGTTTTCCCTTATTTTTATCCGGCTGACCCGACCGCCATCAACCCAAACCCCGGGTCCGAATCGTTCTCCTTGCATCCGGCATCCTCGCCGGAGCCGCTCCCTCAGGATCCGCGCGCTCCTGAGCTTGCCCGGACCCCTTCTTCTCGGACCCCTAGCCATATAAAGCTGGAGTTCAGCCGCCTTCCCGCGTCATCTTTGGCCATTCCCCTTCTTCCCTGTGAGCTCCAGAGTGACCGCACGAGTGACAGCGAGCGTCTCGTATCTACAGAGTGACCGTGTACTTTACCCTAAGTATAGGGGGGATGTAGGACCTGCGGCTATTCTTTTCATTTTTTTTCTGCTCCTGTTTTGCTGCCTATACTTAGGGATATTTTACCCTAAGTATAGGGGGGGCATACTCTGTATCTTCTTCACTCGGATTTCCCTTCATGTACAGCTTGCTATACTTAGGATTAGTTAATCCTAAGTATAGGGGGAAACCACCGAGTCCCTCTCATTCTATTAATTGATTCGTTTCTATACTTAGCCATTCCTTTTCACTCCCCTTTTACTAAGCACGAGTTATGTCTTCTTCATCGCTCTTGATCACTCTGAGGACATCGTTCGAGCTAAGTATAGGGGGGTGTGTATATATTTCATATATACTTTAGCCATAACTCGTACTTTGTGTGAGTGTGTTAATAAATAAAATGGCTAAAAACCACAAAAATTTAAAAAAAATTTCATGTACATAAACTTCTTTTATTTGCACATACATAGCTAGTGTACAAAGTATTTTTGTAAAAATGATTTCAAAAATCTTTTGTGTAAAGCTTGTGTAAATATTTTTGTATCAAAATTATGTATATAGTACAAAATTTTTATAAAATGTTTTGAAAATCAAAAGTTTGCAAAACTCTTGTGTAAATATGTGTAAATATCTTCTTGCAAAACTTGCACCTCATGCACCATTCATCCATGATTTCAAAACATTTTTCAAAAATTTTGCACGATTGTAAATTTGTGTAAATAAGCATCTTGTGTACATATATGTATATAGTTTTTCCTGGATGAGAGTTGACATTTAAACTAAGCCTGGAATTAAATTGAGAAATGGAGCTTGAATAAGATCTTAATCCATTTAACTTTAAGAGGAACCTTATAGGACTTAGGGTTAAGGCTTTTCAGGTCCATAAGGACTTAATTCTTTGAGTCCACTAGGCTATGAGCATATGTCATCTTGATGAGCCTAAGTAGAGCACTTAACAACACACGCATGACTCTTTGAGACAATGGCTTGACTTGCACCAGCACTTTACACATGTCTCTCCACGGATGAGGTGGTGAGGAGACAGTTTCCTTTGGCTTGGGGTAGCATATGAGGGTAGTACTTCTAGGCGGAACCTCTCTTCTTCTTCTAGTGAAGGAAGTGCGTCTCAACTTGGTCTAGTGGTGATGAAGGCTAAAGACAGAAGCTGTGGGTTGCAATAAAGCTTCAAAAGAGGGATAGTCTACTGGCTCAAGAGGAAAATTTCTTGTATATATGCTGCACCATGTAGATATGTTGTATAGAAGTCCTTGAAAAAAAAATGCAAAATGCAAAAAGAACTCCAAAAAAAGTGGTGGGTCGGATTGAAAATTTAATAATCCCACCGGAGTGTATGTAGTCAAATAAAGCAAAAGCTTATGGTATTCATGTTACATCTCATGAAGCTTGCAGCGGGAGACTTGGCTACACTGGCTGAGCTTCCAAAAGTCTATACTTCTTCCCCCTCTTCTTGAGCTGGTTGCACTTGAACTTAGAAGGGAATACCCCGCTTCTCGAGGAAAGAGTTGCTAGACCGAGGCATTAGAGTTACCAGGTTGAGGGAGGTTGTTTCTTTGTTACTTCTGAGGTGGGGAGCCACATATCACTTACACTGCATGGAAAGATTCATGGTCATTAGAGTTTGTGTATGTAGACTTGTTCTGATTTGGTTTATTGAGGAGTCTTGCCCAGAGATTGGTGGAACTTAGAGGCTGTTGAGTTTTAAGCTTAAGTCCAAATAAGGTTCCGACACATTAATAATCCAAAGATCTGATTGAGCTCCATACCCCAATTTAATGAAGGCAAGTTTAATAATCAACCTTGATACATGTACATCCTCTTTTTCTTTTCTGTCTTTCTTTTTCACTTCTTTTTCAAATAAGTGTTTGCTAAGGGACTAGCAAAGTTAAGTATAGGGGGGGTGATGAATACCCATTCATCACTCTTTATTCTTATATTTTAGCTACAAAAACCTTTGCAAATGCATGTAGATATATGTAAATAGGAATAATTACCAAAAGCATGCATTGTGTAAAAACCTATAATTAGCATGTTTTTGTGCAAAAATAAAAGAATAAAGATTAAAAAGAAAAAGAGGGAAATATTTAGAATAAATATTGAGCAACCTAACCCAAGGGAGGGCTCAGCATGGGCCTGACCACATAAAAGCCAAAGTAGAGGGAGATAGGGGTTCATGTGTAAATATCTATGTGAATAAAATACAAATGTTTTCCTCACCAAAAATATGCTTGTAAATACTTGTAAATATAAAACCAAAAGAAAAAGTAAAAATTAAAAAGAAAACAAAAACATTTCTTGTATAGTCACTTTGTACATAGACTCACATACCTATTTATTTAACCTTGTAAATAAATAAAATTATTTTCCACACTTTTTGTAAATATTCTATATTATATATTGTAAATAAATAAAATAAAAATAATCAAAATCAAAACAAAATAAAAATAGAAAAATCAAAAATACAAAAATACATTGTACATATACTATGTATATAGATGTACATATCTATTTATTTTACCTATGTATGTAAATGATAAAAATAAAATAAAAATACCTTTTTATTCCCTATTTTATTCTATAAATAAATAAAATATAAAATAAGGATAAAATTTTATAAAAATAACATTAAAAATCAAAAATCAAAATCCCACATATTGTATATATACCTATATCTAACCCTACTATGTACCTACCTTATTTTTATTTCCAAAAATTAATTAAAAATCACAAAAAAATAGAAAAAAATAAAATAAAAATATTTCATGTTTTAAGTTTTTGTAAATTCGGTCATTTTCTAACTCAAATAAATAAATTAAAAATTCAAAGCTTGGCGGGCTCTGATTGGTCCACGGGGGATTGTTGACCCCCGGTCAACTCTCCCCCCAGGACCACCAGAGCCGGGTCCGTCCTGCCCGACCCGTTTTCCCTTATTTTTATCCGGCTGACCCGACCGCCATCAACCCAAACCCCGGGTCCGAATCGTTCTCCTTGCATCCGGCATCCTCGCCGGAGCCGCTCCCTCGGGATCCGCGCGCTCCTGAGCTTGCCCGGACCCCTTCTTCTCGGACCCCTAGCCATATAAAGCTGGAGTTCAGCCGCCTTCCCGCGTCATCTTTGGCCATTCCCCTTCTTCCCTGTGAGCTCCAGAGTGACCGCACGAGTGACAGCGAGCGTCTCCGCCTGTTGCAGCGAGGCAAGGAGGAGGAACCCACTGATCCGGCGATACACCCGCCGCAGCTCCGCCACCTGGGCGAGCTTCGAGCCTCGAGCTGAGACGACCCTTGAGGCCAAGACCAGGAGCACCCCCTGCTCTTCCCCAGTCTCATCGATCATTCAGGTAGTCCCTTAGCTTTTCTATTTCATCTAGATTCAACTTTCCCCCAAATCGCGCCGCCATCATCTTTCTTCGATTCACCCCGGTTCCGACCACCGTTCGATCATCGGACCCGACCCACATCTCCGCCTTCCTCCACCGCACGTTCTCCACCCACTCACACAACCCAGCTCGCACAGGAGCTGGGAACCGGGCTCCATCGTCTTCCACCTTCGCCGGAGCCCGCCGCCCCGACGCACCAGTCACCTTCACGTCGCCTAACTGGGTCGAGGCACTTTGCCCTCGACCCGTGAATCTCCTGAGGGGTTTTGCAGGTCCAGCAGAGGCCATCTGAGGCCTCTCGATATTCAGCCCAGGAGCTTCACCTCCGCCACCCTTGTCGGAGCTCCCCCGAGCTCAGGTGGGGCATCGGAGGACATCAGCAGCTGTGCACCTTCACGCCGGAGCTCCTCCGATACTCAGGCGCAACAGAGGAGGCCGGAGGCGCCTTCACGAGGCCGGCGAAGTTCGTCGGCCATCAGTTCTTCCAGCATCCTCCAGAGCCGTTGATCGCGCCTCCTCGCTCCAGTTCTGATCTGAGCCGTCCATCTCCGGAGCTGTCTTGAGCGTTCGATCCGAGGTGACGCCATCTGGAGCGCCCACCAGTCGCACCTGTCAGATCTGCCACGTAGAGCGCATCCAACGACCCCGCTTAATAAAGGGTAAATTACCCTTAGGCCCCGCTTCTGTTTTTATTTAGCTTTAGTCCTGTAAATATTTAAATACGTTGTTTAGTTTTAGGTTTATTTGCATAATGGACCCTGAGATTTAGTGTAATTGCATATATACCCCTGCCTGTTGTGAGCCACGTGCTTCATCACGTGTTGTTTTGGGATATTTGCAGTAGATGCCCTTGTAATTCTGGTTGTTATGAAATGAATGAAAGGTTTTAGTTAATTGCATTTATACCCCTGTGCGTGATTGATTTACACATGTGCGTTTTATTTTGGGTTATTTGCAACTGAGCCCCTTGGACTTTTGGTACGTGTTACCAATAGGTCCTCGGGACTTATTTTCCTTACATATAGGTCCCTGAGTGCCCCAGGCACGCGCTTGGCGCGTGATTTGCTGGGTTAATTGCACCTGGACCTCCAGAACTTTGGGTATTTGCACTTTGGTCCCTGTGCACAGTGTCCTATCTCTATTTTTGAATAAAATATCAAATCACCTCCAAATCCAACGAAAATTTGACACATGGCTCCTGCCATGGTGTAGGATTTTTGTAGATTTTTGAGGACATTTATGATTTTGTTTGCTATTTTTAAAAATTCAAACACCTCTATTTTCGTTACTGTCTAGATTGAAAAATCACAAAAAATATAAAAACTCCCTCAAAAATCCCCTAAAAATTAGTTACTGTTTAGTTTGTGTTCCTTGATTTTCTAGCCAATTTTGGCTATTTTTCACCACTGGAAAATACTAAAAACTAAAAAACACTCAAAAACCCATAAAAATTCTAGTAAAAAAATTAAAAATCCAAAAACAATAAAATTGGTACCTAAATTTTCCTTGTTTTACCTACTTTACAGGAAAATTACCTCCAGGCCATTTTGAGGCCCTTAGATATTTTATCTAGGGTTTCTTGGCTCTGCTGGACAGTACCTCTTATTCTTGCTACTGTTTGATTTTTAGAAAATAAAATAAATATCAGAAAATTATCAAAAATTCACCAAAAACATAAAAAAATATAAAACACATAAAAATATTTTTGTTTTGATTTTTGGTTGATTTTTGGAGCTTGAAATAATTTGTTGAATTGTTTTCTTCCTTGCTTTTCTTATTTTCTTAATAAACTTAAAAATCCAAAAAAATATAAAAGTAATTAAAAACCACTAAAAATATTTTCCTCTTTTCTTTTATTTGATCTGACTACTTCGTAGGCCTCTCGGCCAATCCGTGCTCCTTGAGTTCGACCCTGGGTGCTATACCAGGTTAATCACATAGCAGGACCGCTATTCGTGTTTTGCTTGCTTGATTTGTCATTAGTGGTTCATTTTTCTTGATCGACACATCGTCTGAGTGACCGAGGTCGCAACGACCATTTTTGTACCTTTACCTTAGTCGCTCGGTTTTTCGTGTCGTCAGAGCTCCTTGTCGTATCTTCTC
This sequence comes from Ottelia alismoides, assembly GCA_037367405.1. Taxonomy (NCBI): domain Eukaryota; kingdom Viridiplantae; phylum Streptophyta; class Magnoliopsida; order Alismatales; family Hydrocharitaceae; genus Ottelia; species Ottelia alismoides. Next base: position 330,427 of record JAZKJV010011050.1, read on the forward strand.
ATCCACCATACTGGAACAGGATCTATCCGATAATCTCATCTGCTCTCTCTGATCACGAACGGAGTGTACTCTCAACTCAGCAATGGCATTATCCGGGTCTCGCATCTGCTCCATCTGATATCTGCGGACGTCTAACGCATCATGCCCAGAGTAGTGAAAGGGATGGGAGGGAGGGTGCGGAAGGTTGGTCGGAGATCCGACCTCCCTTGACGGTGGACTCGACTGATGGTCAGAGAATGGAGAAGAAGCCGCAAGAGTCGGCCAGAAGTGATGGGGATCCATCATCCACAAAAGATAGATGGGGGAAAGGCAGAAAGGATCTGGAACCACACAAGATGAGAAAGCGAAACCCCCGATTCACCTACGCACACTGAGCTGAAGACTGTAAGAGATCGGTTAATTATCTTGTCGATTTTATTTTAGGTGATCAAGTCAGTCTTTCAGAGCGATTACGTGAGCTGATAGGAATCCAATACTCTCAATCGACTGTCCCGAATAAAAGGCCGGTAGTCAGTCAAGATATCGGATATGGCTCTAGCCTAGGATGCATGTCACTCTCTCGCTCATCCAAACCAAACAAGGAGGGGGTTACTCTCCCTAAGACAGATATTCAAATGAGATGTCTTTTAGATAAAGTGTGATTAGCAGTCCCGATTTTATTGTTTTTCTTTTTATGTATTTTTCAAGAATCGTCTAACGAATTTTCCGATTTCCTTTTATTCCTAAGTCCAAAAAACAGGGGGAGGAAAGCGGAAAAGCCGATGCGCGACAAATCAATGATGCATGCACGAGATAGAAGACGTACTTGACTCCAGCAGTCTACATGCACTTATGATCCACGCATAAATATAAAACTAATCTATATGGATGCAAATGCGAGAACCGTCCTAAACAGAAGCTATTTTATCGTGAATAACCGATTTTATTGGCCTAAGTCCAAGCGTGTACTATGGGAACAGATATTCTATTAGGGCTTTGGACTTAAAGCTACTTGGCTCAACGAAATAAAAGCCTAGATCTAGGGGCTCAAGCACAGAAATCCACGTGAAATCAAAGAAAAAAGAAAAGGCGGTAAAAACCAAAACAACGATGGGGTCCCCGGAGCACACCGGTGCTCGGCGAAACAGACCCCGCAAAGTCCACAAGTCTCTGAGAGTCTGGTACCTGTATTATTACAACAATTCAATAAAAGTCTGAAACTGAAAGGGAAACTAAGCTAAACTACACTACTGCTATCTCCACGGCTATTTCGCGGCTCCCACACTTCGGCTTGTTCCTCGTGTCCTCCTACGGCTCTATGCAGAAAAAAGCCGCCTCCGACTCCCGCGGTTGCTTCAGCTTTCGAAGAAAGCCGCCTCGGTCCTCGGGCCCTCGTAAGAAAATAAACAGAGTGTCAAACCAAGTTATTATAAAGATAAGATAAGACAGATAAAATATGTATAAAAATCTCTACAGAAATCCGCGAAAAAGAAAACCGCGAAAAAAATCGAAAAGTGAGTACTAAGTCGTGCTCCCCGGCAACGACCATTCTGATGAGCCGCCCGATAGACTAAGGTAAATATATCACTAAGGTCGTTGCGACCTCAGTCACTCGGGGCTCAAAGCTCAATCAAGAAAACAAAATCAGACCACCAATTAAAGAGACAAGAAATCAATCAAAACCAAAATAGCGGTCCTGCTATGCGATTAACCTGGTATAGCACCCAGGGTTGAACTCAGGGAGCACGAGATGGCCTCGCGGCCTACGAAGTAGTCAGGGAATAGAATAAAATAAAAACAAATATTTTTGGTGGCTTTTAAATATTTTTATATTTTTTTGGATTTTTAATAATGAAGGAAAATAAGAAAAAGGTAAATACAACCAACTTCAACCAATTATTTAAACATTCAAAAAGGATCCAAAAATTCAAACAAAAATATTTTTATGCTTTTTAGGTTTTTTAATGTTTTTGGTGAATTTTTGAGATTTTTCTGATTTTTATAGAATTTTCTAAAAATCAAAGAATACAAAAACTCAAGCACACTGTCCAGTCAGGCTTGAAAGATCAATTTGAAATATCAAATTGATCTATGAAAGCATGAAGGTAATTTTTATGACAAATATAAACAACAAAGAAAATTCAGAAAAAGAATTTGTATTTTTTTCCATAATTTTTTAGAATTTTTATAAGATTTTAATGGTTTTTCAATTTTTAAGGTTTTTATGTGTACAAAAATAGCAAAAAATGCACAGAAAATCAAACACACCAAATTTAACAAAACCTATATTTTTTAGAATTTTTAAAAGAGTTTTTATAATTTTTTATGATTTTCTAAACTGGACAGACACAAAAACAAATGTTTTTGAATTTTTAAAATACTAAAAAGCCTCAAAATTATACCCAAAAATTAGGGAAATTTTTACACAGTGGCAGGAGCCATGTTTCCAAATTTCACGTAATTTGGGTTTAATTTGCTATTTTATTTAATTAAAATAGAGGGTCACAGTGCATAGGGACCCAAATGTAATAAAACATGCTTCAAGGACCAATGAGTAACACGTGTAAAAAGCTCAGGGGTCAACCATGCAAAAAGCCCAAATTGCACGCGCAACACACGTGATCCAGACTCAGAGGGGTATAAGTGCAAATCCTATTTATAAAAGTACTAAATCATAACATTCCAGAACTGTAGGATAGAAAATGCAAAAAGCCCAGATCCTCACATGTCGATGCACGTGGTCAATACAAACAGGGACTATAATGCAAATATACAAAACAAGAAGGTCCTAAGTGCAAATGTTCAAAAATAAAAACAGCTGAAATGAATATTTACAGGACTGAAAAGTAAATGCACTAAAATAGGGGGCCTAAGGACAATTTACCCCTTCATTATTGAACGGCTGAAGGCGACGCCACGTGGATGATCGGGCGGTTGGAAGTAGCGGGCGCCTCTTCGCGCGATCGATGCTCGAGGGTTCTCCATGTGGAAGATCTAACGGTGGCTGGTAGCTGAAAAACCCTTCGATGGATGGATGGTCTGCATCGACTCCCAGATGGATCGACGGTGAAGGCTGCTCGTGAATAGACGGCTCTGATCAGATCTGGAGCGGGAGGTTGATCGGACGACGACTGGAGGTTCTCAAAGAACTCGACGCCGGCGAGTTTCGCCGGCCCAATTCATGCGGTGGAGACCTCCTCCTGAGCTGCTGAGGTGTGGAAGAGCTTCACCTTGGTGGTCCGCAGCTAATGGATACCTCCGATGAGGCTGGAGACATCGTAGACGCTCCGACGACGAGGAGGCTCGGAGCTCGGGTGCCTAAATGACTCGACCTCCCAGATGGGTTCGACTAAATGGGTCGGGGCGGCACCCTCCAGCGATGCGACGACGGAGGAGGGTGGAGGACCTGCTCCAAGGCGAGACAAGGGGGGTGGCCGGGTGAAGAAGGTAGAGAGCGGTCTAGCGAAGGTGGTGGTCGGATTGGGTGGTCAAATGGGTGGTCGGAGTGAAGTGAATTAGCCGGCGAAGCCGGCGGTGCGATTTGGGGGAAACTTGAAATTAAGCTAAATTAAGGACGTGACCTAATGGATGGCTGAAGTCGACTGTGCTGGAGTTGGCGGAGCTCCGGGGGTCATGGCCTCAAGGGTTTGTCGCTTCCCGAGGCTGAGTGCACCTCGCGGCGGTGCACGGTGATGGTCGTCGCCGGATCAATGGTTCCCGGCTGCCCGGGCCTCGCTGCTATCCTCCTCTGAGCTGCTGTCACTCTAGCGAAGAAGAGGAGGTCACTGGTGTCGAGGGGGAAGGCCAAAGATAGGGTGAGAAGCGTGGCGGAGGTTCAGCTATATACCACTAGGGGTCCGAGAAAAAGGAGTCGGACATGGTTATCGGAGCTCGGGTCCCTAGGTAAAACCACCGGGCGAGGGTCTCGGATAAGCAAAGATCAAATGGAGCTCGGGGTTTGGGTGTTTGGTGATCGGATCGAGCGGGGAAAAAGATGAGAAATCGGGTCAGACGCCCAGATCCGCGAGAAGAGGGTCTGCGGGGGAGAGTTGACCGGGTGTCAACAATCCCCCGTGGACCAATAGAAATTCAGCTTTCATTAATTCTTTGAAAATTCAATAAAAAATATTAAATGATTTATTTTCAAAAAACTTAAAACATGAAAAATGTTTCTTTATTTTTAAATTATTTTTTAGTGATTTTTATTTTTTTGAAATATAATTTAGGCATTTACAAAATATTATCATTATATATAGGTGTATACAATATGAATTTTTTATTTTTGATTAATAATTTTTTTTATACATTTATTCCAATTTTATATTTTATTTATTTATAGAATAAAATTTGGAATAAAAGGATATTTTTATTTTATTTTTATTATTTATTTACAAGGGTTAAATAAATAGGTATATACATGTATTTACATGGTATATATACAAGGTGGAATTTGATTTTATTTTATTTCTTTTTATTTCTATTATTCTATTTTTTATTTTATTTATTTACACCATGAAAGGTGGAATATGGAAATATTTTTATTAGATTTTAATTATTTATTTACAAGAGGAAAATAAAGATATGTGTGGTTTTATACACATGGTTTATGTATAATGAAGAAGGAAATTTTATTTCTTTTATTTTTCTTTTATTTTTCTCATTTTTATTTAAATTTTATATTTACAAATATATACAAATAAATAAATACCAATTTTTATTTTTATTAAGAGGAAAATAATTTTATTTATATACATAGATATATGTACACACATGAGCTTCCCTATCTCTCTCTACTTAGGTTCTTTTGCGGTCAGGCCCATGCTGAGCCCTCCCTTGGGATTAGGTCGCTCAATATTTATTCTAAATATCTCCCTCTTTTTCTTTTATTTCTTTATTCTTTTATTTATGCACAAAAACATGCTAATTTTGCATATTTACCAGATGCATGCTAATTGATAATTATTGCTATTTACAAGAATATACATGTGTTTTGCATAGGTTTTGTAGCTAAAATAAAAGAATAAAGAGTAATGAATGGGTATTCATCACCTACCGCACAAACCATGAATCATATACTTAGCAACTGTTTCATATGCAAGCTTATCTGTGGATGAATCCGGGATTTCTGCAGAATAATTCTGTCTATATCTTCGATACTTCTGATCTTATTATATGTATCCAAAGTAATAAGCATGTGCATATGAGGTAGGCCACGCTTTTGAAACTCTATTACAGATAAGTCTAAAGAGAACGTTATGAGTTGGGTAACATATTTATTGAGTAAAATATCTTTTTCACTTAATAAAAATGAGAAAAGGAAAATATTATATGAAAGAGAAGAGCTTACCCGATTTAATGATTCCGAATAACTTTCCTTTTACTATATCATCTCTTAATTGCTTCTGTTTAATATTGAAAACTCTTGCAACGATGTCTGGACGATCCTCTGGAGACGAACACCCAGCAATATCAAGGAAATATCCAATCTCTGGCCATTTAGGATTACACGTAAATGTAAGAAATAAATTAGGCGGTCCAACCCATGCACACAAAGCCATTGCATTGTAGTAATTCTGAAGCATATATCTTGGGCCTCCGTTGAAAGAAGCAGGCAGACTGATTCTTTTTCCTGTGCTTGCACTGAACTCTTCCTCATCACATATAGTGTCATATATATTAGCAAAGCTTTCAACACACATTTTAGCCTGATTTTTACACAACCAACTTAATCTCCCTTGTTCGATACATGCATATGCATCAACAATAAATTGCTGGAGTAATCTACCCCCTCTCAACAATGCAACTCCGGATTTAGCAGCTCTATTTTGCACTCAGAAAGCATATAAATTCATCATGGATACAACTGTATCACAAGATTTCGTATGTTCATCTCTATTATAGCGATTAAGACCTAATCGCCAACCGTCCTCACCATATGGGAACAATAATGGGTATTGTAGAGGCATATATGCGCAGGTGTAATTCATTAATTCGTTGAAATCGATCTCCTTTTTTGCACACAATTATATCACGATTGTCTATGGATGACTCTTCATCTCCAACCATCAATACTGCAATCTCAGAAGACACATGAGCAGCAAATTGACCATGATTGTCTTTCTTAGAATCTATAAGTTTCAAAGTATGGCTTCACTATTTTCTTGAATCCAATCCCTAGTCCTTTTGAAGATGGAGACGTATGGGTTACAGTATTCTAACATTGACTGCAATGATGCCATCAACTTCTTATTTACAGTAACAACAGCTGATCCACTCCAAAAACTGCGGCATCTATTTTCTAATTCATGCTCTGGATCATAAATATAAAGTTGTGCGAAACTTGGAGAAGTTCCTTCTTCAGGAAGTAATGATCCTATTCTATGATACATTTGTCCATGAATTCGATAACAGTAAGGACCTTGAGAATTGGTTACTATTGAGTCAATACATGTTCCTACGGAGGTGAAGCTGAAGTTGTTATTATATTGGCGCACATATTTCTTGAAATGTGCAGCACAAGGATGGCTATTAGATAGAAGTTGCTCAAGAAATAGGGAACATTTCGCAACAACGGTAGCTTAATTCTTCCATCTGAGCAACAAATTCGAAATTGTGGGTGCCTACTCGGGGATCGTAGAACTCTTTCTTCGAACCATACGATTGCACCGCATTTGCTACAACATGAATCAGGAGGACCAAAATTCCATCGATTGAAGTATTTTCCTAGAAGGCGGTTAAATTTAGATAATGTTTAGGTAATGAATGAATGGAATAGGCACATAATTTTGTGTAGTACTTTGCTAATACAATAATAAATATCATACTTTGTATAGAGTAAGGAGTCGTATTGTTGAAGCTATTAGTTGAAGATGTATCATGATCTGAAAAAGGAAATCAGTCATAGATGTGATGTATCTATTGCAGTTAATTATAGAAAGAATATATACTCGAAATTCATATAGGGATATGAGCATATAATGTGGATATAATACCATTCATGATGTATCCAGAAGGTCGTCGCGCTTCCAAAAGATACAATTGACATATATTAGGCAATACACCTCTTATATGTGTAATATTAAAATAAAGACATACGCTAGCAAAAACAAAATGGATATAAGCATGGAAAAATGTTAGTTGCAAACTAACCTTCAGTTAGGTAGCTTCGTAATCTTTTTGCTGGACGATTACCTACAATGATTTGGGATAACATGCGTATTCAAAATTTCACTGCCAGCGAAGTTATTCAGTTTCACACACACAATCAATCGCTCCCCTACGCCCTTCGTCTTCGACTGGATGAAAGCCGGCGGAGGTTGAAATCACGGTTCACTTATGGGGCAGCATGTGAAGGAGATCGTCAGTGAGTAGGCAATGGCCGGAGATATAAAGCGAGTGCACCGGAAAAGAACGGGAACTGGGTCGACTATGGCGAAGCATCCGAAGCAGAGGCAGTGTTGACCTTCGGGTCTTTTCCTCTTTGAATCTTCCTTTTTTTTGCGTGGTCTGAGGCTTTTCTCGATAGTTGTGAAAATCGTTGTTGTTTTCCTCTCTTCTCCGTTTCATAGCTGACCCCCGAAGAGTCGCACTCTTCTTTCCCCTCCTCAACAGGAACAAGAAGAAGCGAGAACCACTTAAATGGAGGAATCGATAGTATTTCGTCGAAAAGTCGTCCCCTCTTCCCACCTCATATCCATTCTCTGCCTCCTTGAGAGTCTGGGCACTATTTGCTCTGAGCAGCCATACTAGATATGCTCTTTCCGGGGCTGGTTAGGAGGGTCTTCTGTCTCAATAGCTGATCTTGCAATACTTAGAAGAACTGCAGACCCCCAAAAAAGCACTTTTCTCTAAGACCTCTAAGAATCTTTCTGATATTTCTAGAAGGCGATCTATCTCTGTTCATCTCTATGCCTAAGACATCAGAGGGCCTCAGTCCTCCGCCGACTAGAGAAATTGCTCATTCTTCCCTTTCGCTGTGCTTGTCTCCTGAAGCTCATTGATCTCTTTCACGACCAAGAGGATATGTAATTCCGCAGGAGTCCCGAGGTCTCTTGCAGCAGCTTGAGGTCCCAGGTTCCGGAGAAGGACTTCGCATGTCGAACTCTTTCGTCCCGGGGGGGGGCGAAATGGAAGGTGCAATGAGATATGCGAATAGGAGGGAGGTTTGTTTAGGCAGCGTGCGGAGGATGAGTTTGTTCACCGGTTATGGAGAAACTATTATCTTCTAAAAGCTGGCAGTTCACGACGGGCCCTTTCTTTCACTTATTATAGGACAACCACAGGCTTTCTTCTATAATCAGAAATGCTCCTGTCACTACTTTCCATAAAGGATTCGCACCTGGAAGTGGGACTGAAACGGCTCCCCCGCCACTCCTCCAGCCCATGCTTTAGCCGCCCTGGTTAGCAAATATCATACATAGGCTAGGGCGACGAGGCTAACTCCATAAACACAGTCCCGAAGGAAAAGGATCTCGAAGAGTTTGAGCAGGGTTAGTTGGAGGATCCTTCTTGCTCCAGGTCAATCCGGGGAACGAAACATTAACTAGTTAGAAGGCAGCGGAAGAAAGAACCTTATGAGAGATCGGGGGAGAAGAGGGAAGAGAGTAGTGAGAAGAGGTGATCCCTGCGTCAAGACCTTAGAAAGGACTTGACCTACTCCTTTTTATCCAGTCGAGCCAAGGCAAGAAGTCAGAAAGCGAGATGCCCAACTAGAAACTATATCAAAAAAGCGAATGCAGCATAGATCCGGAGATTCCCGAATAGGTCAACCAGCTGCTGAATCCGCAAGAGACAAGATTTCCTCTTTCTACGTCAATTTCTTCTTCCATAGCTATAGCAGCTCCGATTCCTTCAACAGAAGTTCTCGGATTCTTGTTTTCAGAGCGTCCGAGCGGGTTCTTGAGCGTCCGAGCAGAGGCGCGAAAAGGCGGGCGGCATTCTCAAAGCGGACCTCCACTATTCCGGAGCGTCTCGAAGGCCTCACTTCGGCGGAAGGCAAGACGGACAAGAGCCCTCGTATGATCAACTTCATCTCATCCTCGCCCGCTGCGGTCAACACATCATCCTAGCTTCACAGAGAAGCTAGATCTAGAAGCTACTAAAAGACCTTGCACTTATAGGCATTATTAACATGTCGCTGGATGAAATACTTATAAGCAATTGCGCTCCCTAGACCCTCCTTCCGGTAGGGACAAGAAGGGGGGACGGGAACCTTTTCCTCTGTATGAATCGAGATTATTACATTCCAATTTCTTCTCGAAAATCCCGAATTGGATCCGAACGCTTACGAGGTAGTGATTAGTTTCACGCGCTCTAAGCCCGGCCCACTTCTACCGGCAGGAAAGGAGGGGATTGACCTGGAGCGCACCACGCATTACAGTACGCGATAGTCAAGCGGGTGAAGGAATCAACTGGAAGAGCACTTTCCAGAAAGAAAAGAAGGGATCCCAGAGCCGGGGCGTCAGTGTAGCCGGAAGACAAAGAGAATATCCGTACGAGTGAACTTCTTCTTTTGGTACTTCTTAAACACACACACACACACACATTAAAATGTTGCAAGTTCGTCGTAATAGTGCTTCCATATAAAGAAGGCATGATTATGTTATTATATTAATAGTTACAACCCACGGCAGTTGCATAGATGGAAGTGGATTATTTCATAATGTTAATAAAGTAGACTTGTAATGTATAATATTGCTACGATAATATCTTGAATGTTACGTCGGTTGAGGAAACTACGAAATCAAAGGTAATGTATGTGGATGCACAGTTATTCTTAAATATCATGAAGCGAGGGAATGCAATCATATATGTATGATAAGAGCTAAAAAGTGAAGCATGGAAAGTAGATGAGGTATGAACTTCTTACATGAAGCAGGTGGCTGAAGATCATGCTCTAAAGGTTGAACATGTGTGGAATCTTCTTGTTTGGCCATCTCAGAAGAAAGTGCCTACAATATAGCGGAAAATATCAACCAATCTACAACCGATGGCATTTTACAAAGTAGTATGCATTTATGTAACTGCGATAACATGTGGAATCTTCTAAGATTATATTAGAACTTCACACGATACTTGAAAATATGATCTGATTGCAAGGCTACTATTACATGCTAGAACATAAAAACCAGAATAAAAGTAGTGATTAAACATGCGATGAACAGATCAGGTGTGCTTACATGGTACTGATTGCCTTTCTATTTTCTTATTCTTATTAGAGTTGGTGAGAGGTAGAGTGCCTACCTGCGAACAATATTAAATGTTCCCAATATCGACCTAACGTACATTACATAGCATATTTATAACAATTTGTAATTCATAACATATGCATTAGACCAGTATGTTAGTTGTGTAAGGAGCAATGTATATGTTTAATTAAGTAGCAGGTTTTCATCTTTTAGTAAATTGCATTATATGTTTAATTCATAATTTCCGTTTCTTATGCAGATAACCATACTTTATGTAGTGGTTTTACAACAATTATAATAAAGATATAAAAAATATTTTATCAGGTATGTTTGCGATACTCCATAAAGTCAAAGGAAATGGCTAAATTGTAATTCATGCACGTATTCTGAAGAATTTTTATCTGATCCCTGTTAGATTTTATGTAATTTAAAGTGGCTACCTGGGAACAATATTAGAGAATGGCAGTCGAAAATCGCTTTCAAGCATGATCTCCATATGTATAAGTCACCTCGTGTGAAATGCTTCTGATATCTACCAAACGTATATTACATAGTATATTTACAACAGTTTGTAATTCACAATATATGCATTAGAGCGGTACATTAATTACTTATATAAGGAGCAATATATATATTGGTAAATAAGTAACAATTTTTAATATGTTCCGTTTCTTATACAGGTAACCATATTGTGTGTGTCTATATATATACAGGTAATAATAAGTAAATTATTACGATGTTGGTCTGATTAATATGTGCGCACCCCCATGTCGTAATTTACATAGTACTTTGTTGCTTGTGCATGTTACTATTTATTAGCTCAGTAGCTGATAATTTTTAATATTGTAATTAAGCATGCCTTACGTTATTTCTAGAACAAAATAAGTAAGTACTTGTAGAAATTAATTAACACCATATTGACATCTTTATACCTGAGTAATCTTCAAATAATCCCTAAAGAATATTCGAGCAGTAGGTATAGGAAATGATGTTCTATTCTGGGACTTATTATATGCGTTTTTTTCTAAATCCATTCAAGTGGATGGTCATAAATTACAACCCATCCATATACACTGCATCAAGGGAAGAAATTGGAAGCATACAGATATTGGCAAATACTGTTAAAGCCCTACACTTCGCAAATGATCTGTGCGTGATGATGCGACACGAACATCTAACCCCTCTATGTGAGATACCTTTACCGTAGAAAACATAATACACAGTTGTTAGGTTTCGAAAGCAGAAGGCACATTTCGTAGGTTTTCAGGAGATCTGAGAACATGTGGATCGAAAAGAAAGTTTAATTTGCAAACGCTGAAAAAGTGTATGACCTTTGCCAAGACTTCAATAATCGCACGTGCGCTGAATGCAAATTTCAAACTAACAACAAATATTTTGAAGTAGTGCAGGTCCAAGGGCAATAGAAAAGTAAAGCGAGTGCATACCTTACGGATGATGTCGGAGGAGAGGATGACGGGTGAGGAGAAAGCAAAGGCAGGACATATACACCCAATCCCAGGAAAGTTAAGAAAACATCGATAGCGAAATAGGCCAAGGAGAACTGCAGGTGGATGACATCCAAATATCAGAAGTCACACATGACAACTGCTCAATTCATACATGTGTGTGAAGGGTATGGCTACCGAACTATAGCAACGGAGGGCGTAATATAGCAGCGAACCTTGTTGATTTCAGACGACAGCCGGGGCACCGTGAAAAATAGATCAATGGGAAGATAAACTTCGACAGAAGGTGGATGATGACGTAAATAGGAAGATGTAAAGTGAAATGTTGGCATGGACACCTTACGTGCATGGCAAGAGTAGGGTGAACCGTCGGGGGCAGGACATGTGGCTGATGCAGGAAGTGCATGAGGTGCGTAAAGCATTGATGAGGACACGTGAGCAGCCCATGCAAACGGCAAAGGTATGGAAACTGTAGCAAAACGGTGAGGCGGAGAGGGACGCCTGCAGTACTGTCGCAAATCGAAAAAGGCCCGGGCAGGCGATGTGCAGGATTGAATTTCTCGCATGGGAATTTGCTACAGTAGCAGGGGCAGTGCTATTATATATAGTTATAGATATTATATATAGTTATAGATGTTTATTTAAGAAATCTTAAATTTGTTGTAAAAATGATGTTGTTATCCATTTGCAATTATGTTTTTTCCTATGATATTAGGTAGGAAAAAATGGAGCTATCTGGTCGGACAGCCATGTTGGTTGCCCCACTTTATTTTTCCACAAATGTTTTTATTTTTTGCAAAATAAGCTTAATAAGCTTATTTATATTCATCTACATATTCCTCCAACATGTCATTCGAATTTCGTCAGAAACAGAGACTCCTATGCCCTCCATCTAGAACAGGTAATTTTAACGGTCTAAACGTTGTTATAATCAACATGTTTAGATGGAGGGCATAGGAGTTTCTGTTTCCAACAAAATTCGAATGACATATAGAAATGATATATAGATGGATATACACGGTGATATTTTTCAGAAAAAAAACACTGAAAAATGCAGGAGCAGCCATGTTAGCTGCCTCAAGGGACAACCCCATTAAACTCCGTTAGTTAATGTCATTTCTGATGAAGAACGAAATTTATATTTGGTTGGGTTACTTTTACAAGCATAAATCATTTTAAAACTTGCGTCATTTAAATGTTGCTTTTTTATTGAGGCTAACAACTCTCTAATTTTGTCCTTCTCAAATTTTCATTATAACTAAAATATATTATCATGATTTTTTCCTTGTATGCCAGAAGGGGGATGGGGAATTAATCTTTTCGATTAATTATGTGCAAAGAAATTCATAAATATGATACGGCCTTTTAAATATTAAAAATGCTAGTGTTTTGTATGCACATTATGAACGTGCATGTGAAAATGCTAAAAGCATTGGGAGGAATAGAATCTCACTAACTCAAATATCTAGTGTAAAATAAAAGGTTATGCAATTAACGTGAAATAATCAACTCCAAAGCACACGCGATCTTCGTCATGCTTTAGAATCAACTCCTATACCACAACAAGTAAGAAATAAAAATAAAAAAACTCAATAATATTAAACCTTGATTCGGAATGAATAGTAGAATAGTTGCTCAATTTCTTATAACATGTTCGCTTACCACGTTTTATATAATTATGTGAATGGTGTGCAGTGGAAGTGAACATTAGAAGGATTTGCTTGTATGCTGGATACACGTGGAATATATAAAGATGCTCAAGCTAATAACATCAATAAGTATACTAGCAACTTTAAGAGACTACTTGCAACAAGAGAAATAAATTGGGCAAAGCAAAGCAAAGCAAATATGAAGATCTTTTTTTCATGTGTGATGCCAAACAACTTTGACCAGCAGGATTGTTCGGTTGAATGTTATCCCTAATACTCAACAAACACATCTCACGCGTGTTATATTTATGTTCTAGATATACATTCAAATAAGAACCAACATATATGACAAAATAATGCATTTATGTGTATTCATGACGCGTGCATACGGAAACAAACAAGCGCACACACAAATAAATGCATACAAGCACGTATAAAATCGATGTTCCAAGAAGACAAGATACGACGTGTATGTTCTATAACTATTTACGATAAAAACAATTTATGAATCATCTCTCTGCCTTATGTCTCTCAAAAGAAAATGCATGAATGGATGAGGATGCATAGAACTACTTACAACTACAAGTGTACGGCATCATGCTTGCTGTAAGTTTGAAACCCTATCTATTACTATATTATAAGCAGGGGGTCTTGCCACCGACCCCCAATAATTTTTTACCAAAAAATGCCACAATTGCCCCTCTCTGCACAATGACTTCGATCGAACATGCCCCAATCATGGAGGACCACATGATCATTGGATTATTTGCACAATTGCATTAGGTTATTTGCACGATTGACTCGTGACTTCTGCTTATATAAATCAACTCGGAAAGTATTCTATAAGTACAAATCTACCAATGTACATGGAATAAATATATAAGACCATGTACATGGAATAAATATATAAGATCGTATAAATTATATATTAAATAAAATGCATATAAAAAACAAAAACAAAAATAGCTTTATATATTAAATCCATGACCACATGATCATTGGATTATTTGCACAATTGCATTAGGTTATTTGCACGATTGACTCGTGACTTCTGCTTATATAAATCAACTCGGAAAGTATTCTATAAGTACAAATCTACCAATGTACATGGAATAAATATATAAGACCATGTACATGGAATAAATATATAAGATCGTATAAATTATATATTAAATAAAATGCATATAAAAAACAAAAACAAAAATAGCTTTATATATTAAATGAAATGCATATAAATAGAACGGAAAATAGAAATAACATTATATACATAATAATATACTATATCTTATCATAATAGTTTTGAACATTGTAGTGATTCTCTTCTTTGATAACTTAAATAAAAACTATATAAAAAAGACTATTTATTTCAAAAAAATTCATAAACATTCAAATATTAACATAAAATTTCAAAAAAAATCAAGTAATATCATTTTTCTTGCACTGTCCAATCACAGAATGTGGACACAGAATCCATCTCCCCAGTTTTTCAAAATCAATTAGTAATGTATAAACAACTTCATAAATACTTGTTACTCTCACAACTTGGCTATGCACATGTTTGGATACATATGCTCTGTCCAATTCTTATATGAAGTTAAGAATCATGAATTAGATGTAAAAATTAGTTCCCCGTCCGAGTCTCTAATGATATGATTTTGTATTAACTGGCTCTCGATACAATGCTAAACAACTCACTTTAGCTCAATGATTGCAGTCGTAGATACCTTTTAAGACTAATATTGTGATTATATTGGTAAAATTAATATAGTTAAATCATGAAAATATGAAAATTCATAAATTGCTCTCTAAAGCATGGCCGACACCTTCCTCCATGCCTCCTCCAGTTGCACCCCATTCCAAGAGTTCGTCATCCGTCGCACCCCTCTCCCTCTCCCTCCTCCTCCAGCACCACCATCTCTTCGCCACTCGACCTCCAATCCTTCAAAGATGCTTTAAACTAATATCTAACATCTCCTTGATTATGGAAATAGATAATAAGTAGGGTGGAATTATGGTCAGTTGCCAATTTTAATGATTGCAAGCAATAAATGATGGGTATTCTGGCGCATATTATGAAAATTACTTCAACTTAGAAAGTTTTCGCATCATCCCGTAAGCCAATCTCTATATTCATGCTCATCAAATTTTGAATTTTCTATGATTTCTCGAATTTCTTAAAGATTTTTCCCCTAATTTTTACTTAAGGAAACTAATGATGTAATTTTTTTTGTGAGTATAATTGAAATAAATATACTCTAGCTAACAAATATGCTACTTATATTATACACAATTTTCTTAAGGGTTATATGTTTAGATGAAATGCATGTCATTCATCACAAAATTATACACAATTATACTCTACTTATGTATATGAATTCCTACTTAGGAGACCATCTCAACACTACAACGCCAATGCGCTCCTCCGGTGCAATGAACAAGTATGCACTAGATTGCAAAATAGAGATACCATATCTCATGTCAATTGATTTTTTGTCCATCAGTTATCACGTAAGATATTTTTGTTATTGCATATTTCTTTAGACAATGACTTCTTCATTGTTATATTTTTAGCGGACAATTATACGTTTGCCCTAACTTGACAAGGGATCTAGATGATTTCGTAATTTACTGCCATGTGTCAAGTACAGGTTCTTGCTATCCATTAACATATATTAGTCGAGAGTACTTCAATCGACCACCCAATAATTTTTGCCGTGAAAGTAAACCATGTATTTTAACATGTGTTTTTCAATATTAGGGTTGTATGTGATCTAAGGTTAAAAAAAACTTTATTTACTCAAGTAAATTAACTTTTTGTAGTCGTATACATTACCTATTGTACATATCATTTAAAAGCTTGAAATAATCGTATTATATTATTTCATGTCCTCTTTGACAATTCTCCTTCGTAAAATCAATATATTTCTCTTTACACTCATTTCAAAATTTATGCATTGATTTCTTTTCTGAATAAATATTCCAAAATATGTGGTATTTTACTGATGATTCGGCTATATAATTCCTCACTTTCTCACGATATATGGTATTTTACTGATGGTTCGGGTAGCCTTCAATTATAATTTTAATTTTTGACAAGTTCTCTCTTCCCATATTTTTGACAGGGTGTGCACACCTGTATATTGCACAATCTCATATCCAATCTTAATTTCATTAGATCTGAAATGACAAACAAAACAATAGTCATTGAAGTTTGGAAAATTGAATATTTTAATGACAATAATTAAGAACTTTAGAGTAAAAAATCTATTTTAATCGCATGTCACACTATAATATGCATTTAGTAGTTGTTATATCCTTTTCCGTCATGATATCTTTATTTTTGTACTTATGAATGATTTGAGCATGTACGAAGAAGACCATGCACTTAGATTCCCAAATACCTTTGCATCTCATAACACTAAAATGTAGATGATATGTGTGACAAATGTTGATTACCTATTAATTTTCATTTGAAGTGCACTATTGACTATAAGTACGATATTGATTAAAACAAGACTTGATTTTCTTTAAGCTATTATATTTCTATATATATATATATTATTTTCTAAGTACACTCATGTAAATGTATTTTTGTAAACTTTTATCTTCCACGCTTCCCCGTGCATTGCACGGGGCTAGCACTAGTGTTTTTAGATCCGGGGACATTATTTAAATGAGAGAAATTAATTTCCATTGCACGTAGATCATCAAATCATTTGCAAATGACTCCAAAAATATCGAAATCTGATCTCGAGAGCTCTACTTATAGTTTTATTTACTGTAACATAGTCGATATCCAGAAGAAGAGGAATTATTACTTCGTCACCTCCTCCCCCCACCCCTTGTGGTCTGCTAGATTTTGCAAATGGAATTGTCTTCTCGGTGGAAGGAGGGATCATCTCTCAAAGTCCATAGGAGACACGTGGGTCATCATCATGTCGTGGGGTACAAGCTCCGCGGATCGAACTCAAGCTATGAGGTATTGTACTTTGACGACTACGATCACGATCACGCTTCATGGGTACGTTTTCTAATCTCATGTGATCGGGAGATGGTTCGAAAAGTTTTCGCAACCACGTGGTTCTGCAGTTATTTTATTATGCAAATTTTTGTCATATAATTGTTACGTCGTTCATAAGATGAACCTGCATTGTGTCAAATTTGATTCGACAGTCCTACTTCTGTGGCGTGCAAGGTTCTAAAATCTTCCTGCAGCCGGTTGGCATGGAATAAGCATAAAAGGGAAGAAATGTAACAGGGGGCGTGAATGTAATATATGTTTACAAAGAATATGAATGAAATAAATGTGAAGAACAAGGGGAAGGGTGGATATATATGGAAGGATTAGAGAGCTTCACGCTTGATGGTTGGAGTAGTAACAGATGACTTTGGTTGTCTCTCAAGACCTTGGTCAGGTCGACTTGGGTTGATCTGACGAGGAGAGGCACTACAACACGGAGATAACACTTTTCGAGGGAGAGTCCTTCTGTGTTGTCATGCGAGGTCCCGGTGGTCTCTTTCTCCCCTTGATGAATCTATGTTTCATCGCATTTATTCTCTTATTTTAGCGTTATATACCTAGTTAAATGCATGAATGTAGCATAAATTTGTACAAATAACACTCATTATTTATACTGTAGTTATTATATAAATTCATGGATTTAATTTCAAAATAGAAGAATAAAAGAAAGAAAGGAAAAAGAAAATAAAATACCAAATGTATTGAATGATCCTAAACCCCGAGACCCAGTCATTATGATGACTTGGTTGACAAGGAATAAAGTATGGGGAGGTAATGGTCAATAATACATAAAATCCCTATTTTTATTCTTTAAAATACATTTTGGACCTATTTTATCTTCTTATTTTTATACCTCAAACCAATAAACTTTGAACATGAAACTTACACATAAAACACAAAAAAAATACAAAACTTATTTCATTGTGAAATAATGCACATTGTGTCTGAGTCACACATAATTAATAGCCGTAAAGAAAACTTCCCATATCTGTATCTTCTCCACACTGATTCAAAATTAACTAAACTCTCTTTATTGTTCATAAAGATAAATTATCTATTTAATGAATGTGGTCTCATCTCATTTGGAGATAAGATGCAGAAGTTGCTTTTAAGCCCTCATTGTGAAACACACTTGTATAAAATAATCAATATATTTATTCCTTGTAATGTTCACTTTCTTACATTTTTATAAATTTGCAAATATTATTTACAATACATGTACATAATAAAAATAAAATAAAACCATTAAAAATAAAAAAATATACTTTAATATATATAAAGAGTACCTACAATATACTTATATATTACATATACTGATAATCGAGATCTTGCAAGGGTCTAAAATAGTCTTCAACAAGGCGAGAACTACAATGTCGTTGAAGCGACCGCTCACGAGACCCCAATCAATCATCAATTAACCCACAATAAGAATTCTGCAATAAAGAGGAAAATTTGTGGAGTTAAAATTTATTATAACTCTACAACAAAGATGTGCATAGGTACAAGTATTGTGTGGAGGTCAAACACGAGGAGCAAAATGAATAGATCAGACAATGAGGTGAAAAAATCATTGCATGTGTTTTTCTTGTCTAATTTTTTTATTATTTTATGGGTTATTTATTTTACATATTCTTTTTTTATATTTTTATATGATTTTAATTTTCTGATTTTTATTTCCTTTGTATATTTTTCAAATTTTTAATTTCTTTTTAAAATAAGTAATATAGAATATATAGGACCATATTATACAGTATAGGCTAATGTAATTATAAATGCCGCCAAAAATAGTAAAAAATGAGAAAAAATTGGTTTTTAAATATTTTTTACTATTTTTGTAATTTTTAGGAAATTTTACTAATTTTTAAGGATTTTTAAAGTTAAAAAGATTCCAAATTAGGGATTAAATAATAGGCTGAAATTAAAATGGAAATTAAAAATAGCAAAAAAAATCTAAAATCTTCAAATAAGTTATAATAGATAGACAATAACATAAATAAAATTCAGAAATAGAAAATCATATTTTTGGGATTTTAGGAATTTTTTATTTTTTGTACTGGATTTTTGGAGCTTTTTATTTTTTATGCATTTTCTTTTTATATTTTCAGGTTTTTTAATTTATGGAGTTGTAAATTAAATATATAAACAAATTTGGGGGGGGGGGTTCAAAATGTTTTTTATTTTTTTGATATTTCATAAGTCAATCAAGAACTATTTATTTTATTTTTTATTTGTAATAAATAAAAATATGTGTGATAGATAATAATATAAGGCATTTATCCTAATTTTCTACGAATTTTTAGGGCAAAGGATTTATTTTTTTAATATAAGAAAATCTACAAAAAGAAAATGCAACCTCACAGGGGCCTATTTGCAATTAGCTAAAATTTTTGGCACCAAACAATAACCCTAAAGCAAAATACAGGGGCTAAAAGCACAAAAGTTTTAGATAAATAAAATATTTCATGCATGTTAAGAGTATAAATGTAATTATCAAAAAGTATGAGGCAATTTGTAATTTGTCCACAAATATATAACTGTGATTTTAAAGTTTCTAAACCAAATATGAAATACCAAAAAGATGAGAGAGCTACAATGCAAATTAACCAAAAACACACCTCGCGGGGAGGGCACGTAAGGTGACATGGATTGGACTCAATTACAAATACTGAAAGTTCGAGGGTTTTTATGTAAAAATTACAAAAATATATAACATACAGAGGAACGTTTCTAGATTAAATACTGAATACAAAAAGTGGTTGGATGGAATATGCAAAATACCCAAAACGCGATGCGGCCAGACGGTTGAGATGTTGTCACTTAAACACGTGTCGCATCCAATGCATGTGACGACGATTTGCGGCCGATGGCTTGGATTAGATCCTGGATCAGGATTAGACGTCGATGGCTTGGCTCAATCAGACGACGGTTGTACATTCTAGGGGATGAGGGTGATCGGACGGCTAACAGGGAACCACGACAAAAGCACGGGCCTCCGACCTCTATTGGCGTTGCAATTGGCCCAAAACGACTCCTAAGAGTTTCGTCAATCAGCTGGGGGGCTCAAAAGGATCTAGGGACAACCAGATCTCTCCAACAAGATTAGAGTAGCGAAGCGGCTCCAGGTACCTCTTATGCTCAAACTCGACCCCCCTAGGGTCTCTTGGCATCCAGGACATGAAGATAGCATGTACAAGCAAAAAGAAAGATCATGGATCTCTTTTTAGTGGAGGTGATTGGGAGACGAGGCGTAGAGGCAATACCTCAGGCAAGTGGTGGATTGAGGGCACTGAACTCCATATCCAAAGAAGATCTAGGTGAACCGGGGGGAGTGGAGCATAGAAGAAACGAAGAGGAGTGAGATGAGTGTGGTGGCGGGTCGAAAACAGGGTGGGGCACAGTGGAAGGGTTCGCTGGAGTTGGGCTCCAATGAACTACAATTGGGGGAATTGCGACTAAATCAAACAATTTAATGCGAAGACAATGACAAGAAATAAACCTAAGGCTATTGGCTAACTAAAAACTAAGAAAGGTACCTAAAGTGGCTACAAGCCACGAGATCTACCTCACGGCGGTGGTCCACTAGAGGTGGGTGGGAGTCGCCCTCGAACATGCCTAGATCTACTCCAATGGGCCGGAGAGACGCATGTCACTCATGGGGGACTAGGTCAAAAGGGGTTCAAAACTCAACAAAGATGGAACTGGACCTTATGTACATGCAGACAAAGGGCTGAAAAGATCAAGGGAGAAGGCAGTGATTCAGTGGCCCATTGGCCAAGAAATCCTACCTGCGTGAATCAACATGGATCGAGGTAGAAAAGTCATGAAGAAATCAATCCAAATCGATGACTATATCAATTGGAGAAAAAGGGTGAAGATGGGTCAGAACCAAGGCATGTCAGACCTAAGACCTCGGTCAGAGAGTTGACCGAGGTCAACTGGAAGTGGAACTTGGTTGGTCCACAAGGACCAACCAGGAAAACTATATTCTAAATTATTTATAAAATTGACAATAAATAATAAATGATTTTATTAATTTTAAGTTATAAAATATTTTTTTTATTATTTTCTATAGTATTTAATTATGATTTTATTTTTTTCAATGTATCTTATTGCAAGTTTTTAGGGTTTTAGTTATAGGTATATTTACCTATGTTTTGGTTTTTTTATTTTATTTTGTATTTTTGATTTTGTTAATTTATTTTCTTATTTTATATATTTATAGATATATACATAAATACATTTTTATAGTATTTTTCAGATATAATATTTACACTTAATTAAATATAGGTGTATATTAGAGGTATATGTATTGTATATTCATCTATGTATTTTAACATATTATTTTAATTTCTGATTTCTGTTTGGCTTTAATATGTTTCAAATATGTACATATATTATAAATAATATTTACTAAATTATAAAAATAATAAATAAAATGAATAATTATATAAGAAAACTATATAATATGGATCCAAAACCTAACTTTCATACCTCAACTCCAAAAAATATGAAACCACCTTCATTAAATAGCTTATTAAAATTATATACAATTAAATGTGATTTTATGTATTTTGAGTTTTTATTTGAGAGATATGGATATGGGAAGTCAGGATTGTAGAATCTTATTTAGAGTGTAACATGTACATTGTGTATTATTTTGTATAAACTCAATTTTGTATTTTTCTATATATTATTATCTACAACTTTTATGTACAAAGTTTCTTTATTCGAGGTATACAAAGTAGAAAATAAAACGAGTCCCTAAAAATGAATTAATGATGAATAAATAAATGGGATTTTGATTGTAATATTGGCTCTTATTTCCCCATAATGTATTCCTACCGTATCAATTCTTGACTTTATCTCGAAGCTTAGGGTCATAAATTACCTTTGGTATTGTATTTTGTTTCTTTTCTTTTCTTTATTCTATAATTTTAGCATTAAAATGATATTTTATATAGTATTTATACAACAAAGAATGAATGTTAATTTGTACAAATTAGGGCTATTCACGTGCATTAGATAAAGTTTCTAAGGCCAAAATGATAGAATAAAGGTAATGAAATGGAGATTCATCGTATACCTTTTTATTTAAGTAAATAAATAACTTCAGAAAAATAAAATAAAAATATATACAAATGAATTTAAATAAGTTATAAATATAAATTTATGTATATAAAATAATAGAATACAAAATACAAAATAAAAACTAAAATACAACATATATAGGTAGATATACCAATAACTATACATGTAAAAGTCAACATCCAATAAATCAACTTGTAAAAATAAATAAAAATCATAATAAAATACCACATAAAATAATAAATATTTTTCATATTTTGATAAAAAATAAAAACATTTATTATTTTAAATATATTTAATAAGATATTTATCCCATGTTTTGTCGTTGTTGGCTGACGTGGACCAATTGAAGGCGAGACCACATTGACCCCGATCAACTCCACGCCCCCTAGTTCCTGAGTCTGTGAGTGGCAGACCACCTATATTTCTCTAATTTTCTTCACCGAGACGCATCTTCTTGGCTCGATTTCTTCATGACTTTTCATCCTCGTTCTTAGCCCTTTCATACATGCATCACTCCTTAATCGATGGGTCAATGAATCGAGTTAGAGACCTCGGTCAAAGGTCGCATGTGCATATACCCCTCATCGACATCCATTTTTTGATTTGATCCTTCTTTGACCCCTTGAACCCTCATATCCCTTTCCCAATGAGTAGAGCTCGGTGACAGCGAATCCCTTGCGGATTTGCTTAGCATAATAGGAGGAGGAGAAGTGATCCAAGCCCTCATCGGATCTCCGATAGAGATCTTCTTGCTCCTAGCCATCCTACGATAGGTGAGCTCTTTTTTCTCTGCATTTTGATTCATATCCTTAGCAGTAGTTTAGGTTGAAATTTTATTCCATTTAATTTCATCTTGTATTTAGTAAAATCAAAGTCGAACATCATTGGAGCTTCGAGCTCTGGCCACTATTTATCATTGTCCTACCCTCATTCCGACCATACGACTGCCCCATCTCCATCTCCTCTGACTTCTCCATCCTTTGATCCACTGATGAATCTCGGATTCATCCCTCTAAATCTCATTTTTTAAGCTCAAATCCCTTAAAATCAACAGTATTCCTACATCTATTCTGCGTAATTAGTATTCATGCATGTTTTCATAAAAATTACATTTTAGCACTAATTTCTGCACAAAATAAGAAGCCAAAAATCCCAGCCAAAATTGACATGTAAATAGCCTAACTTCCCCGATTTTTAACTCATTCACGCTAACTCCGAAAAAGCCAAAACGACCTCCACTGTGTATATATCACTAATAAGAATAAAGGAAAAATACAAAAAAATAACTAACCTAAATAAGTGGACCAAAAACTTAAACCCTAGTTTCAGGATTTCTGGACTAAAAACCTCATATCATCCTCATCCAATATCCGATTTAATCCTACTTACTTTTGAAGTACTGTACATTCAGTTACCTTCAAAACAAGACCAAGTTAAAGTGAATCGGAGCTCATATGTGAAAGTTGGGTTTTGGGCCTCATTTGTACATATATTTTAGCTGATTTTGACATGATATTTTATATACATATTTTATTAACTAATAAAAATCCAAAAAAATAGATTAATGTGTAAATATCTACTCTTGATTTTATCATATTTTTTCCTGATTTTTATCAGTTTTAAAATGACATAAAAATTATAAAATGCAAAAATCAAGGTATTCTATGTACATAGAATACCCAAAAAAACACATGCCCCATCCTTGAGCCCCCACGTGCCACATGGCCTCATCATGGCCATCCGATCTCGGCCGATCGGACGGCCACTGCTCATCTTCTTCCCCAATTATCTCCGCCGCCCCAAATCCCTGCAATCTTGCCGCGCCGCCCCTCCATGTCTCCGATCCCCTCGATTTCGGTCCATCTCCGATCTCCGTCATTGATACCTCCCGCGAATCACTTATTTTCCTTCTCCGGCCTGAACCCATCTCCTATTTAAGAGCATCGCCGCACCTCCAAATCCCTTATCCGCCGACAGCCTCAGGCGAATCCCAGTGGTGACAGCCCGGAGCTTCGCCGTTGATGAGATCCGAGGCCACTTCCCCTGGCCCTCATTGCAGCCACAGAGCTTCTCTGTCGCATCTGCCTTCGCTCCGGCCTTGGTCGCCGTTGAGCCCACGACATCGACGACCACCAATAATGCCAAGTTCACCTTCTCCATCGACCAACGACTTCCCCGACGATCACCTTCTTCAAATACTTTCCTCTCCGACAACGCACCGCCGCAAGCTTCATCCCCACCTCTGACTTCGTCAACTTCACCGACTACGTCACCGGTCCCCCATAGACAACGAGTTTCATCGCCTCATCAACTGCATCAGAGCCGGTTCATCCACTTCGGTGCTCATCCACAGCTCCGTCGTGCGCCGCCTGGCACCTCTGCCTTGCCAGGGGGGCCTTCGCCACCGATCGTCGACCGGGCTCCGGACCCGAGGCCCCCACGCACGTGCGCGGCACGTGCGTCAGGGGAACACCGTCAGCAACATCAAAACCCCCGAGTCACGTGCTTTGCACGTGCTCGTGGTAAATTTCACGCACGCCCTTGGTGTTCACCATATTCACGGAAGCAGTCTCCAGCAAGAGGGCATGTGCTCTGCACGTGCCTGCTTGAAAGATTTGCGACAACGCCCCCGAAGATCCTTGTTTTTGCGAAGAAGCCTAGCCAACGAAGGGTCACGTGCCTAGCACATGGCCGCTTGGAAATCTTGCAGCAGGCCCCTCACAGTTTGGGTAATTACGTGCATACCCCTGTTTTGCATATTTATACTTCTTTCTATTTATTCTAATTTACATTAATACCACTGACTTCCTCTATTATTTTGAGCCTTTACAAGACAATATTTTATTAATCCAAAAATAGTATGATGTTTGTCGTTTAATTCTCTACATTTTGAAATATTGTGAATATTTTTGTGATCATTGGTTAATTAATAATTGATTGTTTTGTGGTAAATTGTGAATTTTGCCCATTCTGTGCTCTTAAATTTGCCATAGATTAACTGTTGCTCTAAAAATCCTCGAAAAATGACGTATTGTAGAATTAATTGTGCTTGATATTATATCCAAAAAGAATTGCATTTTCATGCATAGTTTGCCCTATAAAAATTATTTTGCATATTTTATTGTTTGATTTTTAATAGGTATTAGATCTCACATTTTCGAGGTTTAGGATTTTTCTGAGATCAATCACCTAGTGATAGATCTTAAATAATTTTATTCCTTGAAAATAATTAGGTTTAATATTTATTATAATTAAATATTGAAATTCATTTTGTTTGCATTTAAAAATTCATAAAAAATCATATTGCATCCAAAAATTCCAAAAATATTACAATGTATTCATTTCATCATATTTTACATTGTGGCCAAGTTTCATATTTTTCGGATATCATATGAACATACTTGACATTTTAGTCCCTAAAATAGGCCAAATTTGCATCTTGCATCCTTTATTTGCTCCAAAAAAAGTTCGTCTCGAAAACCGTGCACGAATATTAATAGACATAATTCTAAGTTGTTCCTTTGCCTCCTTGTGATCGGCCTTGGGACTTGCCCAAGTAAAATAAACATAAACCACATTGATTAAAATTGACGAATATTTTGTGGGGTTATTTTCTTGATCGGTTTAGATTGCCGCCTACAATGCACGACAAATCATTTTAACACGAACGACAAATAAACATCTTAACAAGCGCGTTATCGGACTCGCCAGATGGCGCCGTTGCCGGGGAGGCAAACGGCTTAGATTTTTGTCTTAAAAAATTTTTCATTCGGTTTTCCGCATTCGGGTAGTCTATCCCCGAATTATTCATTGTAAATTCCATTTATTTTCTTGCATATATTTTCAGCATTTATTTTTCTTGTCTATTGTATTATTTTTGAGTCACTCTCTTACTGTGTCTCTCTTATTTTTCTCGCGAGGTACCCGGTAGGTGGAGCGATTTTTCAAGAACCGACGCAACTTCACCGACTTCTGCAAAAGTTGCAATTAAAATTAAGATCGAGTCTAGTCGTGAGAGAGCGTAGAGTCTAGGATTTATTTTTCTAAACTTTAATTTCTGTAATTTATTATACATTTACAACATTATCCGTTTGGACTCTCGCGTGTTTAAAAAGTCCTCTAATTTTTTTGTGGTGTGTCGTGGCCTGTTTCACTCTCCGGTGAGGGTGGGGCCCGACTTGAGTGACGATTAGGGTAGACCTGCACCTACGGCTCTCAAAAGCATTTTTATTTTTAATTGTGCTCGTAGGATTAAGCTACACTTCACATTAACTGATACGCACATAGATCGTTCAATTTAGCCAAAAATTTAACTCAATTCTACCCCGCTAATAGAACTTTCTGCTTAGGTGCGGTTTTTCATCGGCTTGCATTTCATATAGAATAATTTTTCAATTTCTGTCTAGCATCCCACATGGAGATTGCGAGGATTCACAGTAAGTCTTCTGACTGAGCATACATCATTGTTTTCACGTGCATCAGCTTTTTTCGAATTTCTCCTTCCTGTTTTACCACATAAATTTAAAGGAAATTGGGACTGGATGGTAGACGTGTATTTTTGTTCACTTAATTTCTTTAATGATCACCTAATTAAAATTGGGACTGCTAAATATAGCTGATTCTAAATTAACCCATAAAATCAAGAACTTTTGCGGGAGAGCAACCCCGACATTGGATGTTTTTATTTTTCTGAGTGAGCGAGAGACGACACTTAAGGTTAGAACCAAGCTCCGATAATTTCATCCAGACTACTGATTTTAAAAACGATTAGCTATCTCAATGAGGAATACGGGTAGCCGGTTATCGATCCGGACTTCCTTAGCAGAGTGGATGGCTTAAAGGACACCGCGTAAGGCTCTGTCCTTAAGTAACATGGGTAGCCTTTTTACGGTCTGTACTTACACCTATACTGGCTGAAAGTAGATGCAACTAGTCGTACGAACTCGGGACAGTCTGTAAGAAAATTTCGACACCTAATAGCTCGCTAAATTTTTGCAAAGATTGATTTATCACCAACTAAAATTGAAAAGATAATAGCCGAACTCTTACGGCTTCATTGTGTGAGTTGGTGAACCCGGGGTTTGATTTGTGTTTGCATTGGTGTGTGTGAAACGTTTTCGAATATCAAAAGTCGTACATTTGATAAAATTTCTTTTGACTATCTCGTGCAAATCATCTCTCATCTCTTGATTTAACTCTCATCATCGAACTTCTTCCAAATTGCAGATCCAACCCAACATTTCTTTCAACTCTTTCAAAAATGACCGAGCATCCATCAGAACTATATTATAAAAATGAATTTGTCTCGGTTAGGCCCAAATCAACTACATCCTCTTCTTTCAATAATCCTCCAACATTTACGGGAAAATTTCACCCGCAGATGAATTCGACCCCCTCATTGATTCCTACTCGAATCATCCGACCACACACGACCACCTACCATCTTGGACTAAACCGTCTTATTCTCAGTTTCTCGCTAATGCAACATTTCAAGATCAAAATACCTTTGAGTCTCATAACTGGCTGAGAAACCAAACCCAGATGGAGAGATCCTCTCTTAATGGTCATCAAAGTTGGATTAACCATGACATACCACATGATACTCATATAGAGGACTGGACTGACCTCATAGAAACACATAAATCATGTGTGCTGACTCCACAATATCAAGGACTGACCAATCATGATCAAAGGATTGAACTCTACTCAGATCAAATACACATGCCTGGACCATATGAGCAGCCTCCTTCCATAATTTTGAGGAGAAATTTTCAAAAAATGATCATATAATGGATATTTCAAGAAACTCTCCTCTCCGCACATAGAAAAATGGAAGATGAAATCATTAAACAAAAACCGAGTGCTCCCATGATTGATCATCAACAGAATTTTGACGATGATATTTCAAGGATTAAAACAAGATTTGAATTGATGAAGGATAGATTTCAAAAATTTGCCGATCGAGTAATTTCATTCTATGTTGGATCGGATATAAAACTAAATGAGGAAATGATTGGATCTAAGAGTAAAAATTTTGAGGATATTCAAAGACCTAGGGATGATTCTAACATCAACACTTTGGCTTATTATTCCCCTAAAATAATCATTCCTCTGACCCTTACTCTGAATATCAAGGCCCTTTCTCATCTATAAAAGACACCACATCACCACACTACACAGAAAATACCAAAAAAATGAAATATTTGAAAACTACAAAAAAATCGAAAATCCAGAAAATTTCGTAAAAATTGAGACTGAAGAAGATCTGAGGAATTTGGATCCTATTGTACGGGAGGCACTGGAAAAATGCTTGATTTTTGAACTTCCCTTTATAAAGGCCATGGAACACTTCCCCGACCTTAGAAAATTTTTAATGGACAAATTAATGATCAAAAAGTCAGGAAGGATTAGAACAAAAACTGAAAGACATATCTTCTCAATGGCCTCCTCCTTGGTGTTGAGGAGAAAAACCAAAAGCCGCATAGTCAAGTGGTTGCGCAGATTTGATTGTATGATCAAAGACACAAATTTCACCCATTCTCGCATTGATGATGATTCACCAATCAATATCCTCCCGACCTCTGTATTTCATGAACTCAAGCTCAGACCGATTCGGAAGATACGAGAAATTGTTCAATTGGCAGACCGATCAATAAAACGACCGAGAGGAATCATTTCTGTCATCATGATATTCCAAGGTGCTCCGCTCAAAATGAAATTCACGACCATTGATATTGAGCATCAAGGAGAAATCACCCTGTTTCTAATTATTCTCGGAAAGCCATTCTTAGCATTGTATAAGGCAATTATCGATTGTGAGATCTGGGAAATCAATTTTAAAGCATTCGAAGCACTTAGATCTGACCATGTCTTTGAGGAACCACGATCTTCTGAGGAAAACCACGAAGTCTTCGACAACCGCAACCATGAAGAGGTAGAAGAGCCCTATCCTGCTATGACATCTGAGATAGCGGTTGTTGATGAGACTATTGGTTTAGAGAATCTCTCCCCTGCTCCATTCCCAGCTGCTCTCATCATGGAAAATCGAGCATATGAATCATATGATCCGGAGACTTATGCATGGGCACACCCTGGTTCAACCTATGCTGACTACATGGATTACATCAACTTGACACAGGAATCTCCAATGTCAAATCAATTGAGAACGAACATGCAGATACTTTCCCCAGTATTTCAATTCCCGCGGATCTCAAAATGGACAAATCCTTCTACTACGATCCTGAGACATATGCATGGTCGCACCTTGGAGCAACATTCTCTGAATATCTTGACCATATCCTCCCAAATAAAGAGTGCACCAACATTCAGGAGACTAAGAACAAACACGTAGCCCGAAAACCGACCAAGGAGAAGAATTCCAATGGCTATTCATTTGGGTACTCAAGTGAACCGACATCCTCACGAAACAAGAAAAAGGAAGTCACCTTTGACTTTTCGGAAGAGGAATCGGTTGATGATTCCTCATCAAGTCCGGAAAAGATAGTCTACATGAGTGAAGTCTGCTCGGTAGCTCGAAAGCCATATGTTCGCAAGGATCCAAATTTCGATTCTCGGTGGGCAACTCCCGTTCCTAATTATTACTCATCCAAAGCTAATGCTCCTACCTTCCACAAGTACACTGGAATTATTTCTTATGAGCTGACTGAGACCGGAGCTTCCTAATATTCATTTGAGGACAAACCGATTGATCTTAAAAAGGAACGAATTTTGAGGAAACAATTAAAGAAACAAAAAGACATGAATATCTGGAGTGTGTCCACTTTCAAATACTATTCCTCTGAGGATAACTCTGATGATGGCTACCTTTCATCTCACTCAAATATTTCATATACTATCCATCATGATTTTTCTGAGGATGACACTGATAATAGTTGGGAATCATATGCTTCATCTCCGTCTCATCATTATGATCTCCCACCACAGGCTCACAAGGAGATCAGCCATAAACCGCCTTAATCATTGGCTTCGCACCCTCCCTCCCGACCACGTCGGTCTCCTTGTACAGTTTCTTCCTCTACTTAGGCCAAGGCCTAAGTATATGGGGGGGGGGGGCTGATGCCTTCTGTATCTACCATTTTTTTGCATCATACTCCTTATCCCGATTGCTCCATTTTCACCTTTCTCTTATACTTAGGCTGACCAGAGTCTAAGTATAGGGGGAACCGATACCCACCTTATATACTCTCCACATTTACATATCCCGACCGCCCCTTTTTGCGCTCTTCTTCTATACTGAGACCATTCACAGTCTAAGTATAGGGGGGCGGACCATTGTATAACAAAATTTTACTCTCTTACGCTTAGCCCGAGCTATGTCTTCTTTACGCTTCTTGTGCTCTGAGGACACAACACTAGCTAAGTATGGAGGTCTGTATATATACTGTGTATATATTTTAGCCATACCTCGTAATTTCGCGTAAGTCTATATGTATTTACGGGGGGGGGGGGGGTTAATAAAAAAACAAAAAAAACGACCAAAGGAAAGAAAAAGAAAAAGAGATTTGCTACTAACACTGACTGTGCCCAAATTTTTTGAAAAAAAATGGCTTCTTATTTCATTTTTGCATAAAAAAACAAAAACAAAAAAATCCCTTGCATAAAAAAAATGTGTATGCATTCCACACACCTGCACTTCATCCAGCATCGTATTCATTTGCATCTGTGAAAAGTCATCGGGTTCTGAATAGAGTCATGAGCCGAAACCGAGAGTGGTCTGGACTTGACCTTAATCCACCCAATTTTCAGAGGAACTTCACCGAAAAATAGGATTTTAGAAACTTCAGGTCGTTGACTTAATTCTTTAAGTTCCACATGACAATGTGCAGAGTTTGACTCTTAGTGTCTAACCTGGTCTCTTCATTCTGGGTACAACTTTGGAATGAGGAATTAATTTGTACTCTCACACTATGCACTTAGCTCAACTCAGACGGGATGTTGGAAGACCGTGTGAGTTTCTTTTCTGGTAGCATGGAAATCTAAAGACCGGAGTACGGGTTGGAATAAAGCTTTAGAAAAGGATGGACGACTAAGCACAATTTTTTCTAAGACCCCAAAAAAATGTACGGAAACAAAAAGATTCTATATCCGTAGGGGCACAACAAGATCCAAGCAGAACCACCAAAAATTCCAAATACAAAGAAGCATTCTACCAAATGAAAATCTGACCAAAAAGGTCCAAGCTTCAAGAAAACCTGGAGATCTTGGTGGAGACTCGGCTACACCGGCCATCTTCACAAGGAGTGGTGACTACACTGGCCACCCTCCAATTCTTTTCTCCTTCTTCTAACTTCTCCCCCAATTCGATTGTGAACACAACGCGACAGACCTTAGAAGGAAATGCCTGACTCCCCGAGGACGAGTTACTGGAGAGGAGGTTTGCGCAGTAGTCCGGCATTCTGGGTGGGAAGAGCTAAAACCTTTCACACACATGAGTCAATTGTTCAATGTTCATAGGGTATGCTTTGGGAAGATGATTGATCTAAGATGACTTTTGAGCTGAAACTGTAGCAATGATATGTAGAGCTTGAGGGTTGTTGAATTTGAAATTCTATCCAAAGGTCGAGTCTAGATTCATCTTCACCTTCAGCTCATGTCTTGGTATGGAACCCAATCTCATTTCACTTCATAGCATTTTTTATGCTCAGAGACGAGCATGCTTTAAGTATAGGGGGATGATGAATCTCGGATTCATCACTCTAAATCTCATTTTTTAAGCTCAAATCCCTTAAAATCAACAGCATTCCTGCATCTATTCTACATAATTAGCATTCATGCATGTTTTCATAAAAACTATATTTTAGCACTAATTCTGCACAAAATAAGAAGCCAAAAATCCCAGCCAAAATTGACCTGTAAATTACCTAACTTCCCTGATTTTTAACTCATTCATGCTAACTCCGAATAAGCCAAAACCACCTCCACTGTGTATATATCACTAATGAGAATAAAGGAAAAATACAAAAAATAACTAACCCAAATAAATTGACCAAAAACTCAAACCCTAGTTTCAGGATTTCCGGACTAAAAATCCCATATCTTCCTCATCCAGTGTATGATTTAATCCTACTCACTTTTCAACTAATATACATTCTATTACCTTTAAAACGAGACCAAGTTCAAGTGAATCGGAGCTCATATGTGAAAGTTGGGTTTTGGGCCTCTTTTGTACATATATTTTAGTTGATTTTGACTTGATATTTTATATACATATTTTATTAACTGATAAAAATCCAAAAAATTAGATTAATGTGTAAATATTTACTCTTGATTCTATCATAATTTTTTCGGATTTTTATTTATTTTAAAAATGACATAAAAATTATAAAAATACAAAAATCAAGGTATTCTATGTACATGGGATACCCCAAAAAATCACTTTGTGCAATTGATCGATTTTAGTTTTATGTCTTCATGAAAGATGTAGATATCATCGAGACAAGCAATTTTTGTGAAGAAATTTTTTCGATCCGAGGTTGTTTACTATTTGTTTTTTATTTTATAAAGTATTTAAATTTCGAATTTTGTGGAGCTGACACATGGCAGCACCTGGTGGCGCCACATGTCAGCCATTTTTCGTATATTTATTAATTTGTATAATAATAATGGCACGTGCCCCGTCCTTGAGCTCCCACGCACCACATGGCATCATCGTGGCCGTCCGATCTCGGCCGATCGGACGACCACTGCTCGTCTTCTTCCCCAATTATCTCCGCATCCCCCAATCCCTATAATCTCGCTGCGCCGCCCCTCCATGTCTCCGATTCTCTCGATTTTGGTCCATCTCCGATCTCCATCACTAACAGCTCCTGCGAATCACTCGTTTTCCTTCTCCGACCCGAACCCATCTCCTGTTTAAGAGCATCGCCGCACCACCAAATCCCTTATCTGCTGACAGCCTCAGGCGAAGCCCGATGGTGACATCCCGGAGCTTCACCGTCGACGAGATCCGAGGCCACTTCCCCCGACCCTTGTTGCAGCCACGGAGCTTCTCCGCCACATCTGCCTTCGCTCCGGCCTTCGTCGTTGTTGAGCCCACGACATCGACGACCACTAATAACGCCCAGTTCACCTTCTCCATCGACCAACGACTTCCCCGACGATCACCTTCTTCAAATACTTTCTTCTTTGATAACGCACCGCCACACTCTTCATCCCCACCGCCGACTTCGTCAACTTCACCGACTATGTCACTGCCCCCCATCGACAACGAGTCTCATCGCCTCATCGACAGTGTCAGAGCCGGTTCATCCACTCTGGTGCTCATCCACAGCTCCGTCGTACGCCGCTTGGCACCTCCGCCTTGGCAGGGGGCCTTTGCCACCGATCGCCGATCGGGCTCCGGACCCGAGGCCCCCACGCACGTGCGCGGCACGTGCGTCGGGGGAACGACGTCAGCAACATCAAAACCCCCGAGTCACGTGTTTTGCACATGCTCGTGGTAAATTTCACGCACGCACTTGGTGTTCACCAAATTCACGGAAGCAGTCTCCAGCAAGATTTGCGACAATGCCCCCGGAGATGCTTGTTTTTGCGAAGAAGCACAACCAACCAAGGGTCACGTGCCTGGCATGTGACCGCTTGGAAATTTTGCAGCATGTCACTCATAGTTTGGGTAATTACATGCATACCCCTGTTTTGCATATTTATACTTCTTTCTATTTATTGTAATTTACATTAATACCCCTGACTTCCTCTATTATTTTGAGCCTTTACACGACATTATTTTATTAATCCAAAGCATGATGTTTGTCGTTTAATTATCTACATTTTTACATATTGTGGATATTTTTGTGATCATTGGTTAATTAATAATTAATTGCTTTGTGGTAAATTGTGAATTTTGCCCATTCTATGCTCTTAAATTTGCCATAGATTAGCTGTTGCTCTAGAAATCCCTAAAAAATCACATATTGTAGAATTAATTGTGCTTGACATTGTATCCAAAAAGAATTGCATTTGCATGCATAGTTTGCCCTATAAAAATTATTTTCCATGTCTCAGTGTTTGATTTTTAATAGGTATTAGATCTCACATTTTCGAGGTTTAGGATTTTTCTGAGATCAATCACCTAGTGAGATCTTAGATAATTTTGTTCCTTGAAAATAATTAGGTTTGTTATTTATTATAATTAAATATTGAAATTCATTTTGTTTGCATTTAAAAATTCATAAAAAGTTTCATATTGCATCCAAAAATTCCAAAAAAATTACAATGTATTCATTTCATCATATTTTACATTGTGGCCAAGTTTCATATTTTGCAAACATCGTTTGAACACACTTGACATTTTAGTCCCTAAAATAGGCTAAATTTGCATCTTGCATCCCTTATTTGCATTAAAAAATCCAAAAAAAAGATCATCTCGAAAACCGTGCACGAATATTGATAGACATAATTCTAGGTTGTTCCTTTGCCTCCTTGTGATCGACCTTGGGACTTGCCCAAGTAAAATAAACATAAAACCACATTGATTAGAATTGACGAATATTTTGTGTGGTTATTTTCTTAACCGATTCCGATTGCCGCCTACAAGGCACGACAAATCATTTTAACACGAACGGCAAATAAACATCTTAACAAGTGCGTTATCGGACTCGCCATCCTCCTAGGCCCCCTCGATCTTCTCCAGATCGAGTGATCATGATCTCCTCCTCTGCCTTCCATCAGAGAGCGTCATCCCACTCCACTCCACCTATATTCTACGCCCAACGAGGTCGAGGCAGTTTATCCTCGACCTCTAACATTTTCTGTGCAAATATGAGCCTCCATAATGAGGTTCACATGTGCATCCTTCTTCATAGAGCTGCAAGGACCCCTCCAATGGGTCCCGATCAATTTTGAGGTTGCCAGTTGATGCGTATCACTTTAGGGAAGCTCCTGAGCATCTCAACAACAAGGGGGAGAGCCGGAGGATGAAGCTTCATCGGATCGAAGCTTTGAAGAAACAGGGTTCTTCCATGTTCTTCCAAGACATCCCTCAACATCTAATATTTTTATAGTATTTTTTTGATATAATCTTTACACTTAATTAAATATAGCCATATATTATAGGTATATGTATTGTATATTTGTATACATATTTTAGTATATTATTTTATTTTAAGATTTTTGTTTGGCTTTAATGTGCTTGAAATATGTACATATATTATAAATAATATTTACAAAATTATAAAAATAATTAATAATACATGTAAACTATATATAGGGATCCAAAACCGAACTTTCACATCTCAACTCCGAAAAATATGAAACCACCTTCATTAAATGACTTATTAAAGTTATATACAATTAAAGGTGATTTTATATATTTTGAGTTTTATTTAAGAGATGTGGGCCAGGGAATTTGGGATTGTACAATCTTATTTAGAGTATAACTTGTACATTGTGTATTGTTTTAGTATAAACTCATATTTGTATTTTTCTATATATAATTATCTACAACTTTTATGCACAAAGTTTCTTTATTTGAGGTATAAAAAGTAGAAAATAAATTGAGTCCCCAAAAATGAATTAATGACGAATAAATAAATGGGATTTTGATTATAATATTGGCTCTTATTTCCCCCCTACTGTATTCCTTATTGACCGTATCAATTCTTGACTTGATCTTGAAGCTCAGGGTCATAAATTATCTTTGGTATTGTATTCTGTTTCTTTTCTTTTCTTTATTCTATAATTTTGGCATTAAAATAATAGTTTACATAGTATTTATACAACAAAGAATGAATGTTAATTTGTGCAAATTAGGGCTATTCACATGCATTAGCTAAAGTTTCTAAGGCCAAAATGATGGAATAAAGGTAATGAAATGGAGATTCATCATATATCTATTTATTTAAGTAAATAAATAACTTCATAAAAATAAAATACAAATATGTACAAATGAATTTAAATAAGTTATAAATATAAATTTATTTATATAAAATAATAGAATACAAAATACAAAATAAAAACTAAAATACAACATATATAGGTAGATATATCCATAACTATACATGTAAAAGTCAACAATAGATAAAATTAACTTGTAAGAATAAATAAAAATAATAATAAAATATCACATAAAATAATAAATATTCTTCATATTTTGATAAAAAAATAAAAACATTCATTATTTTAAATCTATTTAATAAGATATTTATCCCATGTTTGTCGTTGTTGGCTGATGTTGACAATTGGAGGCGAGTCCGCATTGACCCCGATCAACTTCACGCCCCCTAGTTCTTGAGTCTGTCAGTGGCAAACCACCTCGATTTCTCCAATTTTCTTTGATTGAGACTTACATCTTCTTAGCTCGATTCCTTCATGACTTTTCATCCTCGATCTTATCCCTTTCATACGTGCATCACTCCTTAATAACCGGGTCAATGAATCGAGCTAAAGACCTCGGTCAACGGTCGCATGTACATATACACCTCACCGACATCCATTTTTTTATTTGATCCTTCTTTGACCCCTTGAACCCTCGGATCCCTTAGAACTCTTCTTGCTACTAGCCATCCTACGATAGGAGAGCTCTTTTTTCTCTGCATTTTGATTCATATCCTTATTAGTAGTCTAAATTAGCATTTTATTCCATTTAATTCCATCTTGTATTTAGTAAAATCAAAATCGAACATCGCTGGAGTTTCTTGATCCTTCCACTATTTATCATTGTCCTGCCCTCGTTCCAACCATACGACTGCCCCATCTCCGTCTCCTCTCACTTCTCCATCCTTCGATCCACCCAGGCCCCCTCGATCTTCTCCAGATTGAGCGATGAAGCTCTCATCCTCTGCCTTCCATCAGAGAGCATCGCCCCAATCCGCTCCACCTCTATTCGACGCCCAACGAGGTCGAGGCAATTTACCCTTGACCTCTAACATTTTCTGTGCAAATATGAGCCTCCATAATGAGGTTCACAGGTGCCTCCTTCTTCATCGAGCTGCCAGGACCCCTCCAATGGGCCCCGGTCAATTTTGAGGCTGCCAGCAGATGCGTATCACTTTAGTGAAGCTTCCGAGCATCTCAACAACACGAGGGAGAACCGGAGGACGAAGCTTCATCGGATCGAAGCTTTGAAGAAACACGGTTCTTCCTTGTTCTTCAAGACATCCCTCGACTTCTAATATTTTTATAGTATTTTTTGATATAATATTTACACTTAATTAAATATAGCTATATATTATAGGTATATGTATTGTATATTTGTATACGTATTTTAGTATATTATTTTATTTTATGATTTTTATTTGGCTTTAATGTGCTTGAAATATGTACATATATTATAAATAATATTTACAAAATTATAAAAATAATAAATAAAATGAATATTTTATGTAGGAAAACTATATAATAAGGGTCCAAAACATAACTTTCACAACTCAACTCCAAAAAATATGAAACCACTTTCATTAAATAGCTTATTAAAAGTTATATACAATTAAAGGTGATTTTATATATTTTAAATTTTTATTTAAGAGATATGGGCATGGGAATTTAGGATTGTAAAATTTTATTTAGAGTATAACTAGTACATTGTGTAATATTTTTGTATAAACTCATATTTGTACTTTTTTATATATCATTGGGTACAACTTTTATGTACAAAGTTTCTTTATTTGAGGTCCCCAAAAGTGAATTAATGACGAATAAATAAATGTGATTTTGATAGTAATATTGGCTCTTATTTCCCCCCTACTGCATTCCTTATCGACTGTATCAATTCTTGACTTGATCTCGAAGCTTAGGGTCATAAATTACCTTTAGTATTGTATTCTGTTTCTTTTTTCTTTATTCTATAATTTTGGAATTGAAAAAATATTTTACATAGTATTTATACAACAAAGAATGAATGTTAATTTGTACAAATTAGGGTTATTCACATGCATTAGCTAAATGTTCTAAGACCAAAATGATAGAATAAATGTAATGAAATGGAGATTCATCATATACCTATTTATTTAAGTAAATAAATAACTTCAGAAAAATAAAATACAAATATGTACAAATGAATTTAAATAAGTTATTTATAAATTTATGTATATAAAAGAATAGAATACAAAATACAAAAAAAACTAAAATACAAAATATATAGGTAGATATACACATAACTATACATGTAAAAGTCAACACCTAATAAATTAACTTGTAAAAATAAACAAAAATCATAATAAAATATCACATAAAATAATCATATTTTGGTAAAAATAATAAAAACTTTTGTTATTTTAAATCTATTTAATATGATATTTATCCCATGTTTTATCCTTGTTGGCTGACGTAGACCAATGGGAGGCGAGTCCAATTGACCCCGATCAACTCCACGCCCCCTAGTACCTGTGTCTGTCAGTGGCTGACCACCTCGATTTCTCCAATTTTCTTCGACTGAGACTTGCATCTTCTTGGCTCGACTCCTTCATGACTTTTTATCCTCGATCTTAGCCCTTTCATATGTGCATCACTCCTTGATTGATGGGTCAATGAATCGAGCTGGAGACCTCGATCAAAGGTTGCATGTACGTATACCCCTCAATGACATCCATTTTTTGATTTGATCCTTCTTTGACCCCTTGAAACCTCAGATCCCTTTCCCAATGAGTAGAGTTCCGTGACAACGAGTCCCTTGTGGATTTGCATAACGTAATAGGAGGAGGAGAATTGATCCAATCCCTTGTCGGACCTCCGATAGATCTCTTCTTGCTCCCAACCATCCTACGATAGGTGAGCTCTTTTTTCTTTGTGTTTTGATTCATATTCTTGGCAGTAGTCTAAGTTAGCATTTTATTTCATTTAATTCCATCTTGTATTTAGTAAAATCAAAATCGAACCTTGTTGGAGCTTCGAGCTCCAGCCACTATTTATCATTGTCCTGCCCTCGTTCCGACCATACGAC
The DNA here is from genome assembly GCA_037367405.1 of Ottelia alismoides. Lineage (NCBI taxonomy): Eukaryota > Viridiplantae > Streptophyta > Magnoliopsida > Alismatales > Hydrocharitaceae > Ottelia > Ottelia alismoides. The sequence goes on from JAZKJV010011050.1 coordinate 369,711, forward strand.
TGCCCCCCATCTCCATCTCCTCTCACATCTCCATCCTTCGATCCACCCAGGCCCCCTCGATCTTCTTCAGACCAAGCGATCAAGATCTCCTCCTCTGCCTTTCATCGGAGAGCATCGCCCCGCTCCGCTCCAACTCTATTCGATGTCGAACGAGGTCGAGGTAGTTTACCCTCGATCTCTAACATTTTCTATGCAGGTCTGAGCCTCCATAATGAGGTTCACAGGTGCCTCCTTCATCGAGCAGCCAAGACCCCTTCAATGGGTCTTGATCATTTCTGAGGCTGTCAACAGATGCGTATCACTTTATGGAAGCTCCCGAGCATCTCAGCAACAAGGTGGAGAGCCAGAGGATGAAGCTTCATCGGATCAAAGCTTTGAAGAAACAGGGTTCTTCTTTGTTCTTTCAAGACACCTCTCCACCGTCTGATCGTGCATTTGTCCCAGATCCTGCATGCACCATTCGATGAAGTCGTCCATCACCATCAAATCCGATAATGGGATCTAATTGATGAATCTACATTTCATCATCTTTATTCTATCATTTTGTCATCAAAAACCCTAGCAAATGCGTGTAAATACCCTTAATTTCCGCATCTTAGCATCCATGCATGTGCATGTAATTAATGTATAAAACATTGTAATTAAAGCCAAAATTATAGAATAAATAAAAGAAAAAAATAATAAAATATTGTAAATATTTTATGACCCGAAACCCCGAGACCTAGGCATCTCGATGAATAGGTCGACAAGGAATAAAGTAGGGGGAGGTAAGTGCCAAAATACAATAAAAATACCTTTTATTTTATTCATTCTTTATTCATTTTGGGACCTATTTTTGGTTCCATATTTTATACTTCAAATAAAGAAACTTTGAACATGAAAGTTGTAGCTAATTTCATATAGAAAAATACAAAATTTATTTCACTCAAAAATAGTGTGCAAATAAAAAGTTATGGTCTGAATAAGATTCCAGAATCCCAACTTCCCAAACCTGTATCTTGCAAATAAAAATCGAAATGCACCAAACTCACCTTTAATTGTATATAGTGTAAAATAAACTATTTAATGAAGGTGGTTTCGTATTTTTCGGAGTTACGATTTGAAAGTTTAGTTTTGGACCCCTCTTGTATACTTGTACAGATTAAAATATTCATTTTATTATTTATTCATTATTTTTATAATTTCATATTTTTATAATTTTGTAAATATTATTTATAATATATGTGTACATTGAAATCAGAATAAAACTCAAAATAAAAAACAAAATAAAAAAACTTGTATGTAATATACATAGGTATAATACCTGTATACATACCTCCTTACTTACTATTCCTATTTTATTAAGTGTAAAAAATACTTCAGAAAAATAAAATAAAAATATATTTAAGTGTATAAAATTATTCTACAAATTTATAAAATAATAAACAAAAATAAATAAATTAAATAAACAAAATAAAAATAAAATATTAAAATATATAGTTGTATATACCTATATAGCCTATAAAAGACAATTCTTATTTTTACACCTCCTAATAAAAATCATAATAAAATACTTCATAAAATAATAAACAATTTTTATTTAATAATAAAAAATTAATTAATTCATTTCCTATTTTTTATCGAATTTACAAAACATTTTCCAGAAGTTTTTCCTGGTTGGTCCACGTGGACCAACCAGGCGCAAACCCTAGTTAACCCCGGTCAACTAGGCATCCTTCCCCCATGTGCGTCTTTCAGAGCCTTGTTTGACCCCAATTTCATGATTTTTTCGAGGAGTCCTCTTGCTCCAAATCACCCCACTTCCTTCATGACTTTTGTTCCTTGGGCAATGGTGATTCACGCCCTTAGATTTTCTTAGGCGTTGAATCACTGGTCTACCTCCGACACCTCGTTCTTCTCGCCTTGCCCGTCCCTTATATGCCACCTTCAACTTCATTTCGAATTTTGAACCCCTCAATCCCAAGCTAAGCTCCCCCTCTTGTGCCCGATCACTCCAGGAAGGTGACAGCTTCCTTCGGCGTGTCTCAGGCGGGTCGAGTAAAGCTCGAGGAGGCTCCAATCACCTCCGCCAACACCGCCGGCATTGAGGTACATCCCTCTGGCTCCGACCATCGAGGCAGTCTTCTTTATCCCTTTATTTCTCTTGCATTTTCTTCCCCTTAGTCTTAGGATCAAATCCCCCCACAAATCTTCCATTTTCATCTGTCGAATCATGCTCCATGTATACCTCACCGGCAGGGACGACCCTGAGGATCGTTTCGAGGTGCATAGGCCTAGGGCCCATCAACTTTAGGGGCCCATTTTAATATCCATACTCTACCAATTTTCGCACTCTTAAATTCCCAACAATGAAATGATGATTCTCCTTCCATATTATCTCAATAGGTAATGACATTTCTTGTTCCGATCATTCTCAAGTTATATCATCAAATCCTCTCTCTCTCATGAACCATCAAACCTCTGATTCCAAATGGACCAAGCCAAGATCTGAGTCCCCAATCCATCCTACCATTGCAATCATCATCCGACGACCGGTTCCAAACCAGCAAACCCCACTTTCTCTCACGAATCATAGGTTGTCTGTGGGCCTTTCCCCGTTGATATTTGCAGACTTGCAGTGCAGTGCAGCCTCGCGGCCCTTGTCAAGTTGTCGAGGCCCAGACATGAGTCGTACAAATCCCTATCAAGTTGTTTTCTCATTTGCCTTGTCGTTTTCCCCAAAGTTTCCCTTAGCATGGACATAACCATGTGTCATCCACATCCAAATCACATCTTCTTTCTTAAACTGACAGTCCTTGGAAAAAATGATAAATATGCAAAACATATTTCAGATGCAAGCGAAGGCGTTGATAGCTCCACATAAGCACCGACATGATATTGCAATCATCCTCAGTCATTTTTCTAAGCACATCATGCCATGCACTCTCTTGGTTTTCATTACACAAGGTGGACCCAAGCACCATTGCTACTAATGAAAGTTTTTTTATTTTCTTTTTTGCAATATCTTCACTAATTCCTTGTAATCTGATGGTACTATAGCAACCACTTGATGAAGAAGGCCCTTCGTATGGAAAGGCATACGACAGAAAGATATGCAAGCACTCCTTATCAGAAAGAATATCGAATGGATATGTTTTCACGAAGGCAGGTGTAAGTCCTCTGCTAATGTCCTCTCGGGATGCGATGATGACCTTGCTTCCATCACTCCCATATGTAAGAGGATCCCACAATTCCTTCCATCTTTTCAGTTTTCCACTCCAACAATCATTCAACACGATATAAAACCTTTTTCCCTCCAACTTAGAACATATCTTAGTCCTGTCCACTGTAGCTCGACAAGGATTTGATTTAGTTCATATCTTATTGTTTGATGCTCGGTGGCCATAAAAATCCATGTGTCTTTGTAAAATTTTATGAATTTTTTAATTTTATAAAATTGTATTATAATTTTTTATAAGGGCCCATGTTTTTTCTTTTGCCCAGGGCCCACGAAATGTCAGGGACGGCCCTGCTCGCCGGAGTGCACCTCCGACCGACCACCATACACCGCCGTCCACGCACCATCTCCACCTCCACGAGGTCCAGACAATTTGCCCTGGACCCTCTCACCCTTTCTTGCTGGTCAACGGGTCGTATCGAGCACCTGGGGGTCATTTCGACCCTCGCTGGAGACACACGAAGCCTCCCAGCTCCGTCGTCATCTCCGACTTCAAGGATTCAGATGAATTCGTGAAGAGGTGTACTGACTGTCAGAAGATGGGCACTTGCGGACAGAGAGACATGATGTCCATGCAGCCCATTCACTTTTGTGAGGTTTTTGATGTATGGGGGATTGATTTCATGGGCCTATTTCCTAAGAGTCAGGGGTTTGAGTACATTTTGCTCGCTGTAGATTATGTCAGCCGTTGGGTTGAGGCCATCCCCGCCCGAGACGCAGATGCTAAAACCGTATGCCGATTTTTGAGGAAAAATATCATTTCACGGTTCGGGGTGCCTAGAGTTCTAATTTCAGACGGGGGGTCTCATTTCATTAATGATAAAGTTAGGGCCCTTGCAGACGAGTTCGGCATTGACCATCGTGTTGCCACGCCATACCACCCTCGGACTAATGGTCTTGCCGAAGTATCGAATAGGGAGATTAAGACTATCTTACAGAAGGTTGTCTGCCCAGACCGAAAGGATTGGTCACAGCTTTTGGACTCGGTCTTGTGGGCCTATCGGACTTCCTTTAAGAATCCATTAGGGACATCTCCCTTTCATCTTGTCTATGGCAAGCCATGCCATCTGCCAGTGGAAATCAAGCATAAGTCATTCTGGGCAGTTATCGAGTTATATTAGATCCCGAGAGTATAGGAGAACAGAGGAGAGCAGAGTTGGCAGCCCTGGAGGAGTTGAGAGATACAACCTTTTCTAGCAGCCTACAGTATAAGGAAAAAGTGAAGACATGGCATGATTCTCATATCATCCATAAACAGTTTGAGCCCGATCAGCGTGTATGGTTGTTTGATTCTAGGCTGAAGTTATTTCCAGGGAAATTACAGAGTAAGTGGAAAGGCACGTATGTGGTCAGGAAGGTACATGACAATGGTAGCATTGACATATCCGAGTTGTCATCTTCCTCTACATTTCGTGTCAACGGTCAGCGCCTGAAACTATATCTAGACCATGATCCGCCCACCGTTGACGTTGCCTTCATTCTTCTGGTATGAGATGTGTTCTTTGACTCAGATCATTTGCAACTCCTACATGGTCATCACTTCCATCTTCTGCTGTATAGATCCATATGCCTATATCATTCTCTCATCTGTTGATATCTTTTCTTCTTATCTTATTTTCCTCTTCTATCTTCTGTATCTATCGAAAAGGTATCGCCCCTTTTTGTCAGATTTCTATACTTAGGACATACTTTGTCCTAAGTATAGGGGGGTGTGCACTCCGAGTGATTCTATTCTTTGATCCTCTCCATTGCCTCCTCTTCTTGTCTATACTTAGGGATATCTTACCCTAAGTATAGGGGGAGACAGTCCGAGTACGATCTGTTCATTCCCACCCTTGACCCTCCCTGCTTTGTGTACAGTCTGCTATACTTAGGATTATTTGATCCTACGTATATGGAGGACGATCAACTTCTCATTCATTTGTTTATTCATTTATTCTTTAGACTTTTCTATACTTAGTACGAGTTATGTCTTCTCTTTTCTCTCCGATCTATGAGGACATAGCTCAATCTAAGTATAGGGGGTCGTATATACTGTGTATATACTTTAGCCATAATCGTACTTTCGTATTTTCTTAATAATTATAGCTAATTATACTTATAAAATTCATTAAAACCTTAATAAAAAGATATTTCATTCCTCAAATTCTTTGTGTATTTACTGATTAATAAATCAGATGAAAATATTTTTTGCAAAATGTTTGAAAAATAGTTTGGAAATCTTCGTGAAAAATCTTTTGAAAATTATTTTGAAAACATTTTGTTACATGTTTTCAACCTTCGTAAAAACATTTTGATTGTAAAATTATTTTCTTTGTGTGAAATAAAATGTTTGAAAAATGATTTGCAAACGGTTTGAAAAATAGTTGCGAAAATATTTGAAAAATGTATTTATACTGTTTGGAAAACCTTTGCAAAATGAGTTTCAAATGGGTGTACATGTTTGTAAAAACTGTTTGTAAAAATTATTTTGGACTATAGTTTTCAAAATGGTTTGAAAAACCTTTGTCAAATAAGTTTGAGGAGTACATACATCTAACCAAAATTCACTATATATACTTATAAAATTGACCACCTACCCTGTAAATTCTTAAAATCCACTTCTTGTATATACAAGATGCATCTCCATGTAAATATTTGTACCCAGCTTTTAGCCAAAACCTTTTGTTTTCAAAAATCCCAAAAACATTTGCAAAAACTAAAATCCAAAAACATTTGAAAAACCTTTTTGAAAAATCTAAAAAATGCATGTGCATCATCTTTTCAAAAATCCATAAAAGTTCAAAATCTTTGAAAATTGCATCACAAAATATTTTCTGCATTCTGCATATCATTTGCATAACATGAGCACTTTTCAGATTGAGTTTGATAATTGAACAAGTCTAAGTAAAATCTGAAGATTGGAGCTTGGTTGGACCTTAAATCTACCTAATTAACAGGAACCTTATACGAATTGGAATTGAGGTACTTCAGGTCTAGTTGACTTTATTCTTTGAGGATCGCGGGACTTGGTTCAATGGATTCTTGACTGCTTAAGTAGAGTATTTCGGAGCACACACACGACTCTTGTTGATAATGACCTAACTTGGACACCTGCACTTTTCACTTGGCTCAACTCAGTTGGAGTGGTGAGGAGGTTGGATTTGCCGGTATGAGATGCACACTGGTGGAAACATTTGCCCTCCTTTAGGGAGGGAAGTGCACCCCAACTCGTCCAGTGATGATGAGTTTCGAGGATAGGAGATCGTGGGTTGCAATAAAGCTTCAAAAGAGGGATAGTCTACTGGCTCAAGAGGAAAAACTCCAGATGTAAATGCTGTTGTATATAGTATTTCAAAAAAAATTGCAAAAGCAAAAACTCCAAAAAAGTGGACAGGCCTATACAAAAAATAAAAATGCATGCCGGAGTGTACATATGTTGTAAAGTCAAATAAGCAAGCTTGAGCTTTAAAGTCAAATCATGTGAGCCTGCAACTAGATGACTTGACTACACTAGTCTTGCATCATAGGATAGGTAGCTATACTGGCTACCGTCCATTCTTCTCTTCACCCCCTCCTCTTGGGATGGTTGCCACTTGAACTTAGAAGGGAATACCCTGCTCCTTGAGGAATGAGTTGTTGGATTGGGGAATCTTTGGGTTAACATATTGGAGGTCAGTCTCTTTGTCATTTCAGTTGGGGAGAGCCACCGTCACTTACACTGTACGAGTCAGATTCATAGTCATAAGGGTTTGCGTATGAGTTGAAGTATTTCTGACCTGGCTATTGAGGAGACTTGAGCAGAGTTTTAGGATTCTTGAAGGCTGTTGGATTTCAAATCCGGTTCTCATTAAAGTTCCGCCTGCTCTAAATTCCAAAGGTCTAACTTAAGCTCCAAACTTTGATTTTATTAAGATAAGTTTTTAATCCAACTTCTTCTTTTTCTTTTCTTTCTTTTTCTTTCTGTACTTATTGCATAAGTGTTTGCTATGGACTAGCAAAGGTAAAGTATAGGGGGATGATGAATCCACATTTCATCATCTTTATTCTATCATTTTGGCATCAAAAACCCTAGCAAATGCGTGTAAATACCCTTAATTTCTGCATCTTAGCATCCATGCATGTGCATGTAATTAATGTATAAAACATTGTAATTAAATCCAAAATTATAGAATAAATAAAAGAAAAGAAAAAGAATAAAATATTGTAAATATTTTATGACCCGAAACCCCGAGACCTAGGCATCTCGATGAATAGGTTGACAAGGAATAAAGTAGGGGGAGATAAGGGCCAAAATACAATAAAAATACCATTTATTTTATTCATTCTTTATTCATTTTGGGACCTATTTTTGGTTCCACTTTTTATACTTCAAATAAAGAAGCTTTGAACACGAAAGTTGTAGCTAATTTCATATAGAAAAATACAAAATTGATTTACCTCAAAAATAATGTAAAAATAAAAAGTTATGGTATGAATAAGATTTTAGAATCCCAACTTCCCAGACCTGTATCTTGCAAATAAACACTCGAAATGTGCCAAACTTACCTTTAATTGTATATAGTGTAAAATAAACTATTTAATGAAGGTGGTTTCATATTTTTTGGAGTTACGGTTTGAAAGTTGAGTTGGACCCCTCTTGTATACCTGTACAGATTAAAATATTCATTTTATTATTTATTCATTATTTTTATAATTTCATATTTTTATAATTTCGTAAATATTATTTATAATATATGTGTACATCAAAATCAGAATAAAACTCAAAATAAAATACAAAATAAGAAAACTTGTATGTAATATACATAGATATAATACCTGTATACATACCTCCATACTTACTATTCCTATTTTATTAAGTGTACAAAATACTTCAAAAAACTAAAATAAAAATATATTTAAGTGTATAAAAGTATTCTACAAATTTATAAAATAATAAACAAAAATAAATAAATTAAATAAACAAAATAAAAATAAAATATCAAAATATATAGTTGTATATACCTATATAGCCTATAAAAGGCCATTCTTATTTTTACACCTCCTAAAAATAATTAAAAATCATAATAAAATACCGCATAAAATAATAAACATTTTTTCTTTAATATATAAAAATCAATTAATTCATTTCCTATTTTTAATCGAATTTACAAAACATTTTCCAGGGGTTTTTCCTGGTTGGTCCGCATGGACCAACTAGGCGCAAACCCTAGTTGACCCCGGTCAACTAGGCGTCCTTCCCCCATGTGCGTCTGTCAGAGCCTTGTTTGACCCTAATTTCACGATTTTTTCGAGGAGTCCTCTTGCACCAAATCACCCCACTTCCTTCATGACTTTTGTTCCTTGGGCAATGGTGATTCACGCCCTTAGCTTTTCTTGGGCGTTGAATCACTGGTCTACCTCCAACACCTTGTTCTTCTCGCCTTGCCCGTCAACCCCTTAGATGCCACCTTCAACTTCAATTCGAATTTTAAACCCCTCAATCCCAAGCTAAGCTCCCCCTCTTGTGCCCGATCACTCCAAGAAGGTGACAGCTTCCTTCGACGTGTCTAAAGCAGGTCGAGCGAAGCTCGAGGAGGCTCCAATCACCTCCGCCAACACCGCCGGCGTTGAGGTACATCCCTCTGGCTCCTGCCATCGAGGCAGTCTTCTTTATCCCTTTATTTCTCTTGTATTTTCTTCCCCTTAGTCTTAGGATCAAATCCCCCCACAAATCTTCCATTTTCATCCGTCGAATCACGCTCCACGTATACCTCGCCGGAGTGCACCTCCGCCAACCACATTACACCGCCGTCCACGCACCATCTCCACCTCCGCAGGGTCCAGGCAATTTGCCCGGGACCCTCTCACCCTTTCTTGCATGTCAACGGGTCGTATCGAGCGCCTGGGGGTCATTTTGACCCTCGCCGGAGACACACGAAGCCTCCCAGCTCCGCCGTCGTCTCCAGCGAGCCTCGGCCGTTGCCGAGGTGTTTTGGACCTCTCAGGAGATAGAGGAAGACCGCAGGAGTCACCCGGACCATTTTGAGCATTCCAGATCGTCGGAGCACGGAGATCGAGCTCGGGGAAGCTCGCCTAGCCGGCGTTCTTCCCCGTTCTTCCTCCGCGCCTCCCCACCGTTGGATCGGGCCGCTCCTCCAGGTTGAACAATCGTCGTTGGATCGCTAGCTTTAGGTATTTTGCGGTCTCTTCCCTGGGCATTTTTGTATTTTTATTTAGTCCTTAAACTTTCATCTGTCGTTCAAATATTTTTGTAATATTTACACTCAAACCCCCGTACTTTCCATTATTGCAAATAGGTCCTCGGCCACGTCACCTTACGTGACCAGTACACGTGAGGTGCGGGGTATTTTACAGAGGGACCCTCACGGGTTTTGAGATTTCATTTCAGTCCAGGAATTTTGATATTAAGTGTAAAACTTTTGGATATTTTGCATGTGAGCCCCTAGGATTTTTGGAAAGTACATTGAGGTCCCTCCCAGGCGCGTGCTAGTCACGCGCAGGGGTTGGGTTATTTGCAGGAGTGCCCTCGCAGTTTCTAATATTTGTATTTAGTCCTAGAACGTTTTAACATGTTGTAAACTTTCGTGAAAATTGCACTTTGGCCCCTGGATGTTTGCTTATTTGGACTTATGCCCTTGCTAGTAGTGTAGTTTCTTGATGTTGTATCTATTTATTTCATACATCTATAAATTGCTAAAAATCACCAAAAAATTAGATTAAGCTCTTGTTTGCTTGCTCATTCACGCATATTTTTGCATTGCATTTTTATTGCATTTTCATATTTATTAAAAATAAAAAACATGCATTTTCAGTACTGTTTGCATTAGAAAATCCATAAAAAGTATAAAAACGTTTTGAAAAATTACAAAAAAAATTATATTTTACTTGTCTTATCATATTTTAATGTCAATCCAAAAATCATTAAAAATTTCAAAACAAAAATCTTAAAAATTAGATAACTCCTAAAAACTTCATAAAAATCTAAAAATTTCTAGAAAAATCCTAAAAATAAAAACTCAGTTTCTGTAGTTTCTTTATTTCATTGCCTTTATTTTAAAATTAATTTGAGGAATTTTGGATACTGTTTGCTATTTTTATCCCTCATTTTAATTTCGATCAGTAGCAGAGTTCACTGTTTTCTTATATTTTGACTTTTAAAAATACCAAAAACATTTAGAAAAATCTCCAAAAATCACAAAAACATCAACAATATAAAAAGACCAAAAACATTTATTTTCCTAATTTTTGAGCATTTTTCTTCATTTTTATAAATACCTTATCCTCTCTTTTCTTATATTGTATATATAATCTATTATTGAAAAAGAAAATATAAAAAAATATAAAATATAAAAAAAATACAAAATCAGAAAATAAAAACCAAAATATAAAAAGATAAAATCAAATTAAAAAAATAATATAAAATTAAAAACCCAAAAAAAGTTGCATACTTGTAGACACTTAATCACATTCACATTTTTGAACTTGCTTGATCTATCCTGTGTGCTCCATGTGTTCGACCTCTACATACTTACACCTATACATCTTTCATGTAGAGTTAATAATAAATTTTAACTCCCCTTTTGCTTGTCATTATTTTATTTCATATTGTGGGTTAATTGTTGATTTAAATCCGGATCTTGAGTGGTCACCACATCGACTGTGTTCCCGCCTTGTGTGGAATACACGACCGCTCGACTCTCGGGTTTATCACTAATCCAGCTTGTCCAACGCAAACCGGTATCGAGCTATATGAACCGTCCATGTGGTTAAGAGGTGCATAGGAGTTGTGGGTCAATGCATGTGGAGGTAATTTTACTTGTATCTCCTTACCTTTTGTATTTATTTTTTAGCCCATAAACATTCATATGTAGTTCAAAAGTTTTTGTAATATTTACATTTGGACCCCCACAATTCTTTTATGTACATTTAGGTCCTCTACAAAGTCACCTCATGTGCGCATACAAATGAGGCGGTGAGGTATTTTCAGAGGACTCCCTTCGAGTATGTGTAGTTATTTCTAGTCCTAGAACTTTGATATTAATTGTTATATTTTATGAAAAATTTACATCTAAGACCCTAACATTTTGGAATATTACAAAAATACCCTATTAGTATTGTACTTTTTGCTTTTATTTTCATTAAATGTTTTGTATGATCTAAAAAACAAGTACAAGAGGTTGTGGATACACCTCTTGATACTGGGATTCGTAAACAACCAATGAGGGACGATCATAATCAAGTTTACAAGTCCTTTTCAGATGGAAGATTTCGTGAACGGTAATTGAGTCGATTATTCGGGGCGCTCCGTCATTATCGTGGGACCTTCCCTTTCATTACACTAATGTGGATTAGCTCGAGAAATAGCAATAGCTCTTTTCCAGCGATTTGTAATTCGTGTTCTAATCAAACAATATATTGCTTCATATTGCTAAAAGGAGAAAAAGCTTGTTCAAAAAATTGGGTATGGGAAAGACTTCAAGAAGTTATGCAGGGGCATCCTGTATTGCTGAATAGAGCACCCACCCAACATAGATTTAGAATACAAGAATTCCAACTTGGAGGGATGCATTATTTATTTACACCCACTAGAGGCCTGCTATTTAATTTGATCACATATATTTATGTGGAGGCTTTTTATTCTATTTTTCTAATTATTAAAAATAAAAAAATAAAGCATGTATTGCTTGTTTTCTTTTGAAAATACTAAAAATATAAGACCACTTTTAAAAATCCCAACAAGTTAAGGTATCCTTATTATTATTATATTTTGCAATTCCATGTAAAAATTGCAAAATAAAAAACTAAAAATTAAAAAAAACTCAAAACCTTATAAAAATCATCAAAAAATATTTAAAAATAAAAAATATTTATATTTGTGTTTGATTTTTTTACATTATATATTAATTATTAAAAGTTTCGAAAGTTTTTGAGATGTTTATCCGTTTTAAATTCCGAAATAATTGGGCCTAGTAACATAAGACCCTATTTTGACATTTTTAATCAATTCGAAATACAAAAAAATAGCAAAAAATATAAGAAAATTCACACAAACAGAGGAAATATTAAAAACACAAAAGTAGTTTATTTTATAATTTTTGACTATAAATATAAAGTTATTTACAATTATAAGATCTTAGATATAGCTTATATATATTATCATATATTACTTATAATTATTGTTGTTATTTGTAAATCCCTATAAAAATGTAAAACCCTTAAAAAAGTTGTACTTTATTAAATTTTATATATTTTTATTTATATAGCATATATAGTGCTTATGTTATATATATACACTTATTGTACCTTTATATACTAAGAAGAGAATTAAAATTAGAAAAAAATATAAAAAGAAAATTTAAAAATTAAAAATCCAAAAAATATATAAAATATTAAAACCCCATAAAAATTAGAAAAGCTATAAAACACAAAAAATATTTGTTGATTTTCTTCATAGTTTGTCAATTTTTGTGGCTATCTTCGTTTCTCCTCTGTGGTTCAACCCCTACATTTGTGTATTATACACATTATTTATAGGGTATACTAAATTTTAGCTCACTTGTATTTATTGCTTCATCATCATCGTGGAATAACTATTGATGAGGGATTGAGATACGATCCGAGTACTGTGAGAGCGATCGGCACAACTATTGCCGGACTCGACTTGTCGAGCACCACAGACCCTCCAAGAACGGACATTAGACACCTCAATTTTAGCATTCATCAAAAGGCACCATTGCCGGGAAACAATGCTTGGGATAGATTTCGTGTACCTTATTTTTTCTTCCATTTTTTGTTTTATTTTCCCTTTATTCAAGAAATTGTTTATATGTGCTAATACATCTTTATTTGTTAATTTTCTTGGGAGGGACCTCGTAATGAAGGTAACTTCTTAGGAAGTTGGTGCACCTGAGATGCGAGGAGACTGACTCTTCTTCCTTTGAGCTAATTGGGGAGATCAAGAGAGAGAGAGAGAGCATATATTAATGTAGAATTTTTATCTTATTTTTGTGAGAAAGAGACAATCATTTTATTTCTTATTATTAACTTGTAATAATACAAGTGGACACTCAGGACTCTCGGCCTATTTTACAAACTGATTGTACACTTGGAGGCTCGCTTGATTTTTTTAGCATTTTCACCGCCTTCTGCATTTTATCATCCCTAATTTCCCTTTATTTTCTTTTGTTTCTCATGATTTGTGCTTTCCGCCTTTGTTTTTATTTGTTTTCTATGATTGAGCCCATAGATTTTTAGGATTTCTTGATCGAGTAATTTGACTTAAAAAGTACGCATGAATTATTCCCTCTTCTAAGTGCTCATTTAGACTTTTAAATCAAATTGAAAATTAACTTTTTTGTAGGCAATTGAACTTGTTAGTCACATTGATTAGTAAGTGTTAATTTGTAGTTACTTTTAATCTTTTCATTAAATATTAAATTATTCAATTGCTTGTTCAAAATACTAAACATCAAAGTGAAACTAAACGTTAAAATTATATTTAATTGTATTTTTTAAAAAAATTGCTTGACTAAATCACTGAGGATTTATCTTCATGCCTTGATAAATTCTGGAGGGTTTCTTTGTGATTAATACACGATTGTATTGTATATTTACTTTAATTGTGTTTTTCATAACGTTGCTTTCATATACTTTAAGTGCATAAAGAATTGTGTTAAGAATCTGCATTGATGTGAACTGTGTGTATGCTCAACATAATCATCCTTTAAATCTTCTCTTAAAAATATTTGACATTTAAAGATTGTTCATCAAATCGCATGTGTCCTTATGTTCGACCCCGGACTTCCCAGGTTTTAAAATTAGTATGAATCCTCCTTGCGGAGATATTTCATTCGGCTCTACATGATACGCTAATTGTCCATGCTTCAACGGATATGCATTTAGCGGTTCATTAGATGGCACCGTTGCCAGGGACATGTCACATTTTGTGATGATTTTTAGGTCCGAATATTTATTTAGTGATTTTGAGGTTAATTATTTTGAGTTTGTGTTGTATATGTTGTTCAATTTGTGATTTGTTATTTTTACTTAATTAATTACTTTGAATCTCTCTAGAATTTTCTAATTATTTCTTATTTTGTGGTAGGCTTGTGGAGTCGATGATTTTCAGAGTACCATGAAGGCAAGGAGATTGGAGTTGCTTGCTGGAGAGACCATGAAGAGAATCATTTAGTAGAGATTATTTAAATTATTTGAGTCCATTATTGTCACATTACAAATATTTGTAACTTAAATTGCCTATTTACAGTGGCTCTGAATTGAGATCTCGCATGTGTAATGAAGGCCTGTTTAAATTTATTTCTTCTATGTGGTGGTTGTGTCGAGAGTGGTTCTCAACTTGAGAACGTTTTAAAATCAAGCATTACTCCAAATTAGACACATAATAGGTCCTTTTCCTTGATCTATCTCGTAGTTTAGGACACACACCAAATTCTCATAAGATTCACAATTGCAAAAATCTTAAGAGATTCATAGACGCACATAGCATACGTTCTACTTAGGCAATTAAATTGATTTCTTTATCTCTAATAGAACTGCTACTTAGGTATGAATTTTTGACTTGCAACATGTAGCTAGATTTACATATTCAGTCTATGCATCCACATGGAGAGTGTTGGGAAGTGATGTAAGTATTTCTAAATGACTGCATGCATCATTGATTTCCGGTTGCATTCCGTTTTTCCCTTTCTCCCTCAGTTTTTACCAAATTAAGGAAAGGAAAAGGGGATTGTACATTAGGTGATATGTGTGGTCGCATAATTCAAAGTGATAACCTAACTCTTAAAAAATGGGACTGAATTAATGCAAGTTGACCAAATTAAACTGGAATAAAATAAACCATGTATTACCAGCAGTAAAACCCTCATTGATTGCAGGTACTTACTTCCTGACAGAGTGTGTAAGGATGTAGCCCCTAAGGAATAGAGCCAAAATCTCTGGACTTGTTCCCTAAGCACTTGGACTCACTTTTAGGGTCATGTTATTGCTGCAAGCACATGCCTCAGACCATTAGAAGAAGTAATCATGTTCCTGTTGGCGTGTCTTGCCGGCTTGAACTTGAGTTACCTTAAGGCACTACACCTGTGAGATTGTATAAGATTGTTTGACTCACTAAACTAAAATTGAAAAGATACTAAGTCCATCATCCTCATCCTTCAGTGTTGAGATTGTGAATCAATTCACAGGGGTTTGCATTGATTGTATTGTGTGAGTAACTCCGCATATTCGCATGCCCAGTAGTACTAGATCTTTTTTGTATCGAGTGTGCTCTAGTTCCCTATCTCTTGAATACGAAGATGGATAATTGATCACATATTTACTCAGATTTTGTGAGCTTGTCGTTGAACTGTCCAAATATCTATCTTCACTGGTCCAGTCCCCTTCTTCCTCTTCTTTAACTGGACCATCCCAGTTTAGAAATAACTCTTTTTCCAAACCGGTGTGTCATGATTCCCTCATTGGGGGTGGTTATATCTCAATCAACCATTTTTCTTCTCTACTCACTGAGGAATATCATTACCTTGGTAAGATCAATTCGATCTTGTTATCTTCATTTAGATCTCATTCCAATCCTTTCTTTGATGAATGTGGCGAAGTTACAGAAGAGATGCCTCTTGAGAAACATAATGGAGAGAGGAAGAACAAGAGGACTGATGAATCCACATTTCATCATCTTTATTCTATCATTTTGGCACCAAAAACCCTAGCAAATGCCTGTAAATAGCCTTAAATAGAGCATCTTAGCATTCATGCATGTGCATCCAATTAGTGTGTAAAATACTGCAATTAAAGCCAAAATTATAGAATAAATAAAAGAAAAGAAAAAGAATAAAATATTGTAAATATTTTATGACCCAAAACCTCGAGACCTAGGCATCTTGATGAATAGGTCGACCAGGAATAAAGTAGGGGGAGATAAGGGTCAAATACCTATATTATTCTATTCATTCTTTACTCATTTTGGGCCTATTTTTTGGTTCCACTTTTTATACCTCAAATAAAGAAACTTTGTAAATGAAAGTTGTAGATAATTTAATAAAGAAAAATACAAAATCGATTTCACTGAAAAATAATGTACATATAATAAGTTATGGTCTGAATAAGATTCCAAAACTCCAACTTCCCAGACCCGTATCTTGCAAATAAAAACTCGAAATGTACCAAACTCACCTTTAATTGTATATAGCATAAAATAATCTATTTAATGGAGGTGGTTTCGTATTTGTCGGAGTTACGGTTTGAAAGTTGAGTTTTGGACCCCTATTGTATACTTGTACTGATTAAAATATTCCATTTATTATTTATTCATTATTTTTTATAATTTTATATTTTTATAATTTTGTAATTAATATGTATAATAATTATGTACATTAAAATCAGAATAAAAACCTAAATCAAATACAAAATAAAAATACTTGTATATTAGATACATAGATACAATACCTCTATGTATGCCTATAAAACTCATACTTTTATTTTATTTAATCCACAAAATACTTCAAAAAAATAAAATAAAAATATAATTACGTGTACGAAAGTATTTTATAATTTTATAAAATAATACACAAAAATAAATAAGTTAAATAAATAAAATAAAAATAAAATGCTTAAATATATAGGTATTATACCTATAAGGGGCATAAAAGTGAACTGGTAAAAGTAAACCTCAGAAAAATAATTAAAAATCATGATAAAATTCTTTACAAAATTTTAAACATTTTTTGACCTAAAAATAAATCAATCGTTTTATATTTTTTATTGATTTAATAAGGCATTTCCAGGAGGTTTTTCCTGGTTGGTCCACGTGGACCAACCAGGTGGTCGGGCTCGTTGACCGAGGTCAACAGCCTGACCTTCCTCCTGGAATGCGTCAGAATAGGGTTTGACCCCTGCGTTCACCCAATTTTCGAGGCCACTCCATTGCTTATTTCATGATGGCGTCTTCTACGAAGTTGTTCCTAGATCATCGATGAATCACGCCGAGAGGTTTTTTCGACCTTAGGGTCGTTGAATCGACTGATGCACCTCGGTCTTCGAGCCCTCTCAACAATTGTTCAAAACCGACCCCCTCACTTTCCTCTTTCCTTTGAACCGCAATTCCCACAGATCTTCCCCCCTAGTCGAGCTCAAGGTACATGGAGGTGACAGCTCCAAGTTTTGGGCTTCAACGTGGCTGAGTAGCACTTGATCTGAGCGTGTTCCACACCTCTGGCGAGCTTCGCCATAGAGGTATTTACCCTCTGGCTCCGGCCATCGAGACCGTTTCTTCGCTTCTTTTTATTCTCATTACGTTCCTGGTAGTCTTAGGTTCATTCAGACCTTCCTTTCTCGTCAAACCAACCATCTAATCACCTCATTGATCACCTCGCCGGAGCGCAACTCCAGCGAGTACCCATCTCGCAGTTCCCCCCCATTTGGAGAGCCACTGGAGGTCGAGGCATTTTGCCCTCGACCTCCGTAACATTTCTCTGTGCAGGTCCTGAAGCTTGAAGCACCTGGGAGCAATTTTGAAGGCCGGCCGAGGTACCTGGAGCACCGTGGCTCCGCCGACCTCGCGCCGCCTCTCCGAGCTTCATCGGACGTTTTTGCCGCCCCCAGCCTCTGGAGGAGGGCTAGGGGATCCCGCTGAGCCATTTTCAGCTCGCGATAGTGCCCGAGGAGGAAGGAGGAGATCAGGGAAGCTCGCAGGTGGCGAGTTCTTCCCTGTTCTTCGTCATCGTCCGTCAGCCGTTCGATCATCGGCCCAGCCCAGATCCACCACCAGCCATTGGATCTTCGAGAACCTCAACCGTCAGATCTGTCGAGATCCATCTAATCCCGGACGTCCATCGCCGGACCGTCATCGAGCCACGCCGTGCCGCCACGTGGCAAGTGGCTTAGCCTCCACCGTCGGATCGTCCCAGTGAGGGTATTTTGCGTTTGAACCCTCGCTATTTTTGTAATTTAGTTTTAGTCCCAAAACTTTTGTTAGTAGTTTAAATATTTTGTAAATCTTGCAAGCAGACCCTTAGACTTTAAATATTTGCATATAGGTCCTCCGCCACGTCACCTCACGTGACCTGTTCACGTGAGGTGTGCGCATTTTGCGAGGAGGCCCTCGGGTCTTTTATTATTTGGTCTCAACCCAAGGAATATTATATTCAGTGTTAAATTTTTAGAGAAATTGCATGTAAGCCCTTGGATTTTGTAGAAATTACTTTTCAGTCCCTGCCAAGCGCGTGCAAGTCACGCGCCCTGGTGGGTATTTTGCGCTGACACCCCTGCGGCTTTTGTAATTTTTGTTTGGTACTGGAAATTAAATATTCAGTTCAATATTTTGTGGAAAATTGCATGTATGCCCCTGAATGTTCTGATAATTGCACTTATACCCCTGCCAGGCTGTGATATTTTTATGAACTTGTAGCATTTATTTGAAGCTCCATTTTAATTCCAAAAATTCTCAAAAATTAAACTTAAGCTCATGTGTGCTTGGACTTTAACGCTATATTTTTAGTTTTTGATTTTATTGCTTTTTAATATTTATTAAAAATCAAAAACATGCTTTTTGCCTACTATCTAGCTTAGAAAATACCAAAAAATATTAAAATGCATTAAAAAATTCCAAAAAAATTACCTACTGTGTATTTTAACCTATTTTAGTGTCAGTCCAAAAATCACTAAAAATCTCAAGAGAAAAACCTTAAAACTTTAATAATGCATAAAACTTCAAAAAAATTGTAAAATCAAAGAAAACTCAGAAAAATACAAACTCAGCTCCTGTTTGTTCTATATTTTATTATATTTATTTGAAAATTAGTTTGGGAAAGTTTTGTGGCTGTTTGCTATTTTTAATTCCCATTTTTACCCCCAGCCAGTAGCTTGTTCACTGTTTTGGTTCATTTTGCTATTTAAAAATACCAAAAAACACTTTGAAAAATACCCAAAAATCACAAAAATAGTAAAAATTATAAAAATATCAAAAAGATTTTATTTCTGAATTTTTGGATATTTTTGCATATTTTTATTAATATTCTATCTTCTCTTTTATTACATTGTGTTTATATTCCAATATTGAAAAAGAAAAAAATATAAAATATAAAATTATAAAAATCAGAAAATTAAAAATCAAAATATAAAATTAAAAATTAAATAATTTTTTTTAAAAAAATTCTAAAACTCACAAAAATTCTTTGTTTGCATAGTGTAGACACACTTCACACTCACACACTCACATACTTGTGCTTCTACCCTGTTTGCTGCCTGTGTTCGAACTCTCTGCATACTTGTCCTATACATCTTTTGTGCAGCGTTAAAAATAAATTTTAACTCCACATTTATTTCTAATTGTTGATCTATAGTGTGGGTTAATTGTTGAATTTAGCCGAGATTTAGTGTGGTCAACACACCGGCTTTGTGTGGAACTTACGACCATCGAATCTTGGCTAAATCAAGGACCCAATGCGTGTAGCATTGGCCAGAATAGCATAATCATAGTAGAATCAAGCACCTATGAGAGTACAACTTGGCCAGTTACAGTTGGGTAGAGATGCACCAATGGATGCGGCATGCAATCTGGGCTATATCAGATGGCTAATTGGCTGAGCCCAGTTAACCTGAAGTTGAATACAAGTTGAATTTGCAGTTTCTTAGTATGTTGTCACATTTCCAAGGGAATGCACACGATGAACCATACACATTCCTTAGGTACTTTGAGTTGGTCTGTACTAACCTTAGGCATCTTAGGGTTAGCCAAGACTACATTAGGCTCAAAGCCCATTCTTTTGCCTTAAAGGGTAAAGGTGGATTACTAGATGAAGAACCTGAGGATAGTTGTAACTACCTTTGTGCACTTCACATACCTCTTCTTGAAGAAGGTCTACCCTTTGAGTAGAACTAACTTGATATGTTGACGCATCACGAGTTTCTCCCAACTTCCTCATGAAGCCTTCTGTGATAAATGGGAGATATTCAAAGATCTCTTACAGAAGCGTCCTTGTCACGGCTTATAGTCTACCATCCTAGTTCAATCAATATATTGCGATCTACATCCTGAGGTGTAGGGTTTGGTTAGTGTTGATTGTGGAGGCAGCTATACTTTACGAGGAGCAGACACCATTTGGAAGGTATTTGAGCGGATGGCCGAGACGAGTATAGAACAAACCGTGAGTAGAGCTCTGCTAGAGATCCCCATTCCATTCATTCAGTGGGGAGTGAAGGCTATAGTGGATCCTTTAGACATAATCATCATAGCATATAAACTCACAGTGGTTGAGAGGATTGATAGGCAGATGGATGAGTTGGACAAAAACTTATCCAAACTGTCTAAGCAAATGGAGAAGCATTTTGAAAAGGTTTCCAAGATGAGGGTACCTGTTGTTACTACACCATATTCAGGAGCAATAGATGTCAGGGCCACCGCAATCGCGGGTTGAGGACCAGCCTGTAGCCCGTTCCTGCCAACAACAACACCATCTGTAGACACGGTTACTGAGGAGCCTTCCCAGGTGTGGAGGTAAATGGTGTGTGGTACATCAATGACCATGCCAGGCAAGGGGGTTCTGGGGATCGGTTCTCCTACAAACGTCCCCAGACCTTTTACAACATATCATTTACTCCACCTCTTACAACACCACAGAGTTCTGGAGTCATTCCTTACAAGGCATAGAGCCAACAACAACAGTACATGCGTTAGCAGATGTACCAGTCAGGCCAGCATGGCCCACATGTTCAACATCACACCCAACAACAACATTCCTATGGCCATCGGGGTGAATCTTCGCGTTCTTCTTTGCCTTCTTCTTTACAGTCGCAACATTAATCTTCAGGTCCCTGATGAATCTCCGTTTCATCATCTTTCTTCATCATTTTGGCCTTAAAAACCCTATTAAATGCATGTAAATACCCTTAATTTAGGCATTTTAACATTCATGCATCATGCGTAAATAGTGTAAAAATACAGGTTTTAATGCCAAAATTATAGAATAAAGAAAGAAAAAAAATAAAATATCATAGATATTTTATGATTTAAACCTCGAGACCTAGGCATCTTGATGACTAGGTCGACAAGGAATAAAGCAGGTGGAGATAAGGACCAAAATACAATAAAAATCCCATTTATTTGATTCTTTTTCATTCATTTTTGGACCTATTTTTAGTTCCACTTTTTATACTCCAAATAAAGAAACTTTGAACGTGAAAGTTGTTGATAATAAAATATAGAAAAATACAAAATTAAATTCATGTAAAAATAATATACACTGTACAAAATATAGTCTAAATAAGTTTCCAAAATCATAACTTTCCAGGCCCATATCTCTCAAATAAAAACTCAAAATATATCAAAACTTTAATTGTATATAACTTTCAATAAGCTATTTAATGAAGTTGATTTCATATTTTTTGGAGTTACGGTGTGAAAGTTAGGTTTTGGACCCCTATTGTATATTTATAACGATTAAAATATTCATTTTATTTATTATTCTTTATTTTTATAATTTCATATTTTTTATGATTTTGTAAGTATTATTTATAATAAATGTACATATTAAAACATGAATAAAAACATAAATAAGTCATCAAAATAAAATATGTATAGAAAAGACATAGATGAATTGCACATATCTATACATATATAAATAATACATCTATTTATTTAATTGTATATATCATATCAGAAAAATAAAACAAAAATGTATTTAAGCATATAAAATTAAGTTATAAATATATAAATTAATAAATTAAATTAATAAAATTAAAAATAAAAAAAATAAAAATAAAAAGACTAAAATATATAGATGAGTATACCTATATATAGCCCTCAAAAGGAACTTGTAATTATAAACTTAAAAAAATAAATAAAAATCATAATAAAATACTTTAAAAAATAATAAATATTTTTTTATTTTATAATATAAAATTAATAAAATCATTTATTTTTTTAAATTGAATTTCTAAATATGTTCTCCAGGATTTTTTCTAGTTCGTCCACGATGACTAACCATATTATCTTGTTAGTTGACCTCGGTCAACTCTCTGACCGAGGTCTGCTATTGTTTGACACCTCGTTTTTACCCATTTTCTCGGATTCTTCGAGGACAACTCTTTCACCCTTTCATGTCGAGTCTTTCGTGACTTTAGCTCTTCGTCCATTGGTCTTAAACACCCTATGTTTACATCAGGGATTGCGTCGCCAATTCGCTTGATTTTCTTTGATTTAGGAGCCCTGCCAACCACCTTGTATATATAGTCCCTTCTTCTTCCCTTCAATCTTTGAACCCCTTTGACTGAGTTTCTCCTCCCCCTCTTACGTGTTGTGGATAGAGGAGAGTAACAGCCTCCTCTCCATTCCTTTTGCGGCGGAGATGGGCAAGGTCGGTGACGGGTTCCTCCACCTCTGATGAGTCACCGTCGTCGAGGTATTCTTCGTGGCTCCGGGCATTGAGGTTTGCCTTCTATTGCATTTCCATCTTAGATTAGCCCTTAGGTCTTTTTATTATATTTATTTTACGCTTTAACCGTTCGTGTTAGCTATACCTTGCACCTTCAAAGTTCGCCGGAGCTTGGCCTCCGGCGAACCTCCATTGCATTTTTCCTTGTTGACCGACCCATCCACCGCCGCCACCTTCTTCCCTTTCACCCATTTTGCAATCCACCTCCTCTCATTCAACAAGATCCACCGTGGTTCTGTACCACAGTACTTCTTCTCCCCCTTCATCGGAGCACCGTCGCTCCCTTTCACCAGTACACCCACCTTTACCAATAAAGCCTCAGGTTCCTTTTTTTCTTGTATTAACAGCCCTGTATGACTTGGAGGCCAAACGACCCTGGAGGGGTCGGTTTTAAAGGACTTTAAGCACCTGGAGCGCCCCATCTTCTCTGGCTTCGCCTGACTTCACCGGCGCTCCAGGCGCCCTTTGGAGGCCACCCCCTGAAGAGGAGGAGTCCGGGCTCCATTTTGCCCCAGCTTTGACACCTCCAGGTGGCCAGAGTGGCGTTGGAAGGATGTTTGAAACTCAACCCAGCTGAGTTCTTGAGCTGTTCTTCCAGCCCATCTCTACGCCATCTTATCTTCACGCCTCCATAGGACGAGCAACAACTGTCGGATGTGCCATCGTCTCGGTCGTTGATTTCTATCGGATGATCTAATATGGGGCACACGAATCGAACCAGTATCGGTGTACCTGAGCTCAACATGTGTCAAGTGGCTCATTAGCCACCATCGGATCGTGCCCCACGCTAGGTATTTTGCACCTTTACCCAGCGTCTTTTTGTATTTAATAATTTGTCTAGAAGCTTTCAATTGTTGTTTATTATATTTTGTACTATATGTAAAAACCTCTCTGGACTTTACATTTTGCATTTTGGTCCTCGCCACGTCACCTCACATGACGCTTCACGTGAGGGGCATTTTTCATCGGGGCCCCGTGTTTCTTGGTATCTATATTCAGTGCTAAAACTTTTAAATTAAGTTGTAACTTTTTGGAACAATTGCAAAAGAGACCTCAAACTTTTTGGTAATTGAGCTCACGTGTGCGTACACGTGAGCTTGCGTATTTTGCAAGGAGGCCCCTAAAGCTTTAGTTATTTCATATTAGTGTTGGAAATTTTTGTATGCGTTATAATTTTTATGAAAATTGCACTTTTGTCCCTTGATCTTTCTATTAATTAGTTTATGCCCATGCTAGTAGTGTAGTTTGTCTTTGTTGTCTCTATTTATTTCATGTAGCACTTTAACTCGAAAATATCTCAAAAAATAGGTGTTTGATCTTGATTTGCATCTAATTTCATGCCATATTTTAATTTGCAATTTGGAACATTTTATTATTTAATAAAAATAAAGAATAGTCTTTTTATCCTTGTTTGCATTAGAAATACGTAAACATATAAAACCTTTTTGAAAAATTCTAAATATATATTTTGAATTTATTTACTTATTCTGCAATTCCAGACAAAAAAACACTAAAAATATAAAAGAAACTTCAAAAATAGGTAAACTCTAAAAACCTTCATAAAATTTTAAAAATCCATAAAAAATCCAAAAATGGTATTTTCTATTTCTATTTGTCTATATTATTTAATTTATTTAAAAATAATTTGGAGAATTTGTGCTACTTTTTAATATTTTCCATCTCCATTTTAAATTCAGATATTTATTTAAACCCCGTTTTTAGGTATTTTTAACTTTATGACTCCATATATTATCCTAGTAACAAATGTATTTCAGATGGGTAAGATCCTATACTACAACTTACTTAAATTAATGAAGTATAGTTTAGTCATATTTTTCATATACAATGAGACTCGGCTAATACTATTCCAATGTAATTATCTCCATTACAATTCAGCAATGCAACGTTCCTTGTGTTTACATTCTCAAGTATCTTGGTTGCTTTTTCATGTATGTAACTCATTTACTACAAAAATTAGTAAAAAATCATAAAAAAAATAGTAAAAAATATTTAAAAACCAAAAAATTCCTTTTTCCCATATTTTGATTATTTTTGTTACTTATTAGATCTATTATAGACTATATTGTATATATACTCTATATATAGCCTTCTATATATTTTAAATGATTATTTTTATTACTTATTAGATCTATTACATACTATATTATATATATACTCTATATTTAGCCTTGTATATATTCTAAAAGAAAAGAAAGTATAAAAATATAAAATATAAAAGAAAATATAAAATCAGAAAATTAAAAATCAAAATAAAAAATATAAAATAAAAAAAATAAAAATATTAAAATTAAAAACCTATATAAAAAATATAGACAAATACCTTCACAATCAACATTTTGTGCTTCATTGCCCTGATTTATCTTGCATGTTCATTGTGTTCGACCTCTACATGCTTGCACACTATACACATTCTTTATAGAGTTATAGTAAATTTTGACTCTGCACTGCCTTTTATTGCTTAATTATCATTGTGGGTTATTTGTTGTCTAAATCAGGGTTTCTTGCGGGTCGCCATAATGACTGCATCTCCCCTTATGTGAGACGTATTTTAGGCCCATGAATAATCCACTTCAATAGTCCCATTGATTTTTAGAGATAGTTTTGGAGAAGTTACGTTCCTACAGGAATGACGTAAAGGATTTGAGGGTAGATCTCAACCATCTATCCCATCTGATGAGCATACTATCCTTGTTACATCCATTCCCGCCCAGGGTCAGGATAATCCCAATAGCCTGAACAGACCTCAACAACAACAACAACAATTAGATCAGGTATACTACTCAGATTCTTTCAAATCTGGGCATGAGATCTTTCTATTTGATTGCATTAACCAAATGTCTCTTAGGAGAAAATGGATTGTGGTCGTACCTGATTAGAAGAGGGATATGGAGAGGACCGACTCTGAGGCTCAGCCTGAGGAGGCTTCAGAGGATGATGATGCTAGGAATCTTTATAGAGATCACCCAAGAGTAGAAACTTCCAAGAGGAGATCGAGGAGGAGTACAAGAGTGGCACAACACGCATCAGATTCAGAGTCTACGGGAGGACCTTGCACCTTTGGTTGAGGAGAATGCACATTCAACAGGCATTCTCCGACAAGTAGTAGATGATTCGATTATTATTCTAATTGTAAAGGATTCTTGTGTGAAAAACTCGGTTTCTATGAAAAATAAAGAGCATGTTTCTATTTATGATTCTGAGTCTTCACACCCTTCGTTGCCTATCCCTTCCCACGTGCTCTTACGACGAGAAAGTGCACATTAATAAGTTTCAGAAAGATGATCCTAAAATGGTACGATTTTGTAGAGATAACATCATGGTTAAGGTGCCATTTAATGAGTATGTGGCCACTCATCCTGCATTCCAGAGGTACTTGAAGGTGAGATGCACACCTAGTAGAGTTAGCAGGAAGAAATTGAACAACTACGTCAAGACCCATGTTCTATCGGTTGTCACTACCTTTTGTCTCAAGAACCAAAAGTTGCGACAGAAGAAGAGAGATTTAGGTGCAAATTATATGGTGATTCATATTGATGACATATCATTTGCATTCACTCTCTTAGATAATGGTTCTTTGATCAACTTGTTACCCTTTTCCTTATACGAGAAACTAAAGTTGGGATCTTTACACCGATCTAGAGCTTTACTTCAGTTTGTGGATAAATCAATGAAGAAGGCTAAGGGTGAGGTCAAGAATGTCATTGTCTCGATTGAGGGACAAGACTAAGGGTGGACTTCACTGTTCTTGACATGGATATCCCCAATCATTTGAGAGACTCACAGATTATCCTTGGCTTCCTTGGGACCGATGCTGTTCTTGACATGGATATCCCAATCATTTGAGAGACTCATAGATTATCCTTGGACAACCCTTCCTTAGGACTGTTGGAGCTTCATTTGATTATCAGACATGGATAATGAAGTTTCGTTCTTCATGCGGAGAAGTGGAACTACATATGAAGCAGACGAAATGGCAGCGACTTGATTCAGAGTCTAGCATAGATTTCCCTTCCTTTCAGAGGCAGACTGCGATGTAGTTAACATAGTTGGGATTTGGGCACAAAACCTGACAGTACAGAGCGAGACCCTCTCATCTGGAGAGGACAGTGTATGCAGAGCAGTTGATGAGATGTTGCCTAAGTTCTTGAGTTATGCATATGCATGCATATTCCCTTGATGACTTAGCGGTCCCTTGGACATTGCCAGTTCCTTCTTCTTTGGAACAATCGAGGGAATTAGGTGATGAGTCAGATGTGGCTTTGGTTATTACCATGTTTCTTTGGCGATCCGATTCCCTATTCTTCAATTCAATTGGTGGATAGCCTTACAGATGATTCATCTCCACTATGCAGCACATATCCAGATTCAGTGGTAGTTCAGCCAAATGTACCCGACGATTCTTCTTTGATAGAGTTGAAGCCACTACCTCCTACACTTAAGTATTCCTTCTTTACGGGAATAAAGAATAAGTTTCCTATCATCATTAGCTCTAGGTTGACTGCAAAATAAGAGACTAGGTTGTTAGAATTGTTAGAAAAGAACCATAAGGTCATAGGATGGACAGTGTCGGATCTCACGAGTATAAACCCCACACTCTGTTCACACCATATTTTTGTTGAGGATAATATTATATCTTCTCGTGAGTTCCAGAGGAGACTTAATCCAAATCTACGGGAGGTGTTTAATAAAGAGATTGAGAAATGGTGTGGAGTGGGTTTTATTTACCCAATCTTTGGCTCCAAATGGGTGGCACCTTTACATGTTGTCACGAAAAAGTCGAGAATTCAGATGGTCACCAATGAGGAGGGAGTCGAGATTGAGACACGAGTACCCACATTGTGATGCGTCTGTGTTGACTACATGCACCTGAATGCTGCGACCAAGAAAGATCACTTTCCTCTACCTTTTATAGATCAAATTTAGGAGATATTAATAGGGGAGGAGTTCTTCTGTTTTCTTGACGGGTGCTCGTGCTATAATCAAGTGGCCATCGCCCTTGAGGACTAGGAACTACCATCTTTACATGTTATTTCAGCACAAACACATTCGGGTACTTTTTATCGGTGCATGGTTGTCGTGTTTGTTGATATGGTTGGGGATTTCCTATATGTCTTCATGGACGACTTCTCGGTCCATAGTGATTCATTTGACTCTTGTTTAACATTTTTAGATGGAGTCCTTCAGGTGTAAAGAGGTGAATCTGGTACTCTCCCTGGGAAAAAGTCATTTTATGGTTGAGGTGGGTATAGTGTTGGGGCATGTCATCTCCAAGAAGGGAATGAAGGTTGACCTTGCCAAGGGGATGTGATAAAAAACTTTATCCACCAACCAACATCAAGCCAGTGAGTCATTTCTAGGGCATGTTGAATTATGTAGACGATTTATTCAAGATTTTTCTAAGATTTCTGGACCCCTAACTGAGCTCTTAGGAAAGGATAACAAGTTCTTTGTAGATCACAAGTGTCTTGAGGCCTTTGAGCTCCTTAAGAAGAATATTGTGACTCACCTAATTTGCAGGCTCTGATTGGTTTCTTCCCTTTGAGATCATGATTGATGCTTCGGATTAGAGATGCCACTAATTTTATACGGTTGTGTCCTGATTGCTAGAAGATGGGAGGGACTGTTGGTTCTGAGATGAGATTCTCATGCATCTTGTGATTTTTGTGATGTTTTTGATGCATGGAGCATAGATTTCATGGGTCCATTCCCTAATAGCCATGTTTTGAGTATATCTTGTTAGCTGATTGATTACTTGTAGAGATGGGTGGAGGCTATTCCAACCCGAACCGAATATAGTTGGATTGTCTGCAAGTTCATAAAAAATCGTATCATTCACGGTCCAGGGTATCTAGAGTTTTGATATCTGATGGGGTAAACACTTTGTGAATAAAATGACGAATGTTTAACAAAGGACTATTGCTTTGATCATAGAATAACTAGTCCTTATCACCCATAATCGAACAACATGTCAGAGGTTTCTAATAGGGAGGTAAAGAACATCATTTAAAGTTAGTCCGTCCATATAGGAAGAACTGGTCTCAATGTACACAAATTCTGTGGGCTTTATAGAATGACCTACAAGACACCTCTTTGCACTTACCTTTTACGATGATTAATGCAAGCCATTACATGTGCCCGATGTGTTAGTGCACAAATCTGAATGGGCAATAAAAAAGATAAATTGAAGTTGTCACTTAGGGAAATTGTGCATAGACTTTGACCTAAATGAATTAGTAGAAATTCGTAATCAAGCATATGAAAACAACATGATCTATAAAGTCAAAGTTAAGAAGTGGCATGATGCACATATTAGACACAAGAACTTTGTCTCAGGACAAAAAGGTATGGTTGTTTAATGTGTATTTAAAGATTTTCCATAGTGATTAATATGCATTTCAACATCTTTGTTCATTTATTTTATCTTAAAAACCGTTACAAAACACATGTATGTATTGATAAAATCCATATTCTTAGTAACCTGCATATGTGTGTAAATATTATACATATATTATCATTTAAACCTAAAATAAATAAATAAATAAAGGAAAAATAAATAAAATAAAAATAGTGTATATATGTAATAGATACAGACTGATCCGAACCCCGAGAGAAGGTCAAGACTTGACCTAATCGATCGGGAATAAAGTAGGGGAAGATAGGGTCTTTAATCAGAAAATCGAAAAAAATACTTTCTAAATACTTTTGAATTTATTCTGTGTATATTTATAAAAAAACTACAATATTTTATTGTACAAAAATTAACCTCAAATTAATTAATTTTCAAAACAAAAGTTGTAAATAAAAATGTTTTCTAAATAATAAAAATAATTGCAAAATAAAATCTTATACAAAATAAAAGTAACCACACCGGAAAAAGCCATAAAGCGATAATTGAAAGACCAATTCCGGCTCCATATGAACTCGAATCGAATCACTCACTTCCATTGTATTCTAAATTATATTATCTTTAAAATGATAGTAGTTTCATAATTTTTGGAGTTACGGTTTGAAAGACGATTTCTGGATTCTTTTTGTAATTTTACCATTTATTTATTGTATATATTTAATTCTATGTATATTATATTTGTAAATATATGTAAATATTTTTTTAATAATTATTTAAAATAAATTAAAAAAATTAAAACATAAACGAACTGATTTCCTTATTTAACTATTTATATAATGTACTATATATATAATATATGTATATAGTTGATTTCTTTAAATAACCAAACCAAAAAATAAATAATTAGTATTTATTATTTAATTTAATAAAGTGATGAAATTAAATAATTTAATTAATTAATTAATTATGTAGATAATGTAAATAATTTTATCCACCATTAACCACTAGCCCCCTTATTTTCCTCTTCATTTAAAATTTGAATTTCAAATTCTATTTCTTTTCTCTACTAATGTGGCTCCTCTTCCCTCATTTCTCTTTGATCAATCTTTGGTGAGAGGTGCCTAAATCTCCAAAAGATTCTTGTTGTGGAAATTTGTCTAGCCTCCGAGCCATTCAGTGATAGTGAGTCAGCCTTTGTCAAGGCCATTACGGATTATCCACTCCCATAGTGAGATCCACATCCCTTTATTTCTCAATCTCTCTTGTAGATAATTTTTGGTTTAATTTTTATATTTATTTCATTGTTTATTTTTAATTCTAGGTCTTAGATTGTCATTCCTAATTCATCATCATGATTTGATTCACCTGATCTGATCTGATTTTTCACTTTCACATCTCGGTCTACACACGTTCACATTCTATCTCACATGATCTCTCACCTCCGGCTGCGTACAATGGTTGGCGACCCAGATCCATCTCCCATTTCATCGAATCCAAACCATTCACAATTCTCTTTTTATTTTATTTTATATCTTTTTGACTGAGCCGTCGTGCTCGAGTTGGTCTATCTTTATCTTATTTGCAGATACATGAGTTTCAAAAAAATAAAAAAAAATACAATTGTCGTTAAAAAATTGCAAAAAATAAAATAAAAAAGGGGACACGACAGCCCGCAGAGCGCTCCCTTTGTCCGCCAACCGTCGTCTATCTGCAACCCTTCACCACGCGTCTTCGCCGATCAATTCCACTGCCCATCAGCATCTGCTACCCACCCACCTTGGTCGCAACTCTCCGTCGTGGGTGAGCACCCATGCTCACCGCGACCATTGGGGGCGTGTATCGCCCATCACCTCGCTCCACCCAAGGCGCCCTCCTCCAACGCTGATCGTTGCCCTCTCGTCTCCACGGCCACAACCCCACGTCACCGACGATCATTGAGTCTACGCACGCAACCACCACCCTCCACCGCCATCGATTTGGAGAAGGAGCGAAGCCGACGTCACTGATGAATCTCCATTTCATCACCTTTATTCTATCATTTTGGCCTTAAAAACCCCAGCAAATGCATGTAAATAGCATTAATTTGTACATATTAGCATCTATTATTTATTGTATTAATTATACATAAAATAAGGTTTTTAATGCCAAAATTATAGAATAAAGAAAAAGAAAAGAAAAAGGAATAAAATATTGCAAATATTTTATGACCCTAACCCCGAGACCGAGGCCAGCATGGAATTGGTCGACAAGGAATAAAGTAGGGGGAGATAAGGGCCAATTATACAATAAATATCTCATTTATTTATTCATTCATTTATGCATTTTTGACACCTATTTTGTAAAGAATTATTTATTCATCAAATTAAAATCTTTTGTACATGAAAGATGTAGATAATAATGTAAATAAAAATACAAAATTGAGTTTATGTGAAAAAAAAATATACAGTGTACATTTTATACACATAATAAAAAGCAGAAATCTCAACTTCACAGACCCATATCTTGCAAATAAAAACTCCAAATCACCCAAACTCACCTTTAATTGTATATAGCATTTCATAAACTATTTTATAAAATCAGTTCCATAATTGTTGGAGTCCATCTGTGAAAGTTAGGTTTTTGGCCCTTCTTGTACATAATACCTGATTAAAATATTCATTCAATATCCATTACTTTTATAAATTCATATTTTTAGAATTTTGTAAATAATATATATAATTCATGTACATATTGAAATTAAAACCAAAAAGAAATTTCAAAAATAAAATAAGCCTAGCTGATACCTAGGCAAAATACCTATGTTACCCATGTGTATATAAATAAAAGGGAAAACATTCTTTAATTATTTTATGCATCTATATTTTTCTAAAAATATATATTACACATAACTTATTAAAAATACAAATCCAAAATAAAAACAAATAAAATTCATTAAATAAATAAAATGCATATAATATATAGGTAGAGTACCTATAAGTATACATACATACACATACATCTATTTATTTAAAAATATAAATAAACTCATAAAAATAAAATAAAAATATATTTATACTCACAAAAATAAGTTATAAAATTATAAAATAAGAAACTAAAATAATAAAATAAAATAAATAAACTAAAAATAAAATATACCAAAATACATATAAAATACATACATATACACATTATTGTAATAAAACCGTAATAAAATAATTCATAAAAATAAATAAAAAGCATATTAAAATACTACATACAATAATAAAGATTTTTTATTTTATACTCGAAAAATAATAAAATCATTTATTACCTTAAATAATTCATTCTTTATTCCTCCAGCCTATTTTGTCTTCTAGCGGCCTCCGTGGACCAATCGCGTGCCGCCAAGAGTTGACCTCGGGTCAACTCTTCTGACTCAAGGATGGCCTCTCTGACAAGTCACGAGAGGTCCCTCTTCCTCGATTTTTCACGCCGATTGTGTTGCTCGAGGGTGATAAGACCCTTCATGAGATTTGTTCCTCGAACATCCACGAATCACGCCGCATCCCATGATTCCTTGTACAGCATCTAGATTCACCAAGATCTGCCGGCCAATAAGGGCGCAAACTTTGCTTATAAATAAACCCTCCGACCTCCTCATCCATTTTTGGCCTCCCTTTCCGTCGTCTTCCACCGTCTATTCCAGTCCTCTGAGGTTCCTTGTGACAGGAGGGTCCTCCTGGAAGCTTCAGGCAGTTGGAGGAGTCGAAGGAGCGCCCACGGCCGCCGCGTCGCCGGAGGTCCTGCTCCCTGGTCGCCAACCAGGTATAAGAGCTGATTTCTTCTCGTTTTTAGCTTAGCTTTAGTTTGTACTTTGTAGTTTAGCTCTTAGAGTAATCAGTAGAGCATCAGGTGCTCGATTAGACCAAGATCGAAGTTCGCCGGAGTTTAGCTCCGGCGAACCTCTCTACTCTGATTGACACTCTATCCGACCCTTCGCCCCACCTCATCGCCTTCCCCTACGTATTCTCCCCGCACCCACGCTCCAAGATCAACCAGAGCTCGCCCAGCTCTGCGAATCGAGGTCCTCCCTCCTCCGCCTCGCCGGACCTCGCCGCCCTCCACCTTTCCCCGTTCGTCTACCCTAAACCTCGGGTCGAGGAAGACTCCCTCGAGCCCCTCTTTCATTCGGTGCAGGACCCAAGCTGAAAGGAGCCCTTCGGGGCTCGATTCAAGTCCATTCGAGGTTCCAGGACCCCCTTGTCTTCCCCGAGCTCGTTCAGCCGATCTAGGAGGTCCTGGATCTTCTGGAGTATCTCGAACGGTGCGCACCGCTTCGCCGGACGCCTGGAGGCCACAAGCAGCAACATCGAGCGCCTGGAGGCGGAGGAATCACCGATCGAAGTCAGGGAAGTCAGCTGTTCTTCCCTGTTCTTCGTGAGCAGCAGCAGCCGTTGGATCGAAGGGACAGCCCCAGTTCTAATCGGGGCCGTCCATCTAGCACCAGCCGTGGCCGTGCGATCAGATCTCAGATGCAATCACAGCCACGGATCGCCGAAGGGGTATCGAGCGTCGAGGGCTCGACACGTGGATAAGTGGCGCACTGGAAGCCGTTGGATCGCGCGCCTTTAGGGGGTAAATTGCATATCTAGCCCCTGCATTTTTGTAAATTTAATATTTAATCTTGTAAATAAAATAGAACGTGGTAAATAATGTGGAACTTTTGCATAGGACCCCCTATGTTGTTTGCATATTAAACTTGGGTCCAGTCCACGTCACCTCACGTGTAGTCCCACGTGAGGTGGTAAAATTTGCACAAATCCCCCTGTAGATTTGCATGTTTATGTTTAATCCATTAAATAAAATATTCAGTGTATTATTTTTGTGAAAAATTGCAACCAGTACCCTAGAGTTTCGGAAATTG
Organism: Ottelia alismoides; assembly: GCA_037367405.1. Taxonomy (NCBI): domain Eukaryota; kingdom Viridiplantae; phylum Streptophyta; class Magnoliopsida; order Alismatales; family Hydrocharitaceae; genus Ottelia; species Ottelia alismoides. The sequence goes on from JAZKJV010011050.1 coordinate 403,604, forward strand.
CGCTTTGGTCCATGTGTGTGCGGACCACGTGTAATCCCACGTGATGGTTAAATTGCTAGGGGGCCCTGGCGGGTTGGGTTATTTGGTTTTGGTCCTGAAAATCTCAGAACACGTGATAATATTTTGGTGTTTTTGCACATGTGCCCCTGGATGTTATTTTATTTGCAAAAATACCCCTGCCAGGCTTAATTATTTTTGTGTCTTTATCCATTTATTAAAAATACCTATTAGGCTTCTAAAAATCCACCAAAATTAGGATAGGTGCTCTATGCCATGCTTGTTCACGCACATATTTTAGTTTGCATTTTTCGCATTTTTCCTAATTATTAAAAATGAAAAAGAAGCCATTTTTGTACTGTTTAAATTAGAAAATACAAAAAAAAAATTAGAAAATGTGTTTGAAAAATTCCAAAAAAATGATTTATGATATATTTATATATATATTGAGTCCAGAAAATGAAAAACCCTACAAATATGAAAAAGAAAATAAAAAAAATCACAAAACCCCAAAAGCAACATAAAAATTAGAAAAACTCTTTAAAAACCCAAAAAAAATACATTTTTCTCTTTTATAATTATCTATATATTATTATTAATATGTAAAAATTAATTTGGGCAATTTTGGGTATTATTTGATATTTTTAAAACCCAAATTATATACGGCTATTTATTTAGTCCTATATTGTGGACATTTTTGGAATTGAAAAATACATAAAAATTAGAAATATAAAAAAGGGGGAATTAAAAAAAAATAATATATACGTCTCTATATTCAGTTTTTATGTTTATAAATATATATATATATTCTATATAACTTCTCTCTCTTCTTATATATATATATATATCTCTTTATATATATATATAGTAAATAGATTTATATAATTAATAATATAAAAAGAAAAGAAAATAAAAAAAGTATAAAATATAAAATCAAAATAATAATAAAAAAAAAAATAAAAAAAAAGAGACCCACTTCACTCAAGAATGACTGGTATGCACATATAGGCTCATGCATTTTTATTGCTCTCTGTGGTTCGACCTCTACATGCTTGTTCCCTATACATTTTATGGTAGAGTAAATAAAGATTGATTCGCACTTCCGTTGAGCTTGATTGTTTTATTCTTTGCTTGTGGGTCAATTGTTGATCACTCGCCTTTTATTGAGGGTCGCCACGACGACATATTCAGACCCTTGATAAAAAGCGCGTTCATCAAATGGCGCCGTTGCCGGGGAGTAATGAGCATAGCCTACTTTCTTCTTTGACATTCTTGTGTACATTTTTTGGTGATATTCATTTCTGATTCATGATTGATTATATTCTGTGAGCAGCCATTTTATTGACATTAATCACTATGCTTAATTGATTCAATTCTTGTGATTATCTTTATGTGCTCTATGGTTGATTAAGTGAACTATTCTAATACACTCTTTTGTGACTTTGATGCGAGGGTCCGCCACGCAAGGATGGCTTCTTAGGAGGCCAGTGCAGCCAAGCTTGGAGGAGGATGGTCTTCCCTTCGCATGACCATCAGGAGAGAGTATCAAGGAAGCAAGGAGATGTGAATTAGATAGGCTTAGAACATTTAGGATTATCTCTGTAATTTTTGGTGCGAGAGAGACAACTTTGGCATGTAATAATTAACAGGACTCTACTCTCCACAATGAGGTCCAGTGCCCGGGTGTCTGTTCACCTGGGGGCCTCATCGCTGTTTTCTGCGATTTCTACCGCCTTCTTTTCTTTGTTTTCCGCTGTTTTGTGCTTTTCGCCTTTATTTTGCTTTGATTTGTGTGCTTGGAGCCCCTAGATATAGGTTGCTTGACTCGGTAGCTAGGTCCAAACATTAATAAAAATGCATGTTCCTATAGTCTACTTCGTATGGATCTAGTCAAACTTAAACAGCTAAGTCATTTATCTCTTAACCCACGTGCCGTGAGCAAGCCCCATCAAGCGCTACTCCTAAACTCGAGCGTGTCGAGAAGAGGAGGGGTGAGCCAAGACCGGACCCTTAGGTTAAAGATGAATGACCAAGCTTGTGGTTCTTCACGTTAATAGCAGCTAATGTTTAGGGCGATTTTGACGAATGCACACCGCCATGTAGATAGGTTTAAAAATTCTGTTTTGCATACCACATGGAGAGAGCTGGGATGCACTGTAAGTCTTCTAACTCAGCATGCATCATTCGGTTCAATGATGAGATTTCCATCATAGAACCACTTGCATGGCTTTTCCGCTATCTCCCTCTGATTTTGAGCACCTAGGACTTAAACGAAAATCTACCAAAACGTTAGGCGCTGGTATGAAACAGATCCAAAAAAAGTGAAAACCCAAAAAATTAAAACTAGGGGACTGCTAAATAAACTTTGACCTTAATTAAAATCCGTAATGGACTATCATTGTACCGGGTTCATAAAGCCCTCATTGTTTTCAGGTACCTTGGAGGGGGACCAAAACCCTACTCCCTTGAGCGAGTGCGACCCCCTAAGGATTAGAGCCAAAAGCCCAGTCTGCAACTGCCTTGTGTATCGCCTGGATTTCCGAAGTAATGGCGCTTCTATCGTACGTAGGCGAGTAGGACTTGGTCACCAATGGTGACTCTCTGTTGTGAGAGCATCGACCCTGTCCGAAGTAGGGAGCATAGGCCACGCCTTCACGGGGGTGTCTGTCTCATCGTCCTGCGTCCGAGTAGGTTCTTGCACGCTCACGGGTGATTCCGTTGCGAGCGAGAACCGAAGTATTGGTTTCGCCTATCGGCTTCCTCTCTCTTTTCTTTGGCTGAGTAGGGATCCAGGAAGGGTTACAAGGACTCCAAAAAGTACAGACTACAGGTTACACAGGAGGAGGACAAGTACGGGATACTCTTCCGGCAGTACTCTCTCTCCTATAGGGTAGCGTACTAAGGACTTGTTACAAGAAATGCCTGAAAAATCACAACTCTAAAAATGAAAAGATAATAAATAGCCGAGCTTTCACGGCTTCACATGGCGTGAGTTGGTGAACCCGATTTTGCCTTGTGTTTGTATGGATCTAGATTAAGGTTCAAAGATCAAAGTCCCGCGCCTTTGCGCCAATTCTGTTATGTCTTCCTCTTTGACCCCCGCTCAGTTTGAGCCTTTTCTACTGTTTTGCACTCCTTTGAAATCCTCGTTGACCATCGTATCTTTCATCCAACATCCGACCTTCTCTTGTACTTCGCGAAGTTGATCCATGGATGGTTTCCGTCGGGACCATGCCGATACCCCCATCGATTCCATGGACTCAACTCCGCCAATAACTTCGAGGTGATTCACGAGAACCTAATCCGGACTTTGCGGATCGGTCTCTAGACTCCTCGTTTTCTACCTTCCTCTTGACCACCCAATAAACTGGGATCACCTTTGTCCCACTTTCGTCGTTGTGAAGGGAAGTCGATTACAGTCTACATCATTTTTCCATTCACAACACGTTGGGGTTGACTTGAATTCCAGCATCATCACGACAGCTGAGTATTTATGGCAAGTAATCTGATTCGGGCCGTCTCATTATGCAGATAGAAGACAGTGCGAGCCCTGGAGACTCCTCCAGAGTTCATCTCTTCCGACTCAGACCCTGACATGGCTCCCGGAGGAAAGGGCAAGGGTCAGCAGCCACCCACACCAGAGGGACAGGCGCCAGATCAGAATCAGGTCAATGCACAATTACTGGCATCTATCCAGGCCATCCAGCAGCAGCTGACCGAACAGGCCCTCACTCAGACAGCTTTCCAGGACATGTTGAATGATGTGATTAACCGAGATGATGGAGGAGGAGGCAGAGGCAGAGGAGGCAGGAGAGGAGAAGGTGAAGGGGGAGGAGGTGGTGATGACCACGATGATGATCTTGAATTACCACCACAGAAACCTACCCTTAAAGAAACATACAACCCGGGAGACAGCCAGATGACCGAATGGATCCTCATTCCACCGGTACACGCTCACTTTGAGCTGAAGCCCCAATTCATTGCTCTTCTTCCTGCATTCCATGGAAACACCAGCGAGGAGCCGTACATCCACCTGCAGCAATTCTCCCGCATTTGCCGTACGACTCACTATCCCAATGTCCCTCTGGGCATTGTCAAGATGACGGCTTTCCCCTTCAGCCTACAGGATAAGGCCCTTTATTGGGTCAATCATATGGGAAAAGTTGTGACGACCTGGGAGGAGCTGAAGTCCGCCTTCTTGCACAAGTACTACCCTCTGGGTCGGCTCAACCAGATGCGAGCCCGTATCAGTAATTTCTCCCAAGGACCCCATGAGTCGATACATGAAGCATGGGAGAGATTCACTGACCTGCAGGAGAAATGTCCCCATCATGATATTCCGAGGACCAGCTTGGTTCAGCATTTCTTCGGGGGACTGAACATTGAAAGTCAAAGGCTCGTAGACGCAGCATGTGGGGGCTCACACTTCAATAAGGATGAAGATGTCGTCTGGCAGATCTTTGAAGAAATGGCCGAAGGAGAGGCCGCCCTCTCTTCATCCAAGGCTTATCAGAAGCAACCCCAGATCCTTCAAAAGCAAGTGCACATGGCAGCGTCTAAGGAATCAGAGAGAGATGAGAGCTCCAACCTCAGCATCATCGGGGGCCATCTCTCTAAAGTCGACATCATCGAGAAGCGATCACAGGATCTCGAAAAACTCGCCGTGATCGAGAAGAGGACCCAGAGTTTGGACAAGCTGGATCACATCACCAAGCAGCTAGAACTGCTGGTAGGTACCATCAATTCTGTTCAGTCGGCAGCACCGCTCGAAGCTCCAGCTGAGAGAAAAGACGAGCAACCACCGCTACACCAGCCTCAGCCGAGCCAGCAACCACCGGCGGTTCAGCACGTGTACTACGTGCAGGCACCTGATCAGAGCCAGCCGCAACAGCAGATGGTTGTGTATCAACCAGAGTTCATTTCAGAATCCGATTCAGTGTTCCCACCACCACCCCTGGTCCAGGAAGTTAATGGGGTTTGGACTCATGACGCACAGCCGACCCGTCCTATGGGACAACCACAGGGTCAGCCATTTGCCAACCGGCAATACCACCAACCTCAGGGTGGTCGCTTTGGGCAGTCCTCCCAGCAGAACCATCAATACCAGCAGCCTCCCCAGTTTGGGCATCAGTGGAGGCAGAACCATCCATACCAGCAGCAGCCGCAATACCGGCACCCACAGCCGTATCACCAGTACGCAGCTGCTCCGCCTCAGCAATACCAGCAGTATCCACCTCCGTCTTATCAGCAACTTCAACTTCCGGCCCCGCCTCAGCATCACCAGCAACAGTCTCAGCATCAGCAGATGCAACAACAGCGTGGTCTGCACGCTGACACCACCGAGGCACCCCCAGTGAACCCCTCCTTGGACTGTCTAGCCCAACTTGTCAAAGGGCTAGCAGAGATGACCAAGCGGCTTGATGACCTGACCGCCACTCGCACTACCATCCCGGCGCAGGTCGAAGCCAACCCCAACAATTTCAAGAAGAAGGAGCAGGTAGAATGTGATGTCCAGTCTGCGTGTGATAATGATATTACTGCTTTTTCTAATGCTGTTACTCTCAGGAGCGGTAGGGCCTTGCCTCCGCCTGCTACCAGATATGGGGTGAATAAAGAAACAGGTGGATCGTCATCTTCCGTATCAGCCGTACCAGCCACAGGGGCGGGTGAGGAGGAAGAAGAAGGAGAAGCCAGTCCAGCCGTCGTGCCATGCCAGCAACAACCTCAGCCGAAAATACAAAAAAATCAGCAAAAACAAAAACAACAAAAAGAAGCTCGTAGCAGAAGCGAAGCCGCGCCAGCATCGGAGGAGCCGCCAGCAGCAGCTGATCCTGTGCCAGCCGATGGAGCCAAGGCTACCCTTTTTGATTGCCCAGCAGCACCAACAGAGTTAGATTCAGCTTGTACACCTTTTTGTAGTCCGGATGTACAACATTCTGTGGGCGATGATTTTGATGTAAATAAGAACTCTGATTTTCCTGCCAGTAGTGTACATATTCCTTTTCCTCATGCAATACAACAATCCAAAAAAATTGCAAAACAAAAAAATGCATTATCCGACCCAGGTGTTGTGGACATCTTGGACAAATTGACTGTTGAGATTCCCTTGCTAAAGGCCGTGGAATACATGCCAGCCGTAAAGAAAGGACTGAAGGAAGTATGTACCACTAAGCGTCGCCCATCAAGAAAGAACAGACGCCAGCAAGTTGAGAAACATGTCCTCTCATTAGCCACGGTCGCAGCTATCAGCAATCTCCCCCAGAAGAAACAAGACACCGGAGCACCTCTGATCAGTTGCGTGATTTTTGACCAAGTCTTCGAGCGCACTCTCTTGGATAGTGGTTCTTCCATCAACCTTCTGCCCTCGACCATAATGCAGGAATTTGGGCTGGGACCGCTCAAGCAGACACGCATGATCCTTCAGTTTGCTGACCGATCCGTCAAGCGGCCCCAAGGTCTCTTGGAAGACGTGATAGTTAAAGTGCAGGAAATGAAATTTCCAGCTGACTTTGTAGTCCTTGATATGGACTCACCTGCACCCTTGCTCCAGACCCCTATCATCCTAGGCAGACCATTCCTTCGTACTTCAGGCGCCGTGGTCGATTACGGGTCTGGGAAGATCACTTTCAGCTCGAATTCCCAGCAAATCACGATAAACATGAACAAAGAGCAGAATGCCACAACAGATGAGAGCCAGGCAGCGTCAGATGCGGACTGTGAATTTATTGCGGAGATCAGAGACTCAGTTTTATCATTGAACGATTCATGGACCCTAGAAATCCTCACTCTCGAGGAGGACTTGGGAAACGCAGTCAGCATGTGCTCCGATGATTCCTGGGAAATAGATTCTCAGATGCAGGCGCATCTTCTGGAGCAGTCATTCCAAACCGAACATGATCAGCTTAGCGCAGACCCGTTCGGTGCCTCACCGGGATCTCAACAGAATATTGAGGATGGCAGCCTCTTCACAGAAGCACTGCCCACCTACAGTATGATGTCAGAGGTGACAGACAAAGTGGACAGATCAACACCAGAACTCAAGCCACTTCCGGCAGGCCTGAAGTATGCTCTCCTTGCGGGTGAAGAGCAAATGTATCCGGTCATCATCAGCAGCAGGCTGAGGCCAGATCAGGAATCTCGACTTCTCGAGGTTCTAGAGAAGAACCGCAAGGCACTTGGATGGAACGTATCAGATCTCCGCGGGATAAATCCAGCCTTGTGTTCACACCACATCTATTTAGAAGAAGACGCCAAGCCGTCCCGCGAATTTCAGAGAAGGCTGAACCCTAACCTTCGGGACGTCGTCATGAAAGAAATCACGAAGTGGTGTGAGGCAGGCTTCATTTATCCCATCTCCGATTTAAAATGGGTAAGCCCATTGCATATAGTTCCCAAGAAATCAGGGCTTACTGTGGTTACAAATGACAAAGGGGAGGAAATTTCTACTCGGGTACCAACATCCTGGCGGGTTTGTGTTGACTACCGCCGTCTCAATGCAGCAACTAAGAAGGATCACTTTCCCTTGCCATTCATTGATCAAGTTCTGGAAAGATTAGCAGGCAAGGAGTTCTTCTGCTTTCTGGATGGGTACTCTGGGTACAACCAAGTGGCGATCGCCCCTGAAGACCAAGAGAAGACCACCTTCACTTGCCCGTTCGGCACCTACGCCTTCAAGAGAATGCCCTTTGGACTGTGCAATGCACCTGCAACCTTCCAAAGATGCATGTTAGCAGTCTTCGCCGAGATGGTAGGCAGTTTCCTCGAGGTATTCATGGACGATTTCTCTGTCTATGGTGATAGCTTCGATTCTTGTCTTGAGCATCTAGACAGAGTACTTCAAAAGTGCCGGGAAGTCAATTTAGTGCTCTCATGGGAAAAGAGCCACTTTATGGTCACCGAAGGTATTGTGCTGGGCCACGTCGTTTCCAAACGTGGCATGGAAGTCGACCCAGCGAAGGTGGACGTCATTTCAAATCTTCAGCCACCTCAGTCAGTCAGGAATGTGAGGTGATTTCTGGGGCATGTGGGATTCTACAGGCGATTCATCAAGGATTTCAGCCGCATTGCCCGACCTCTGACAGAACTCTTGTGCAAGGAGACGGATTTCATTGTTGATCAGCCAGTTCTCCTTGCTTTCAATCACTTGAAGGAGCTTATCACTCAGGCTCCTATCTTACAGCCGCCCGACTGGACTCTTCCCTTCGAAATAATGACCGATGCGTCAGATTTTGCAGTTGGAGCTGTTCTTGGGCAAAGAAAAGATAAAGCGCCCTACGCCATTCACTATGCCAGCAGAACGTTAGACGAAGCTCAAAGAAATTACACTGTAACAGAGAAAGAACTGCTGGCTGTGGTTTTCGCCTTAGAGAAGTTCAGATCCTATTTGTTGGGATCCAAAGTCACCATCTTTACAGACCACTCTGCTATCCGCTACTTACAACAGAAGAAGGATGCCAAGCCAAGGCTTATTCGTTGGATCCTTCTACTCCAGGAATTCGATTTGGAAATCAAGGACAAGCCTGGAACCCAAAACGTGGTAGCAGATCATCTCTCCAGAATAGAGCATCATGAACCTCCCCTGAGCAATGCACCTATCACAGAAACCTTCCCTGACGAAACCATTTTAGCTATGGATTCTCTTCCTTGGTATGCTGAGATTGTCAATTACCTCATCTCTGGGGTAATACCGTCGGATTGGACGAAGAACCAAAAGAACAAATTTATGTCGACCATCCGTTTCTACCATTGGGAAGATCCTCTTTTATTCAGAGAAGGGGCAGATTGTATTTGGCGCAGGTGCATCCCTCAGACGGAACAATCAAGTGTCCTCGAGCATTGTCACTCGCTCGAATCTGGCGGACACCACTCTGGAGATCGGACGGCAGCCAAAGTACTTCAGTGTGGCCTCTGGTGGCCTACTTTATTCAAGGATGCAACTGAATTTGTTAAACGATGCACTGACTGTCAGCGAATGAAAGGTACACTCACTGCCAAAGATTCAATGCCCCTGAAAATCATTCAGATAGCAGATGTCTTCGATGCATGGGGCATTGACTTCATGGGACCTTTCCCTAACAGTCAAGGATTTCAGCACATCCTTCTCGCCGTCGATTACGTGAGTCGTTGGGTTGAAGCTATCCCTGCTCGAGCCGCCGATAGCAAAACAGTTTGCCAGTTTCTCAAAAAGAACATCATTTCGCGGTTCGGGATACCGAAAATCCTTATCTCAGACGGGGGTAGTCACTTCATCAATAAAGAGGTCAAGAAGTTGACGAAGGAGTATGGCATTGACCACCGGGTTGCCACTCCTTACCATCCTCAGACCAATGGCATGGCAGAATTATCGAACAGAGAAATCAAGACTATCCTGCAGAAACTTGTTAGGACAAACAGAAAGGACTGGTCTCAACTCTTGGACTCGGTTCTATGGGCATATCGAACCGCCTACAAGTCTCCCGTGGGCATGTCGCCCTATCGTCTTGTATATGGAAAGCCGTGCCATCTGCCCGTGGAGTTAATTCACAAGTCTTTATGGGCAATCAACAGCTGCAATTTGGACTCACACAAAAGTGGTCAGAAGAGGAAAGATGATCTGAACAGACTCTTGGAATTTCGAGACTATGCATACGATAACACCTTGATGTACAAAGAGAAGGTGAAACGCTGGCACGACAGGCACATCAGACGAAAGACCTTCGAAGTTGGGCAGAAAGTGTGGTTATTTGATGCAAAGTTGCGAATATTTCCAGGCAAATTAAAGAGTAAGTGGACAGGGCCATTTCGAGTTTGCGAAGTGCGTGACAATGGAAGCATTGCCATATCCGAATTGTCCTCTAACGCACAGCCATTTGTCGTCAACGGCCAACTACTGAAGCCTTACCTCGAACCAGACACATTTTTGGCCGTTGTTGATTCCGTCCAGCTCATGCAACATGATGATATCTCGACAGCACCTGCGGCATCAAAAGATTCAGACTATGCAATCCAACAAATTCTTCTCTGATTTTCTTCTTTTCTTCTTCTCTTCTTTTCTTCTTCTAGCCTATTCTTTGTATCTAAGAGGTGCCGACCTTGTAGACAGTTTTCTGTACTTAGGACGTACTTTGTCCTAAGTATAGGGGGGCGTGCACCCCGAGTATTTCAATTCGTTGATCCTCTCCATTGTCTCCTCTCCTCGTCTATACTCAGGGATATCTTACCCTAAGTATAGGGGGAGGCAACCGGAGAACGATCTGTTTATTCTTACCCTTGACCCTCCCTGTGTTGTGTACAATCTGCGATACTCAGGATTATTTGATCCTAAGTATAGGGGGGACGGTCAACTGCTCATTCATTCATTCATCCCGTTAAGTTTTCATTCTTTAGATCTGTCTATACTCAGTACGAGTTATGTCTTTGCTTTTCCTTTCGATCTATGAGGACATAGCTCAAGCTAAGTATAGGGGGGTCGTATATACCATGTATATACTATAAGCCATAACTCATATTGAAAAATAAAATATCACCTCGACAAAATAGGATATAAAAAGTAGCTCTATAATAAAGAAAGATGATTGTGAGTTCCTCAGACTCTTTGTAATTATACTGATTATTAAGTCAGAAAAATGTTTGATGTAAAAAGCTATTTTGAAAAACTTTGTGAAAATAGTTTGAAAATAGTGTGCACAAGTATGCAACCTTTGAAAAATCAGTTTGGTGTGAAAAATTTTCTTTGAGTGAAATAAAAATGTGTGAAAACTAGTGTGCAACTGATTGTAAAAATTGATTGTCAAATTGTTTTGAAAAACCTATCTATGTTGTGTAAAACCTTTGCAAAAATCAATTTCAAATACGTGTAAATATTGCAAAAATTATTTTGGACTATAGTTTCCAAAATGCTTGTGAAACTGATTCTAGAATAAGTCTGAGGAGTCTGCACAAAAATCTCTCAGTTGTAAATAAGGAATAAGTTCAAATAAAGCCTATAAAACCCAAAACCTTATTGTACAGCAAATACAGTTTTCCTTTTTTTGTATATACTGACTAATAAAACAGATACCTATACAATATGATTTGAAAAATAGTGTGACCAGTTTTGGAAAAATTTGATGTGAAATGATTTCAAATGCGTGAAACTGTGTTGATTGCAAAATTTTTCTTTGTGTGAAAGAAAGGATTTGAAAAACCTGTGTGCAAATGTTTGAAAAATGCTTGTCCAAATTATTGTGAAAAATGTACATATAGTGTGAAAATTCTTTGCAAAAAATATTTTCAAATGTGTGTAACTGATTGCAAAAATTATCGTGTACTATAGTTTGCAAATCTATTTTCAAAATTAAGATCACTATTATATATACCTGTAAATCAGAAATAAATCACGTAAAATTCTTTCTCAACAAACTGAATAAACCATTTCATTAACATATGTACAGTCTGTATGAATTCATATATTTTGTAAATAAAGCAGTACGCCCGTGTAAATAAGGGTATATACCTTTTGTATGTGTCAAGCTCTTATGTACAAAATTTCTTTGTGTAAAAACATTCTTTGATCCTTCCAAATTTTTGTGAAAAATTTGCATCATTCATTGTGCATAGCATAAGCATACCATGCATATTCTTTTTGAGTGAGCTTGATGATTGAATCAGTCTAATAAAGTCTCAGAGTGGAGCTCGGTTGGACCCTACTGCACCTAACTGCACTGGAACCCTATGGGAACTAGGTCTAAGGTACTTCAGGTCCAGTCAGACTTAATTCTTTGAGAAAGCAGGGCTGGGTTCAAGGCACCTCAGTGGACTAACTAGAACTTTTCGAAACACACGCATGACTCTTGTCGGCCGTGACCTAACTTGGACACCTGCACCTTTCACATAGCTCTCCATGGATGAGGTGGTGAGGAGGCAGCTTCCTTTAGCTTGGGGTAGCATATGAGGGTAGTACTTCTAGGCGGAACCTCTCTTCTTCTTATAGCGAAGGAAGTGCACCTCAACTTGGTCTAGTGGTGATGAAGTCTAAAGACAGAAGCCGTGGGTTGCAATAAAGCTTCAAAAGAGGGATAGTCTACTGGCTCAAGAGGAAAATTTCTTGTATATATGCTGCTCATGTAGATATGTTGTACAGATGCAATTGAAAAAAAAAATAATAATAAAAAAAAATGCAAAAAGAACTCCAAAAAAGTGGTGGGTCGGATTGAAAATTTAATAATCCCACCGGAGTATGTATATAGTTCAATAAAGCAAAAGCTTATGGTATCCATGTTACATCTCATGAAGCTAGCAGCGGGAGACTCAGCTACACTGGCTGAGCTCCCAAAAGTCTATACTTCTTCCCCCTCTTCTTGAGCCGGTTGCACTTGAACTTAGAAGGGAATACCCCGCTTCTCGAGGAAAGAGTTGCTAGACCGAGGCATTAGAGTTACCAGGTTGGGGGAGGTTGTTTCTTTGTCACTTCTGAGGTGGGGAGCCACTCTCACTTACACTGTACAAGTCAGCTTCATAGTCATAAGGGTTTGTGTATGGTGTAGGCTAGTTCTGACCAGGCTATTAAGGTGCTTTGAACCGAATTCTGCGATTATCGAAGGCTGTTGTGCTTTAAATCTGGTTCCCGACTAGGTTCCACACACATCCACACCTAAGGACTGACAGGAGCTCCAATCTCAGATTTTGTAGAGACATGCGTTGCACTGAAAGCACCCCTATTCACTCTATCTTCCTTTCATTTTCCTTTTTCTTTCCTTTATTCTTCTGATACTTATTACATAAGTATTTGCTAGGGACCAGCAAAGGCAAGTATAGGGGGGTGATGAATCTCCATTTCATCACCTTTATTCTATCATTTTGGCCTTAAAAACCCCAGCAAATGCATGTAAATAGCATTAATTTGTACATATTAGCATCTATTATTTATTGTATTAATTATACATAAAATAAGGTTTTTAATGCCAAAATTATAGAATAAAGAAAAGAAAAGAAAAAGGAATAAAATATTGCAAATATTTTATGACCCTAACCCCGAGACCGAGGCCAGCATGGAATTGGTCGACAAGGAATAAAGTAGGGGGAGATAAGGGCCAATTATACAATAAATATCTCATTTATTTATTCATTCATTTATGCATTTTTGACACCTATTTTGTAAAGAATTATTTATTCATCAAATTAAAATCTTTTGTACATGAAAGATGTAGATAATAATGTAAATAAAAATACAAAATTGAGTTTATGTGAAAAAAAAATATACAGTGTACATTTTATACACATAATAAAAAGCAGAAATCTCAACTTCACAGACCCATATCTTGCAAATAAAAACTCCAAATCACCCAAACTCACCTTTAATTGTATATAGCATTTCATAAACTATTTTATAAAATCAGTTCCATAATTGTTGGAGTCCATCTGTGAAAGTTAGGTTTTTGGCCCTTCTTGTACATAATACCTGATTAAAATATTCATTCAATATCCATTACTTTTATAAATTCATATTTTTAGAATTTTGTAAATAATATATATAATTCATGTACATATTGAAATTAAAACCAAAAAGAAATTTCAAAAATAAAATAAGCCTAGCTGATACCTAGGCAAAATACCTATGTTACCCATGTGTATATAAATAAAAGGGAAAACATTCTTTAATTATTTTATGCATCTATATTTTTCTAAAAATATATATTACACATAACTTATTAAAAATACAAATCCAAAATAAAAACAAATAAAATTCATTAAATAAATAAAATGCATATAATATATAGGTAGAGTACCTATAAGTATACATACATACACATACATCTATTTATTTAAAAATATAAATAAACTCATAAAAATAAAATAAAAATATATTTATACTCACAAAAATAAGTTATAAAATTATAAAATAAGAAACTAAAATAATAAAATAAAATAAATAAACTAAAAATAAAATATACCAAAATACATATAAAATACATACATATACACATTATTGTAATAAAACCGTAATAAAATAATTCATAAAAATAAATAAAAAGCATATTAAAATACTACATACAATAATAAAGATTTTTTATTTTATACTCGAAAAATAATAAAATCATTTATTACCTTAAATAATTCATTCTTTATTCCTCCAGCCTATTTTGTCTTCTAGCGGCCTCCGTGGACCAATCGCGTGCCGCCAAGAGTTGACCTCGGGTCAACTCTTCTGACTCAAGGATGGCCTCTCTGACAAGTCACGAGAGGTCCCTCTTCCTCGATTTTTCACGCCGATTGTGTTGCTCGAGGGTGATAAGACCCTTCATGAGATTTGTTCCTCGAACATCCACGAATCACGCCGCATCCCATGATTCCTTGTACAACATCTAGATTCACCAAGATCTGCCGGCCAATAAGGGCGCAAACTTTGCTTATAAATAAACCCTCCGACCTCCTCATCCATTTTTGGCCTCCCTTTCCGTCGTCTTCCACCGTCTATTCCAGTCCTCTGAGGTTCCTTGTGACAGGAGGGTCCTCCTGGAAGCTTCAGGCAGTTGGAGGAGTCGAAGGAGCGCCCACGGCCGCCGCGTCGCCGGAGGTCCTGCTCCCTGGTCGCCAACCAGGTATAAGAGCTGATTTCTTCTCGTTTTTAGCTTAGCTTTAGTTTGTACTTTGTAGTTTAGCTCTTAGAGTAATCAGTAGAGCATCAGGTGCTCGATTAGACCAAGATCGAAGTTCGCCGGAGTTTAGCTCCGGCGAACCTCTCTACTCTGATTGACACTCTATCCGACCCTTCGCCCCACCTCATCGCCTTCCCCTACGTATTCTCCCCGCACCCACGCTCCAAGATCAACCAGAGCTCGCCCAGCTCTGCGAATCGAGGTCCTCCCTCCTCCGCCTCGCCGGACCTCGCCGCCCTCCACCTTTCCCCGTTCGTCTACCCTAAACCTCGGGTCGAGGAAGACTCCCTCGAGCCCCTCTTTCATTCGGTGCAGGACCCAAGCTGAAAGGAGCCCTTCGGGGCTCGATTCAAGTCCATTCGAGGTTCCAGGACCCCCTTGTCTTCCCCGAGCTCGTTCAGCCGATCTAGGAGGTCCTGGATCTTCTAGAGTATCTCGAACGGTGCGCACCGCTTCGCCGGACGCCTGGAGGCCACAAGCAGCAACATCGAGCGCCTGGAGGCGGAGGAATCACCGATCGAAGTCAGGGAAGTCAGCTGTTCTTCCCTGTTCTTCGTGAGCAGCAGCAGCCGTTGGATCGAAGGGACAGCCCCAGTTCTAATCGGGGCCGTCCATCTAGCACCAGCCGTGGCCGTGCGATCAGATCTCAGATGCAATCACAGCCACGGATCGCCGAAGGGGTATCGAGCGTCGAGGGCTCGACACGTGGATAAGTGGCGCACTGGAAGCCGTTGGATCGCGCGCCTTTAGGGGGTAAATTGCATATCTAGCCCCTGCATTTTTGTAAATTTAATATTTAATCTTGTAAATAAAATAGAACGTGGTAAATAATGTGGAACTTTTGCATAGGACCCCCTATGTTGTTTGCATATTAAACTTGGGTCCAGTCCACGTCACCTCACGTGTAGTCCCACGTGAGGTGGTAAAATTTGCACAAATCCCCCTGTAGATTTGCATGTTTATGTTTAATCCATTAAATAAAATATTCAGTGTATTATTTTTGTGAAAAATTGCAACCAGTACCCTAGAGTTTCGGAAATTGCGCTTTGGTCCCTGTGTGTGCGGACCACGTGTAATCCCACGTGATGGTTAAATTGCTAGGGGGCCCTGGCGGGTTGGGTTATTTGGTTTTGGTCCTGAAAATCTCAGAACACGTGATAATATTTTGGTGTTTTTGCACATGTGCCCCTGGATGTTATTTTATTTGCAAAAATACCCCTGCCAGGCTTAATTATTTTTGTGTCTTTATCCATTTATTAAAAATACCTATTAGGCTTCTAAAAATCCACCAAAATTAGGATAGGTGCTCTATGCCATGCTTGTTCACGCACATATTTTAGTTTGCATTTTTCGCATTTTTCCTAATTATTAAAAATGAAAAAGAAGCCATTTTTGTACTGTTTAAATTAGAAAATACAAAAAAAAAATTAGAAAATGTGTTTGAAAAATTCCAAAAAAATGATTTATGATATATTTATATATATATTGAGTCCAGAAAATGAAAAACCCTACAAATATGAAAAAGAAAATAAAAAAAAAATCACAAAACCCCAAAAGCAACATAAAAATTAGAAAAACTCTTTAAAAACCCAAAAAAAAATACATTTTTCTCTTTTATAATTATCTATATATTATTATTAATATGTAAAAATTAATTTGGGCAATTTTGGGTATTATTTGATATTTTTAAAACCCAAATTATATACGGCTATTTATTTAGTCCTATATTGTGGACATTTTTGGAATTGAAAAATACATAAAAATTAGAAATATAAAAAAGGGGGAATTAAAAAAAAAAATAATATATACGTCTCTATATTCAGTTTTTATGTTTATAAATATATAAATATATATATATATTCTATATAACTTCTCTCTCTTCTTATATATATATATATCTCTTTATATATATATATAGTAAATAGATTTATATAATTAATAATATAAAAAGAAAAGAAAATAAAAAAAGTATAAAATATAAAATCAAAATAATAATAATAAAAAAAAATAAAAAAAAAGAGACCCACTTCACTCAAGAATGACTGGTATGCACATATAGGCTCATGCATTTTTATTGCTCTCTGTGGTTCGACCTCTACATGCTTGTTCCCTATACATTTTATGGTAGAGTAAATAAAGATTGATTCGCACTTCCGTTGAGCTTGATTGTTTTATTCTTTGCTTGTGGGTCAATTGTTGATCACTCGCCTTTTATTGAGGGTCGCCACGACGACATATTCAGACCCTTGATAAAAAGCGCGTTCATCAGTCACCCCTTGGATTTCAAGAAGAAGGAAAAGCCCATCGTGAACCCTAGTTATTTTAGGCAAACTACAAAGCGGCCCTTGGAGTTTTCTTTGGGTAAATTACAAAAATCTCCTTTCATCTTTGTCTTATTTCCAATAAGTCCAATTCCAGCTCGCATACATGTGATCAGCACATGAATATACTGTGATTATTGCACATTTTCCCTTGATCTACTTATATGATATCATTTGCTCCAATATTTCTCAGAAATTACATTTAAGTAATGTTTTTGCATACTTTATATTCTTGCTTATATTGTTCGATTTTAAATAATATAAAGGGTCTGAAAATTCTTAAAAAAACTGTTGGCTCCTGCTTAGTTGATTTATACGCCATAATTTTTTCTTGCAAAAATATTATCACTTGCTATCACTAAAAAATAAAAAACATCTCATTTTCCCCTGTTTGAACTTTGAAAGATCATAAAAATTCAAATATTGCATAAAAAATTCTAAAAAATTAGATTAGCTTCCTTTTATGTATTTAATTTGCTGTCCAATTTTCATGCATTAAGTATTTTCAAAACTAAAAAAGTGCAAAATATCAAAAATCTTAAAAAGCATAAAAAATGTAGAAAAATTCAAAAAATGTGACTTCACTTCCTATTTGTAGATAATTCATTCTAGTTTTTAGTAAAAAAAATTACAACAACTTATGATTTCATTTTATATTTTTAAATTGCAAACTAATCCTTTGTATTCACTGTTTCCATTATTCATTGTTTTTATTCATCTTGAAAACCCTTAAAAATATAAGAATCTTTGGAAAATTATAAAATAGTAAAATAGTAAAAAAATATTTTCTTTGGACATTTTTCGACAGTTTTATCGTATTTAAAAATTCAAAAAAATTCATATCTTTTGTATGTAAATTTGCTTTAAAAATATTTTCTTGAAAATTAAAATTTGCAAAATTTAAAACCATTAAAGAATAAAAAATCAGATAAATAAAAAAGGAAAATAAATAAAAATACAAAATTACAAAAATCATACAAAAACAAGCATAGTTTGCAATTGAGATTTCCTTCTTTCTTTTAATTGTTTTTCTTTAATTATTTGATAACCCTCAGGAATTGTAGCCTCACTGAGTTCGATTATGTTGCTATACAGTTAAATTAAGTAGAAAAAAAATTCTCTTTCTACATTTTCTATAATTTAGCTTGAGAATAAAAATAATTTTTTATTGATGCTTGATTGGGTTGCAACAAATTGTTCATAAATTATCTAATTTAAACCAAGAAAAGCGCATTAACACACACGAGACTCAAATTGAAGTGGACATGTCCTTTTCATTATCAAGGAATTGCATGAGAATGGTAGCATAGAGATTTCGGAGCTTTTAGAGATTGCACCTTCCTTCCTGGTTAACAAGCAGCTACTTAAGTATTTTGTAGAATCCAAGGAAAAGTTAACTCCCATTGAGATGACCGACTCTGTGCCTATTGATTTCATTTTAGATTTTTCAGATAAGGTAGGTCATCATGATAGATTCATATCACAACATTCAATATCAAAAGATTCATATTCATTCTGGTTCTATTCTTGTTAATTCCCTTTTATCTTTATTCCTACCTACACTAAGGCTATTCTCAACCTAAGTATAGGGAGAATCTTGTTGGACATGCGAGCCCACGACGAGACATTATGCAAAAAATGTTATTGTGAATATAATTCCCTGATCTGAAATGAAGAATGGTTGATTTGCATAATAGTTCCCTTAGTACAATTAGGGTTATGTACCGTGACCATCTTAATGATCATATTCATACATCTATTGATTCAATTATTGGATCATAGAGGTTGGTGCTTGGGTAAATATCTAAAGAGTCATATTGAGGACTCATCAAGCACCATCAAATGATTATAAAGAAAGGATCTCCAACATGAGAAGGAGATGTCAATCTTTTCTATAGAGGTTGATATCTGACCGACCTCTTGATGCATGCCCTCTACATATGAAAAGAGATTCGGAGGTGTCAAATTAGTTAGGTCAAAGAGTTGACTTAACGAGATCAAGATAACCAAAGACCAATGTCATATGCTATCACAATATAGGCACACATCCTTTGATCGGAGATAGATGTATTACTATATGTCTGAGTATGTACATTTGGCAGAACAATAGTTTTATGACCTAACCAAGGTCTGTATACCAGCGCGTTGGTGTGCATACAAGGGCATATGAGTAATACGATCTCTCAACAAGATCATATAGGTTCATTACTGAACTAGAAGACATGAGCTCACTCATGGGATATTGTGAAAAATCAAATTCTGTGCACGGTCATCTCCCTTTGGAAGCTTGACTGAATATGTAGGTTTGATATATGCTTTTGGAAAGTATATGATCAACATCTAGGGTATGATATATGCTTTTGAAAAGTATATGATCGACACCAACTCTCAATAGTCAAATGAGAAACTTAATGATAAAACCCTGAAGGAAGTCTAAATAGATCTAAAACTTTAGTTTGTTCTTGGTCTTCCAGTATGCAGGATGTACATGTATTATGAATACCCGAGGGTGATGTGATCATAAATGATTGTATAACCATGATGCTTCCATTCCTAGGGAGTGATGAAATATGTCTAGATTTTATTGACTCCTCTCAGTAGAGAAGTGATCTGATCTTGGTCCAAATGTTGGACATTGATCTGAATTTGATTCAGATGCAACGAGAAGATTAGATTTGCGGTCTTGATTTAATCAAGCATTTATGAGAGGTCCACAAGATTTGGATTTGAGATGTGATCTCAATATCCAAGTCAATATAAGTGGAACAATACAATCTTCCTATCCTTATCTCCAAGTATCTGCGAAGAAACCGCATTATCCTTGAAAGAGTTCATGGATAATTTCGCTATAGATCTATGTATCCAAGCATTGAGAAAAATAGATAATTAAATACGATTTAATTATCATGAATGATATGAATCTGATTCATATTATAAGAAGAGTTATCTGAGATAATTAAATGTGATTTAATTATCAAAGATATGAATAATGTGAATGCGATTCATATTATTTGAGCACATGAGTACGGAGATCCAAGATCATTAAATGTGATTTAATTATCATGGATATGAATAATGTAGATAGCATTGTCCAATTATTCATACATATTATAAATGTTATTTATAATATATTAGACAGAGAATATTGTGATTTATATTTGTTAATTAATTATTGATGTGAATTGGATTCACATTGCATGATTAATTGAAAATATAACTTACGTTTTATTTTGGGATGTGAATGCGATTCACATTTTTTCAATGGCATGATTACAATATTTACAGGATAATTATTGATTATTTTGTAAACTAATTTACAACAAATGTTGTTGTAAATCTTGGAGATATCATGCGATAATGAGATCTCATGAGATAATTTACACATTCCACCTTAAGAGGGTGGACGGCCACCAACATCCATTAGGATTGAGTGATCGTCCCCCCCAAGGAGATATGGGCAATCTTCTCATTATCTTCAAGACTGATTAATTAATTTTATTTGAAATTAATTGATATTCATCTATTGATATATATATATATATTAAATTAATTATTGTTGTGTTCCCACAACAACATCATGGCCGTTGAAAGGAACACAAATCAATCTCATCTGTTGATTTTGTGTTGTCCAAGGATTGAGATCCATGGATCCAAAAATACTATGCAAGAAGAGGCACCACTTTCTCTTCTCATATCATCAAGAATAATTTCTCTCTCCTCCCCCTCTCTCTATACGCCATGTCTCTCTCCCTCTCTCTTGTGGTCGTCCACCTTGACGCCCTAGAGAGAGTCGCCATCTCCGCAACATCGTCGTTATACTACCGAATCATTTAGTCGTGGATCTTCCTCTCCTTCGGTACGCCTTGATCATGAAGAAGATGTCAGATCTCATGAGACGAGATCATGAGTTTCGTTGCTTGAATCATCAACATGGATTGTGAGGAGCACGTGTCTCATCAACACTTTGCAAGCGTCTCCTCCGTTAGATCGGACTTGAGATAGGAGATCTCTTACTTTAGAGACTCGATTGCAACCACGCTTTAAGGAGTAATCCTAATACTTTTTGTTATTTAGATGAAATGATTTGGGAAGTATTTTTGGATCACGTGGTTTCATCAATTGAAATTTCTTTAAACTCTGCTGCTCGGAGCACCTAGTGCGACTAGTCACTCCCGATCGCATTCGATGTGATCCTCACGTTCCTTGATGCACTGGATTTTCCCATATCCTTCAATTCTGACAATACCTTCTTCATTACTTACTTTCTTGTTTATTTCGAGACATCTTCTATAAATTTATCTCTATCTCTTTAATTACACATTCTTTCTCATTCTTACACTTATCTTATTATCTACTCAGTTCTTGTTAATTCTTCTATGCTCAGTTGAGCTATGGCTTCATACCACTTTATGCTATGAGGACATAGCTGAAGCTAAGTATAGGGGGGTCTACTATATATATTACACATTTACTTTAGCCATATCTCATATTTTTATTTTTTTTCAAACTATTGGATATACATGTATCGTATTACTATTTAAGAACTGACTTGTGTAAAGATATTTTGAAAATTATGTGCATATTTGACATGGTTTTCAAGTGTTTTACATGATTTGTTACGATTTCACATGTTTGGAAAAATCATTTGTAAAATATTTTTAAAACCTAAATCTATGTGATAAATTTTGTAAAAAGTTTTCAAAAATATTTTCTAAAGCTAAATTTGTGTGGGAATTAACATAACTCTTGTAAATAATTCCTATTAAAATAAAAAAATCATCATTAATTCTGTTATGTCTCTTCAGTTTCCTTTAGTGCTTTAGGTTTCTAAGAGGTTGCAGTAGTTCACTAAACCGTATTATCTTTATTGTCTATAAGGTTGTCTCACCTTAGAGTCTTTCAAGGTTGTACATAGAGGAAAGTATGGATTCCAACTCTATATTTTGGAAGATCAAGTTGATAAAGAGTTCACTGAAAAGAGTGATGCTGATTGAGGGGGATGATTTATTGATATAAGAATTAGATATGGAGGTACCCTTACCTTTTCTTGAGGATGTTCAGTTCTTGGACTCTTATCTTTCTTGTAAATTGGGTCATCCTTATGTGCATATCTTTTCTTTTCTAAGGAAAACCCAAAACCTGTTGCAGGATTTCAAAGTTTGATTCGTCTTCCCTTGATTATGAATAATTTTGAGGCTTCCCATGTATATATGGATATTACTTTTGAGTAGAAACGACATCACGCTAGAAGGTTGAAATTCCAAGTTCATAAAGATCTTTCCTATTCATATTCTGAAGTATTCTCTGTTAGAAGGATGCAGTTGAAACATAAGGCAACCTGTGATTTTAAACCTTGAAGAGTCAATCTTGATTTGCAAGGAGCTGAAGTTTGTAGTGTTGTGTTGGGGATCCTAGTATGTCTATGTGTTATCTCGGTATTGTTTTGACAAGGGTACCCATTATGTTGTTTTTGTTTTAATAAAACTACTAATTTCTTAATTCTTTTGTAAATAATTAACTTGCTAGCTTATTCATTGGTGTCTTTCCCCGACATTTTTACAGTGCACTCAAGGCTTGAGATGATCTCTAATACTAGGAGTAAGGAGTCCCTAGACTTAGAGTTATCTTGTCTTAATTATCAGGGTCTTTGACTTAAAAAATTCACACTTCCCTAGTTAAAAGACATGCATTCTATAGTGCACATTTAATCTCCTCTAAAGAATTTGACTATCACTCACATGCACGACTGCATTCATGATTGAGATAAGTCAAGGTACCACTGGAGGAACTGAGATTGAAAGTTTGAGTTTGGACTTGATCTATATGATGCTCGAGGATGGGATAAGATTAATGACGACTTCATGAAACCCGAATATCAACAATCTAGCCAGTATGGGACATATTCTTATGCTATCTTTTGATTTGACCTAAAGTGCCAGGGTGTGATGACATTAAATTAATATCAGTCTGCGTCAATCCTTGGTAAAAGCAGCGGAGCTCGCCACAAAGAAGGGAAGTTCCCTCAAATAAGAAAATGAAAAGAAAAGATGATCACACTACAAAGCTACATCATATGAGCTATTATATTCAAGGTTCACGCTCCCAACCTTTAAGTGTCCACTTGGACCCAATCACTAGGCTTGTATGAGTTGGACTAGTACCTCAAAAAGGGATCTGAGCCTACAAATATGGGTACAAGTGTATTAGATGCTTAAAAAAGACGTACCCTGGTGTATTCCCAGGAAAACAAGTACAAACGACTCAAATCTCTCTTTGACGGACACACTGATTGGCAAAATAAAAATCAAAATTGTGTTGAGTATTGATACTTGAGAAAAATCATGTTCCAGTGAGAGGAAGAGAAAATAAGCACACAATCTTACATCCTCCATAATCTAGCCTTCCATCTATACCTTTGAAGCCCAACGAACAAAAGAGACGATAGATTGAAGCAATACTAGATCTATTCTCGAGAATTGAGGTTTAGGTCCTTAGGAGAGCTTCTGAGATTGGATCTTTTGGTGAAATTTTAAATCTACTATTGTGAATGCAGTCAACACAAAGTCGTACACTTTCTTATATATATATGTATACATTGAGAATCTGACGATTAGATGAGTTGAATTCCTTTTGATTAATATTTGGATCAACTTGGAGTTTTAGGATTCTTAAAATCAAGTAATCTAGGTCAAATCGAGCCTTGTATATTCACTTTCACATGTCAAGGATCTCACTAATTAAACTAACTCTTCAATTCATTCTCTATTTATTAGCTCAAGGATGAGCTTAACATAAGCATAAGGGGTGATAAATCTCGTACCTATCATCATTAATCACTAATATTATCTACCTTACTTAAGTTATTCAACAAGATTCATAGACTAATTAACACTAATTACTATTTGGCGTGTTGCATATAATTGACACTAATTAATATATATATATATATCAATATAATCCTATTATTGTGCTAATATTTTATATTTTTATTCCTCATTAAAAATCAAATAAAAATTAGAATAATATGGTGTAATATAGAATAAAATAAAAACCCAAAAAATAATAAAAAGAAATAAAAGAAATTGGTTTAAATTGTTTTAATTAGTAATTAATTTTGATTTATGTACAAATGACCTCCGATCTTCTGCATGAAAGTTGAAGATCTCATCGAGTTCTACAACTTTCATGTTCATGACTTCTTTCTAATTCATATTCTATATATCTTTATAATTATTTTTTATTTTATTTAATTTCTTCAATTCTGATTGGGCAACATGATGCCTTCAAATGGTGCCACGTGACCCGTTCCTGCTATGCCACCCGCCTTCAGTTGCTCGCCATTGGATCCTTGATCAGATCCAATCGAGTCGACCATCTCCATCCCTACATCAACCATCCGATCTGATCTTATGATCAGATCAGAACCATTTGTGCACACCCATCTATGGACCGTTGGATTCACAGATCCAACTTTCTATAGATCGCCTTCAAACCCATCCATCATTTCCCTCATCCGATGCTCTTGTCAACCGTCCAACTTCCCCCCAATTTCACCAACTTCATCGAGTAATTTCTCGATCAATCGTTGACACCATCACCTTCCTCTATAGTCTCTCCTTTACACTAACCCCATGACATCTCTCATACATCTCTTCCCCAACCATGCATGGTGGTTGAAACCACCACGTTTGTCTGACAACCTCCAAACCACCATGGCATCAAAATCTCCATCTCCGAGCAACTTCCACCCCATCCGCCATTCCTTGTGTGATAGAGAACGAGACGAAGGATGAGCTACGATGGAGCTTGGCGCTAGTGAGATCCACGAGGTACCACTCATGATGCAGTCGTCATCTAATGCTGCTTGAGCTTCAAGGTTTGCCCACCTTGTAAAGTGAAGACGCGAGAAGCTCTTATCACTTCTCATTGGCTCATATTCAACCTAGAAACCTTCTTATTCCTTCTGAAGTTTCTCAAGTAAGTATCATAATTTCTCTTCTCTCATAGGGTTGTCGTTTATTATGTAATCAGACTCTCATCAATCTATCCATCTAAAACCATATCCAATACCACTTCTAATCCATGATTCATGAGTAATCTTCTGGTATCTCTTCCAAGTCTCCATGATGTGTTTCGCTACGATCCATATCCTTCTCCTTTACGAATAAGGATCTATCTAGGGCTCAAATCCATCGCTTCAAGAAGCCCTCAAGACCATGACATTATCACCTCATTGTGCTTGTCTAGGCTTCAACTATCTACTCACAACTGCAGGTGGTGCATGGATCTTCAATGAATGGAGATAACAGTTGATCTTTGGTCTCAATCTTCAACTTCGATCACTCGTTAGTATAGAACATTCCAACATGTCCTCCACATATGAGCCTTCACGGGGACTTTGTGAATAGTTCATGATATTCCTATGGGCAGAAGAAGAGTGGCGGAGCAATGCCATAATCACCGGAGCATAACCATCTCTCTTCCTCTTGTGGAGGAGCTTCAACAAGGATGAAGTACAATCTCCATTGGATCTCTCCATTTGGGCGGGATTTAAAGTCCCATATTGATCCACATCTCATGTCGAGCCTCGCCAGCGGGACACATCTTCGTTCGATCGAGCCTGAGCTGAGACAGCGCGGTGTTGACACATTATCACTAAGACTTAATCTAAACCTCGATGATATCAGGTGCAGAATGCAAGTGATCGTGGCTGTGTTGCATATAAGCCCTTCGAGATTCTCGGAATTACATTCTAATCCTTCATCAACGCGTGCACGACACATGTATTCTGGAGAAATTACATATAATCCCTAAACAATTATCTGTTCATATCCTTCTTATATCCTTCTGCCTTTTGTAATAATCGCATAATATCCCTTAGGGGTTTTGTGTTATTGCATTTAAGACCAATCTTGGACCTGTTTGTAATAGAAACTCTATGTTTTCATTTCAATTATACCCATGGATTAAATATTGTATATCTTTTCATACGTATTTCCAAATAAAGTGATTTTGATCTCGTTTGGAAGCTTGTTTGATGCTTTATCTTTAAGAGTATTATTGCTAAATTTGATTTAAAAAGTATGCATAATTATTTCCTCTTGTAAGTGCTCATTTAGACTTTTAAATCAAATTGAAAATGTACCATTTTTATAAGCAAATGAACTTATTAGTCAAATTGATTGATAAGTATTAATTTTTAGTTACTTTTAATCTTTTTCATTAAGTATTAAATGATTTAATTACATGTTGAAATTATTAAGCATCAAAGTGAAATTAAAAGTTAGAATTATGTTGAATTGTATATTTTAAAAAAATGCCCGAGACTGATCACTAAGGATTTGTTTTCATGCCTTAATAAATCAGGAGGTTTTCTTTGTGGCTAATACAAGATTGTGCTGTGCATTTACTTTAATTGAGTTTGTCATACCGTTATCTTCGTAGAATTTAAGTGCATAAATAATTGTGTTAAAAATTTGCATTGATGTGAATTGTGCATGTGCTCAATCTAATCATCCTTTAAATTGTTGCTTAAAGATATTCGACACTTAAGAATTATTCACCAAATCGCTTGCATCCTTTTGTTCGACCCTGGACTTCCAACGTTATAAATTTAAACCGAATCTTCCTTGCAGAGATATTTCATTCGGTTTCAGCATGATACCCTAAATGCCCGTGCTACAAAGGATATATTTAATACATACATTTAGCGATTCATCAAGCCCGACCCTTTCTGAAGCCCCTAGAAGTTGCGGACCACTTGGGAGAACGTGCATAGCATCTGAGCAGCCTTGGAGACCACCAGAGGAGTGAGAATTAACTGATCGAAGCTCGCCTGAAGAATGGTCTTCCCTATTCTTCAGGGAAAGCAATAGTCGTTGGATCCACCCTCTGCTCCAATTCTGATCATGGTCGTTCGATTACCGCCCGCTTCACTCATCCGTTGGAATTCCAGATCTGATCTTAAACGTGGATCGGTGAAGCATCATCGCACAAGGAGCGCATGCCCAGTGTTGAAGTCAAACCGCCCACGACCGTCCGATCTGCGCATGTTGGGGTAAATTTCATATGTAACCCCCATCTTTTTGTATTTTATTATTTATTATTTAATATTCTATTTATCCTTGTAAATATTTTGTAAAATTTATATATGAACCCATTGAGTTATTGAATATTATTTTTGGGTCCTAGTCACATCACCTCATGTGTCGTCCCACATAAGGTGGCGATTTTGCATGTAACTCCCTACGAGTTTTTATTTTATGTTTAGTCCTTAAAGTTTGGATATTAGTTGTAACTTTTTGGGTAATCTAATATTAGTTGTAATTTGGGTAATTTGCATTCTAACACCTGACTTTATTCTTAATTGCAAAAATACCCTTTCTAGTTCATTGATTTTTGTGGTTGTTTTCTATTTATTAAAAAATATCATTCATGCTCCAAAAATTACAAAAAATAGGGTTAGGTGCATGCTTGCATACATTTTCATGATACATTTTTCGATTTTCATTTTAAGCATTTTCCCTATTTATTAAACATCAAAATAGCATGGTTTTGTTCCAGTTTGTATTTAAAAATACCAAAAAATATAAACCTTTTTGAAAAATAAAATATATATTTTGTTTATTATAGTATTTACAATTACAGATCAACAATTCCTAAAAAGTAGAAAAAGAAAATCATAAAAAATTAAAAAGCTCTGAAATCTTTATAAATATAAAAAATCACTAAAAATCTCAAAATATTTATTTCTATTTCTAAATTTCCATTATATTATTTATTAGGGTTTTTATCAGTTGTGCCCTCTGAGATATTGTAAGTTCACTTATGCCCCTCCCTTTTTAGGAATATTAGTTGTGCCCCCAAACTTCTTGTCTTTCTATTACTTGTGATCCTCAGGTTAGTTGTCATTCATTTCCAATGCAAACGGACGTTAACTTTGGGACATAACGAGATTTAAATTAAAAATAAGCTTGAAAAGGTCATTTTATCATCCTTTCTTCCTCCTTCCCCATCATCTTTCTCTTCTTCCCCTTCTCTTCCTCCACCCCAGCCTCCTGCTCATATACATCTCCTCCCCTGCCCCCAGGTGCGCTCTCTGCCCCGAGCTCCTTCTCCCTTCATCGCATCGCCCATGTGCCTCCCCCTGCCCCAGCCTCCACCCCCCGCCCCCATGTCGCCCCCCTGCCCAACCTTCTCCCCCTGCAACTGCTACTCCCGCGCCTCCCCCTCCCCTGTGCCCCCTGCCCCTGCAGCCCCCTACGCCTTCCCCTGCCCGCGCCTCCCCCTCGCCTCCCCCCTCCCCCTGAACGCGCTGCTCCCTCCCCTCCCCCTCCCCTTGTCCGTGCCGCTTCCTCGCCTCCCCCTCCCCTGCCTCGCCACCCCCTCGCCTCCTCCTCCCCCTCGCCTCCCCTTGCCCCCACCGCCCCCCGTGCCCAGGTAACAGCCTGCCCCCGTCACTCCCGTACCTCCCCCTTCCCCCACCGCTTCCGCCCTCCTCCTCTGCCCCTCCTCCCCATCCTGCCCCGCCTTTCCTCCACTGACCACCACCTCTTCCCCATCTAGCCCCTCTGCCCAATCGGCCGAGCTCCTCCCCTCTGTTGCAGTTGTAAAGAACCTGGAGATGAAGGGCTGAAACTGGAGGGCTTTCATTATTTGTTAAGTTAAGATAAATTTTTGACTAATTGATTCACCAAAAAATCAATACAATTCACTGTTTGATCCGTAATTCGTGATATATCCGTGAAAAAGTAAAAACATTTAGAGATTTGATGGATGCATGAAGGTGTAACTAAGAGAGAGAAATTATGAAGAGAAAGGAAGAAGAATAAATGGATGAGGAAGAAGATGAAGTATGGATAATTATACCCCTCTTAATTGCATCAAGGTTTGAAGAAACCATGGTTAAGTTCGACTCAGTGACGGTTAAAGTAACGGAGGGGCACAAGTGATAGAATGCTCAAAAGACATTGGCACTACTGATATCCCTAAAAAGGGAGGGGCATAACTGAAATAGCAAGATCTCAGAGGGGCACAACAGATAAAAACCCTATTTATTATATATTAAAATTAATTTGGAGAAATTTTGATACTTTTTTGCTATTTTTAATTCCCTACAATTCGTCCTATTTATTCAATACCTATTTTGGGATATTTTTGACTTTAAAAATACCTAAAAATTAGTAAAAACATCTAAAAAATCACAAAAACAGTAAAAAAATAGTGGAAAACATAAAAACATTTTATTCCCTAAATTATGATTATTTTAAAATATCCTTGTATTTATATTACTATACATCATATCAAATGTCTATATTATTATTATTATTAATTATCATATATATATGTTATGAATAGTTAAAAAAATAAAAAATGAATATCCATATTGTATAATTAGGGCTATATTTATTAATAATATTTGGTTTTTATATTTATTATATTTATTATGATGAATATAGCTTATATATTTTAAACACACACATATATATATATATATCATTATATATATATATATGTAAACCCACTTTAGAAATAAAAAATACTAACAAAAGTAAAATCAAATAAAAATCTAAAAATAAAAACCCTCGAAAAGTTATTTATTTGCATAATTCATTTTGATTAGCAATAATCATTAGGCTACCGTTGTTTGCTTTTGCGATTCGACCTCTACATACTTGCATGCTATACATCTTTATTGTAGAGTATAATAAATTACGATCCACAATTTTGTTTTTCATTGATTCATTTTAAGTTGTGGGTACATGTTGTTTGAATCTTGGAATCGTGAGCGATCGCCTCAACGACACTTCATCTTTGCCGTTCTTTTAGTGAGGATATTTTAGACCCTCGCGGGTCCAAGGTTCCAACAAATAGTCACGTGTAAATTTGTCTATAATGTGTATAATACTGTGTAAACGTGTATACTTGCATAATATTTGTAAAATTTATACAATTACTTTTTAGCTTTTAAATAATGCCCGATTTTGTATAAGTGTTGTAAATAAGGTTCCTTTAAGAGATCAAGCATCTCGTATTTCTGTATATATACATCATCTTATCGGTATATAGGCCTTGGCACATCATCAAGTTAATGGTTTGCCAAATGTATATACTTGGACATATAGATACTTAATTGTTTATGGTCAAAAGATGTGGGCGTGTTCGTCACAACATACGATACAATGCTTTAGTTATCTTGAAATCGCCTAGTGCACGACCGCCACCGAGGGCTAATGCTAGCGGTTGAGGTCACCACCAAGCACTGCTGGTATCGGGGAGACCAATGCACATTCATCACGAAGCGCTAGCACTAGCGGAGCACTCACCACATGGTCACCTCAAAGGCACGAATAACTATGCACTTTTTTCCAACCATATATGTATCTAACCATCAATGGAAGGAAATTTATTAATATTTCAAACTAAAATTGAAAATATAATTTTAAAAAAGATCTATTCACAAAAAATCGTGATATTTAATGAAATTAAGATCCAAAAATTTCTTCTAGCATATCCTCTTTCAAACAAGTATTTTTATGTAATTTTTTGTGATAATATGAATTTTATAATAAACAACGAAGCTCATATTTCAGTATTCCACTAAAAAATAATGATTATGCTGGTGGCTTAAACTCGGGTGCTCTGCATTTGCAGAGATATTATTGGTACGACCAAGGATATATCCCGCATACGTCTCCATGGCAGGATCTCAGGCATGTATACGCTTGGTTGCAGCTGTTGGTGCCCCATTCAACCTATCTTGAAAGATTGATTAATGAGTCTAATATGTGTTCGAGCCAACGGATTCTTCAAACCTGAAAGGCAAATGAAAGCTGATTGGCGAGATCCTGCTTGTTGGGAGCATTATCGATCGACCTAGATCTTCTGAGAAGGGTTCGAGTGAGAGTGTGGCTATCATGATCCAAAAGATGGTGAATTAAACAAGAAAATATATTTTTTAAGCGAAGTCTATTATTTTTATTTTTACGCATTTATTCACATACATATTAAATACGATGCATGGTGAATTTTAACTACTTATTTGAATATTTTTTATATTTTTAAGTTTTTTATTTAATTCTATATTTTTATACATTCTATCTCTATCCTTGTATCCATTTTATATTTCCACTATAAAATTTTATATAATTAGATTTGGAGTTATATTTATATATTTTTAATATTTTAATAAAACTATAAAAAATGTAAGAAAATGTTGTATATGTAAAGCATAATATGGCAACACTATTATAATAGAACCACAAAATAAATGGAATTCCATTGAAATTCATTTTTATATATTTAGTTAAGACATAAAATAAAATATAAATGAAATTAAATAACATAAAAATGATTAAATATGTATATAAAATAATTTGCTAAATTTAGTTAGTTTAATAGTAAATATAATTAGGTCTCCAAACCCAAGTTTCCAAAATGAACTCCGATTCCTTTGAAATTAGTCTCATTTTATGGATAATTTGATGTTTATTAATTTAAAGGTGAGCTGAGTTTAATAGATCGTATGAATGAAATATGTAGCTTTTCGATTTTCAATCCTCAAAAGTAGAATTTAGATTAATTTTAATTTTCCAGGTTAGTTTTTTATGATTTTTCATGGATTAGGGATACACACCATAAAATTTTTCTTACGTTATTTGGACTTAGTATTTATTCACTAGAAATGTTATACTATTTACAATATAAATAACTAAATATATACATATTTCCTTAGAATTTATATAAATTTATGTGATTTTCCCTTGTACATGACGACTTAGTTATATCACATCATTCCACATTGATTGCTCGAGTGATTTTTATTATTTTGTCATTTTATGTGGATTTTGGTATTTTTGTAGGAATTTCAGATAAAATCTAAATATAAAGTAAATAAACCATGGATTCATCAATGAGTTGCCCAAGGAGGTCACTTTCCTTCTCCACCTTGCTAGAGCTCTGCTGTCGAATGCTAGAATCCTTGTTGGAGCGCCACCACATTACCTGAAAAAGATCCCCAATTGACGACCCGAAGACTAGCTTAGTTTATGATATTTAGTGCTCCACTGGTTGCACAATGGAATCCTCAATAGCGAGATATATTGTTTCAATTCTGTTTTGACTCATGTATAGAGGGAGTCCTACCCCCAATTAATTCAGAAAATATAATATATTTTGAAGAATATCCACTTTCGATCTTGACCTTTTTAACATTGGAAATATATTTTGTTACTTTGAAAAATGAAAAAGGTTATTGGTAGATCTGAATATCTATTATTTTTTGTTAATTTCAATTAAAGATTCCATCTTCCCTTAATATTACTTAAATAACTTCTATCATAAACAATATTCAACATTTTGACATTGTAATCAAATGCAACAATATTTTAGTACATTCCTTAAAAAGACAACGTTCATTCATGTTAAATCGTCAGAAACTTGTGTGTAAAATATTTTTATTAAATCGATCAATTTAAATAGGTAAAGTTCGATGATTTTGAATACATATCATTTCAAGGGGTATACTTGTGTCAAGGTAGATTTTTATCCATATGTTGTTTGTGTAAATAAAATTTAAATTTAGAAGTTTTAAAAATCAAGACCATTTAAATTAACAACATGTAAATTATC
Source organism: Ottelia alismoides (assembly GCA_037367405.1). Lineage (NCBI taxonomy): Eukaryota > Viridiplantae > Streptophyta > Magnoliopsida > Alismatales > Hydrocharitaceae > Ottelia > Ottelia alismoides. Next base: position 436,167 of record JAZKJV010011050.1, read on the forward strand.
ATTATAAAGTTGAAATCTAATATATCATGGACATCCAATAATATAGGAATTGAATATGGCAATACAAGCAATACATGTAAGCCCTCATCAACATTTATTCAAATCTCGGTACATAATATTAAGGTGACAAATTATGGTAGCATTCCATCCAAATGCACATCCCCAAAAGCCAATTTTACATGAAGCAACCTATCTCCAAAGGCCCAATAACCAAACCAATATAAAGCCCAAAGCCAATCCCCTCCCGCCACTCCCTCCAACTCCACACTCACCCCCACCTCGACCCCTCCGCCGCTCGTCTCCTCGCCGCATCTCTCCTCTTCTCCCATTCCCCACCACCAACAATGTCGCCCTCCGCCGCCATCCTCTCTTCCTCCTTCACCCTCCGACCCTCCGCCTCCCCCTCCCCTCCCGCCGCCCCTTTCCCCATCCGCCGCCTCCCCGCCGTCCAATCGAAGATCCGCGAGATCTTCATGCCGCCCTCAGCTCCACCATGACCGAGGGTAAGATCGTCTCCTGGATCAAGTCCGAGGGAGACCGCCTCTCCAAGGGTGAGAGCGTCGTTGTCCGTCGAGTCGATAAGGCTGACATGGACGTCGAGACCTTCTACGATGGCATCCTCGCCGCCATCGTCGTCCCGACGGCCAATCCGCCCCCGTCGGCGCCCCCATCGGCCTCCTCGCCGAGACTGATGATGAAATCCCTCTCGCCAAAGCCAAGCTCAATCCAGCTCCCCAATTCCCGATTCCCCCTGCTCCCGAACCCACTGCAACCCCTGCGGCACCCCCTGTGACCCTAGTTTCAGCGAACAAACAGGACTATGCCCCGAGAAAGCCGGTGGCGACTCCCTACGCGAAGAAGCTCGCGAAGCAGCATAAGGTGGATGTTGAGAAGATCGCTGGGACCGGACCGTATGGACGGGTGACTCCAGCAGACGTTGAGAAAGCCGCCGGTATCACACCTAAGAAGGCTGCAGCTCCTGCTCCTGTTGTTGATGCTCCTGCTGCTGCTCCGGTTCCTGTCCAGAAGACTGGGCCGGTTTTGGCGGAGATACCAGGGGCGACGGTGGTGCCATTCACAGCGATGCAGGGGGCAGTGGCGAGGAACATGGTGGAGAGCCTTGCGGTGCCAAGCTTCAGAGTTGGTTATCCGATTGTCACAGACGCACTTGATCGTCTGTACGAGAAGGTAGCAGTTTTTTTTTGGGCTCAGCTTGATGTCTGTTGTGTTGGCTATTTCGGTTTTCTGCTGGTTGGTTTGGTTAAATTGACGTTTTGCCATAGTGAGAAAATGGTCCACCCGGGTTTTTGTCGAAAATCCGAACCTAGTGCTTGCTATTCTGCAACTCTATTCAGCATCTACACCTGACTAGTTCGGCCACATGGAAACGGGAGTGAGCCTGATTTTGAATGATTTCTTAGTCACTCATTTCGAAACTACTTTGCAGCAAACATAATTTGCTGTCAATCAAAACATGTGAAGGGACTGAAAGGGTCTTCTGGAATTGTACCATAATGGGGAAGATGAATTCCACGATAAGGATAATGAACCTGAATCTTTGTGGTATAAGATCCGGGGATATCATTGATCAAAGGTCAGAAGTTTGGGAATGAATCAAAACGAAGCATTTTCTCTCTGATATTGAAACTTGGTCTTAGATCTGCGGTCCTGTCATGTTTTTCCTATATACATGTTGATCTATTTTAGGCAGTGTATCTGAATTCTGCTCTGATTCCATATAGCAATTATTTACTTTCCTATTCTAGTTTTTAGCATGGGAAGACCTGATTATACTGATGACGTCCAACTTTCCTTCGCTGAAACTGGCTCAATACTGAAATGGATCAAAACTAGTGAACTGGTTTTGCATGTTTAAATAATAAGACAGTCTTCCAAATCGACGGATGTTCCCCTTTTTTTGGAAATCCAAAAAATTATCCAATTGGGGAGCAAGATGTCCCTTCAATGCAACTTGAATAATACATCTTTTGGGTAATTAACCATGTAGAATGAAAGTAAATATTATTGTTACGGAGTGCTGAGATTGCTAATGTTGATCATGCTTTTGTACGGTGCAGTTAAAACCCAAGGGAGTTACTATGACTGTTCTCCTGGCCAAGGCTGCAGCTATGGCTCTTGTTCAACATCCTGTTGTAAATGCGAGTTGCAAGTATGGGAAAAGTTTCACGTATAATAGCAATATAAATATCGCAGTGGCAGTGGCTATGGATGGAGGACTCATTACCCCTGTTCTTCAAGATGCAGATAAGGTTGGCAAATCTGCAATTTAACATTGTCTTAAATATCGGAGGAAAAGGTTGAACAAATTAATGGTAGTCTGATTTACATGTTAACACCGTGACTTCTGACTCCTCAGGTGGACAACCTTATTATCTATAACTGACTATTTTCTTATGTCGTTTATGATATATTCCATTTTTTTGTCATTTCTCATGTCAATTTGAAAATTTAACAGCTGGATATTTACCTTCTATCTCAAAGATGGAAGGAGCTTGTCGGCAAGGCACGTGCTAAGCAACTTCAACCCAATGAATACAATTCCGGTAAAATTCTCATTTCATTCTACCCTTGATGATTACAAGGTTAGATAAAAATATGATGCTGATTTGATCATAATGTTTACCTATCTTCTGCACAGGAACGTTCACTTTATCCAATTTGGGTATGTTTGGAGTGGACAGATTTGACGCCATCCTCCCACCAGGCCAAGTAAGAGCCTAATTGATGTTTCAAGGTTAAGCTGATATCTTTTGGTTACTAAAGCTCACCTTATGTGGGTTGTTTTCAGGGGGCTATCATGGCAGTGGGTGCATCCAAGCCTACAGTCATTGCTGATGATAATGGTTTCTTTGCTGTGAAGAACAATATGCTGGTATGGCTACACTACATTTTGTTGTTGGTAAACTTTACATATTAAAGTCGCATCAAAATTTAAAATTGTTAAGAAGTCATAATCCCTTTATTGTTTACCCCTCTATTGCATACTCCAACACTCAACCTCAAGCTGGAGTTGAGAAATCTGCAACTTGCAACAAAAGGAAAAATATACAGCACATCATCCCATGATACATCTCAAAAAGAATATGTCTGCTGCTGGTAGAAGACCTCGCTCGATGACGGGTCTACGATGCTTAGGACATCGTGAAGTACCTTTGTCATGCCTGTAATAGTTGCTACGATACCACGTCGTGCCTGGAGAAAGTCCAGCGCGAAGTAGTAGTTAGGGATAGAGACACTCCGACAAAGTAGTCGATGCTCGGTAAAGACGGTTGATAGCAGTAGCTGTCTGGAGTGCTGGTCTATCAGTCACAGATGGGGTATAGAAGTCCTATAGTACATCTCAAGAAGAAGAATTTGTCCTATCCCATACTTATAGAATATGAATATAGATGATCAAGTTAGGAGAATCAAAATGCATAATTTTTATTTATTTTTTTCTTTTTTTGCGTGCTTCCCTCTTTTTTTGCACAAATAAATTTTGTAATTGTCTTTTCTCGACTATTCTTCTTTTTTTTGCATGGCTTCTTTTTGTACAACTATCTTTTTTTCTTTTTCAAAACCTCTCTCTGTTCTTTGAAGTTGTTCACTTCTTTTTTCTTATCGTCTTTCCCTTCTTTTTTTAAATTGGCATCCTTTTCCTCCTTTTTTGCTTTCTTCGGCCCCCCTTTTTCTGAACAGAGCCTAATCAGACCAAATACACAACACTCTTCCTTTATTTTTTTAATACTTTTCAGTTGCAGCCCATGGTGGGCCTAAAGCTTACCCCCAACTTTTTTACGACATAAGGAAACGAAGAAGGGGGTGGGGCGGGTCTTCATCACCGACTCTAGGGATCCCTTGTAGGGAATCCACTACCATCGTCATCGCCAGGTTTGACACATGGAACAACATCGAGCAGTGCATGCAGTTGCGCGGGATGGCGCTCGGGTGCATGGAGTAACACCGAGAGATTGCCTGGGATGTGCTACCGCATTCTCCTGGGACTCTGTAGGGCCTCACGCGAGAGTGCCACCGCCAAGAGGCAGGAGGGAGATGTAGCTGGAGTTTACGTGCGATTTGGAGGGGCTTGAACTTGGAGATATGGAGCTTGCGCGAGCATGGGGCTTCATTGGAGAGATGCTATCGTGCTTATCAAGCATGGGGCTTCGTCATGGAGCATGGTGCTGTCGATCATCAGGGGTTGCACGGTTAGGGTGAGCATTCTTGCTCGTGATCTTGATCTACAGTAACAAAGCCTTTTCCCACTGTAGGGCTGACTACATGGATTCTTTGCCGCCATTCAGATCTATCTTGAATCAATTTCAGGTTTAGATCCAAAAAACCAAGATCCCTTTGGATAGTCTCATTCCCAACACTTCTTAGGCTTTCCTCTTCCTCTCTTAGCCGTTTTAACATCCCAAAACATACATCTCCTAACTGGTGCAACACTGATCTTTGCAAATGATCAAATCACTTTAAACGATTTTCTCTCTTCGTATCCTCAATCTAAATTACACCAACTTTCCTTCTGATTACATTGTGACACTCGGATCCGAATAACTTGAATCCAAAATCGAATCTGACTTGATAAGGGTCTGCATAGCCAATTAATATTCACTTAATATTGAATAAACCCAGATTGATCCATAGATCGCAGATCGAATCCCGTTCGGACACAATCGATCAAAAATCAATTAATCATAATTCGTCATCAAGAAAAACTGCGACGCGATCTGAGCCGCAAAACAAACTGAGATCACCATAAATTTGATTCAGGGAGGGCGTGGGATGGGCGTGGGATGGGTGAATCGTTCTTCTTTGCCTGAATTCTGGGAGAGCCTTGCTGCTGCTTGTTCTCGGCCTAGATCGGACAGAATCATTCCCTTTGCGCGTATTTGGAGCATTTGGTTGGGAAGAAACAAGCTGATTTTTGCTGGGCAGCGTTTCTATAAGGAGAACATATGTATCGCTGCAAATAACTTCTGTTCCGATTGGCTTTCCATGTAATTTTTATGGGTGGCGGATGGTATCTCTTGTACCATCTTCCTTGACTTTTGTTGTTGTTTTTTTGGTTTCCCCGCTGTAAGTATTTTCATCCTTTTATTTAATAAAGTGGGGCGAACACCTCCGAGTGTATCCCCCTTTTATGAGTGTCAAAAAAAAAAAAATTTGATTCAACAAAATAAGATCAATGAAATCGACTGTTCGCTAGTCGAAGGTCGTTTGACAATTTAAAATCACAAACCAAGATAGTATCTCGACAATTTCCGAATTCATCTTAGATAATAAGTATATGAATATTATACCTATTTTGATCGTCATTCCGAGACGACCGAAACGATCTATTGTTCATATGAATCATAAATTCAGGGTATGAATACGGATGGCTTTGATATTCTATATAAGAGAGAGATAAGGATTTAAAAAATATATAATGAAAAAATAATAAATTACAAGTGTAACTTCCAATAACCAACACATGGCCTTAAAATTCTCTCCACTTGTCAAAACAAGGGCCACTTCTCCCCTTATTTATATTAATCCAAACCCTCCTTCATTCTTCTTATATTCCCAAATCCCCAATCGAAGGAGCCAACTCCTCCTTGCCGCCGAACCAATTCCTGGGTTGCTGCAAGCTGCTGCAAGCAGCTCTGGAGGCCCTAAAGTTGTTGTTGCTCCATGTAGTTCTAGAGTAGGTGTTCCCTCCACCTCCATGCTGCTGCACATCGGCAACCCCCTGCTGTTGTGCTGCTTCAAGAACAGCCATCTGCTGCTTCCCAATTGAAGCAACAGGTGCAGTTGCAAGTTGCTACCTTCAAGCAGCTGGTGCTGCCCAACTCCTACCTGGAGCTCCTGCAAAGAGCTGTAGCTGCTCCTCCAAGTAGCTGCAAGCTGCAGCCTAACAACCAAAAGGAGCTGCTCCTCCTCTCTGATTTCAGCCACTGCATGCATTCTTGATCTCCAAATCTTGGAGATCAAAGGTACAATCCTACCCCCTTCTTGCTGTCTTCCATGCATGTAACTTGATCAAATTTCAGACCACTGGTATGCTTTGATTTCATGTTAAAATGTAGAAGGTACAACACATGACCTTAAAATTCTCTCCAATTGTCAAAACAAGGGCCACATCTCCCCTTATTTATATCAACCCAAACCCTCCTTCATTCTTCTTATATTTCCCAAATCCCCAATAGAAGGAGCCAACTCCTCCTTGCCGCCGAACCAATTCCTGGGTTGCTGCAAGCTGCTGTAAGCAGCTCTGGAGGCCTGAAGTTGTTGCTGCTCCCTGCAGTTCTAGAGCAGCTGTTCCCCTCCACCTCCATGCTGCTGCACATCGGCAACCCCCTGCTGTTGCGCTGCTTCAAGAGCATCCATCTGCTGCTTCCGATTAAAGCATTTGAAGCCCTATTGCAGTTGCAAGTTGCTACCTTCAAGCAATTGGTGGTGCCCAACTCCCACATGGAGCTCTGCAAAGAGCTATAGCTGCTTCTCCAAGTAGCTGCAAGCCGCAGCCTAATAACCAAAAGGAGTTGCTGCTCCTCTCTGATTTCAGCCACTGCATGAATTCTTGATTTCCAAATCTTGGAGATCAAAGGTACAATCCTCCCCTCTTGTTGCCTTCCATGCATGTAACTAGACTAAAAAGATGAATGTCTACATAAACATACGTAGATTTGGGTGCATTTGTAGACTTATGCCCCCAAATCCATAAATGAAATGAAGCGAATGACGCCAACACGTGGAGCAACACGCGAAGGAGCTGCGACGAAGGACGACACACAAGGGTGGCGACACGTGAATACGCTAGGCGGCGCAGGAACGCGCTAGGCAGCGCAAGTGGAGGTGCGCAGGGTGACGTGTGTGGAGGCACTCAGGCGGCGTGCGTGGACAACACGCGTGGGCGGCACACGTGAAGATGAGACCGGCGGTGCACGAAGATGATGGGGGGAGGCACGAGGTGGGGTTGGGGTTTTGGATACGAGAACTCCGGTCTAGGACCACCACTCTGATAACATGTTGGGAGAAAAATAGTTGTTTATTCTTGTACCCTAGGATCTACTATACACAGAAGGTCGTATCGGCAACATATCGATGATATATCGGTTTCGACAGGGAAGGGGTTTCGATATCACCCAGTATATCCTTTTACAGGGATATCGACGATCAAGGTTTAAAAAACCGTGAGGCGGTCAGAGGCGTTTTCTCTAAAATTGAGGCGAGGCGTAAGCTTTGAGGCAGTCGAGGCGTAAGCCTCAATTTTTTGAAAAAAAATAAAATTAAAGCAAAATACATTTGAATAGCATATAATAATATTATGTTTTGCCAAAACACATTCAAAAATAATTTCACACTAGTAAGAGATACAATACATAAGACATTATTCTAAGATTTGCAACTAACAATCTTAGAATAACTATTCTAAGATTCACAACTTTATGCCAAAAATGTTGATGTGCCGGCTCTTTGTGGCTAATGTAATGTATGTGTAGATATTGATAGAAAAATTCCAAGCTATACTAGATGGACCCATATATTTGGAAAGTAAGCCATGACTCTCTATATGGTATATGCTAAAGATTTGGTTAGAAAGATGCTAACCATGGAGCCAACAACATTCAAAATTGCAACTAATATAAAATATTTATTGTAATTCAATTTCAAACTCAAATATATGTGCTATAGAACTAGTATGTGCAGGATGCATGATAAATTGAGCATGATATATATGAGATCACATAATTTAGTTTATTTCAAGTTATCTCTTCTCTTTGCATGGAGCTACATATAGAAATATGCAAGGTTTAATATGGAAACAAAAACAAACATTAAGAAAATAATGCTTAAGGAAAAAATAGTCACGTGCAAAGCACATAACCAAAAAGCTAAAAAAAACTTCATGCTCGAGGCTTACGCCTCTTCCTCGAATCGAGCGCCTCACGAAGAGGTGAGGTGTATGCACCAGCATTAGGTCTCAAGACGCACGCCTTGAGGTGCTTTAGGCTCGCCTCACCTCGAGGCGTACGCCTCAGTGCCTCGAGGCGGCGCTTTTTAAAACTATGCCGGCGATATATCGCCATATCGGCTCATATTGGTCAAAGTGATTGGATTCAATACAAAAAATATTGGATATCGATCGATATCGCCGATGTTTCATCGATATCTCTATATATACTATTATTCATGCAAGATTGATTCCACTACTTATCTAGCTACACCCATGGAAGGAAATATCGGTGATATATCGCCGATATATCGATATCGACATGGGACCGATATGAGCACCGATATGGCGATATATTTCGATTTCCAGGTATTTTCTTCACAAAGGCTAATCGATATAGGCGATATTTCGACGATATATCGTCGATATATCGTTGAAATATCGTGTGATACGATATCGAAATGATATCGAGACGAACTTCCATGACCACACCCAGTATTAAAACACATATCTAGCTACACCTAGTATTAGAACACACAATGGTTTATATATATATGGTTCGGATCGGGGGCGTTGTCCCCGCACCCCGCAAGGGGGGCCAACCTGGGCCACTCTAGCCCCCACAGGCGGATAGCGAGACCCCCCGTACTGGTAGGTATGTTGCGACAGGAGGGTGCATAAAATGGTTCTTCAACTTGGTATTTATTTGCAAGGTATTTTTATGTTGTAAGAACTTGAATGAAATCCATTTCCAATATCTATAAGTCAATTCTTCAAAAAAAATATCTCTAATTCAGGAATCAACATTAATTGCATTATGTTCAAAGTAATCGATATATGTGATATAAGCTTCAAAGATGATTGATATGCATGATATAAGAGTATATTTGTAAGTTATTTAGTGATCTAAGAACGTGGATGAACTCCATTTTCAATATATAGGTCAACAACTAACATTACCAGTGATATGTTCGATATGACTGATATATGCAATATAAGGATCATAGTCTTCACAAATGATCTATATGTATCATCTAAGTGTATATTTGTAAATTATTTAATGTTATAAGAACTAGAATGGAATCCATTTCTAATATCTGTAGATCAGGAATAAACATTAACAACGATATGTTTGATATGACCGATATGTGTGACATAAATGTGTATTTGTAGGTTATTTGTTGTTTTAATATCTTGGATGATCTTAATTTCTGAAAAAATGACAAAAATAGCTTTTTTGAGCCATTTTCGATATCTCCACCATTTAACGACAGATCGAACAATATTTCACCCACCTACAACAACCATGGGACCCACCCACAACCATCCATAGGCCACCACCAACGGCATCCACACCTGCCCCATCAATAGCCCCCCATCGCAGACCTCTCGGACAACCATCTCCACAACACCTACCACAACTACAATTGAGACCACAATGACCACAATCACTAGCCACAATCACTACAACCACAACAGACCTCACAGTCCCATCTAAAGACACCAACAACAACCCCATAACGATATTGATATCGATACGGTCTTCCTTGCTCTTATATAGGGGAGAGACCAATGAGTAAGTTACATAAGATAGACATAAAGAAATAAAATAACTGGAAAGATACACGGAATGTAGAAATATCTCAACAGTGACCTTTACCTCAACCACGACGAAGAGGGGCTCTCCAGGAGTGAGCCCATCTTATTGAATCGCCATGACCACTCCGACCGACCGAGCCACTTTGAGTTCCCTACATCTCAAGGGAGCCCTCCAATGGAAATAAAACATCTTTCGGGAAATAGATGTGCACCGTCACTCAGCCGCGACCTTCGCCATCAGACCTCAACTTGACCAAGAGACCCCTGACACAGACGATATTGTTGTCCAAGAAGACAACGTCTTCTTCACAACCTCCTTAGCTCACTTCCATCATTTTGTCTACCAACCAAAGAAGTTCGTCTTTCAGTCCTTCCACAATAAGAAGGCCATCAATGCGCCTCAGACTCCTCGCACATTGGAAGGTCACATTGGAGTCATCGTTTCGAGTCCCACACACGCGGCATCGATGACCCGCCAACTTGCACCTGAAGCAAAGAGATTCCTTCTCTTTGCATTTAAAGGCCATGCGTCCCCTCGCCCCACATTAGAAAAATAGGACACCCTGAGGATCTTCCCTTATCATCCCCATCATTCTTCACCTCCTCCTGTGTTTTAGCACTTTCCAGCCACCAACATCTCGACTACTCGACCTCCCCAGCCCCCAACCTCTGATGTTGCACTTGGGTCTAGGAGAACTTCACCAAAATCTCCTACCCAAGACCGCACACAACCGAGGGCTTCCTTACCCTTGTTTTTGGTAGCAATCACTCTCCCAGGAGCGACGATGGCCACGGGGGGTGGGGGGGGGGGTGGAGATTTGGCAACCACGATGGGTGCCTTCCCTTTTTTTTTTGATGCTCAAAAGTGGGGGATGCACTCAGTGGTGCTCGCCCCACATTTATTAAAAAGGAAAGGAAAACTTACAGCGGGTATGCGAACCGAGAACAAAAACGAGTGAAAAGAAACCGAAGGTATCACAAACTGATACCCCCATTACATCAAAAAGCCTCTAAGCATCGGACCAGTCACGAGTGAAGCGGGAAGCCGAGATGAGGACGTTTTCCGAGTAAAATCTCTGCCCGGCAAACATGGCTTCAATTCTACCAAGCCAAATGCACCAAAGCCGGGCAATAGCAGTAAGAATGTCCATCCTAGCCCTGTCCCGAGAGTTAACCAGACTCTCACAAAAGGAGGAAGAATCCGATACGTCAAGCCAATCCAGATCCGCCCAGATATCATGAGTTCTGACACATCGGAAGAAAAGATGATCGATAGACTCCGAACTCTAAATCGCAAAGACCACAAGTAGACGAGGCATGTGGAACAATGACAACACACCGGCTACGAGTCAGCAGACGGCCACGGCGGAAAAGCCATAAGAACACGCCAATTCGTTCGGGGACCCTCAAACCCCAAAAAAAGCGACAATCCCGGAACATAGAAGCATCAGCCATCGTCACAGGAGGGAGAGTAGCCCGGTAAGCCGCACGTGCGGAGAAGGTACCATCCTTCCAAGACAGGTGGTCACGTCCCACCGAGGGCGAAGGCGCATCCGCGAGAACCGCAAGCAAAGCCATGAATTCCAGTTGCCGCTGATCAGAAAGATTAGCCACAAACCTTGGGCCCCATGAAACACCATCCCAATAAGAGGCCACCGTAGCGTCCTTATCATCCACCAGCGCGAAAAGGCGAGGAAAAGCATCCTTAAGAGGGCCCCTGCCAGTCCAATCATCACCCCAGAACCGAATGAGCGAACCATCCCCCAGCGTAATGCCAAAAAGAGAGCGGTTGCGAGACAAAGCATTGCCAATATCACGAGAAAATTGAGAGGAAGACCCCATCATGCGAGCATCCAAGCCCAAAAGCCGGTCGCCCCCACCGCCATCCTCAAAAAATTAAGCATAAGATTATCCTCCCTGCCCCACAGACGAGCGACCCATTTGAGAAGAAGTGCCTCGTTGACGACCTCCAACCTTCTCACCGCCAGTCCCCCCTCCTCCTTTGGCCGCGTGACCTCATCCCAGGCGACCAAATGCACTCTCTCCTCCCATCTCCCTTTTTCCCCCAAAGAATCTCCTCAAGCATGATTCCAGACGGCGCCGAACCCCTTTAGGCATACCTTTCACAGAGAAGAAATAATTTGGTATAGAAGATAATACCGATTTTAGAAGTATCAAGCGACCGCCACGGGAGAGAATGGCGGTACGCCAACCAGCCAAGCGAGCTTCCATACGATCCACCAAAGGCTGCCAGTCACTTAGGCGTGCACGCCCAACCGCCAAGGGGAGCCCTAAGTATTCCAAGGGAAGAGTGCCAGTCCGGCAGCGCAAAATCCGCAACACTCCTCAACCTCCGCCGGAGGGGTGGAGAAAGGAACCATAGAGGATTTGTTGTAATTGATAAGAAGACCCGACGCCTCACTGAAAAGCTCCTACGTGGACGCCATACCCGCCACATTCGATGCATCACCCTCAATAAAGCAAATGGTATCATCTGCAAACTGGATAATCGGGATATGGTAGGGCCCAAGAGAGCAGCCACGGGTATATCCAGCCGCAACCACGTTATGAATCATGCATGACAAGACATCGGCGGCCAGGACGAAAAGCATAGGAGCAAGGGGGCACCCTTGCCGAATCCCCCGGCGAGGCTGGATGAAGCCCCCTACCAAACGACCATTGAGAATTATGAGAGAGAGGCCGTCGAGATGCATCGACGCACCCACGAAATCCATAAAGATGGAAAACCCCGCCGCTTGAGAACAGAGCATAGAAAACGCCAATCCAAAGAGTCATATGCCTTTGCAAAATCAATCTTCCAAAGAATCCCCCTTACGTCGTTCCGGCGCCAAGCATGAATAATTTCCGAGGCCACCGCGAAACAATCACTTATTTGCCTTCCCCGAATAAAAGCCGCCTGGGTAGGCGATATGAGAGAATCAAGAAGCGGAGCCAGCCGTCTAGCAAAAACCTTGGCAATAATAAGATAGATGGTATTTGAAATGGATATCGGCCGGAAGTCCTCAATACGGTTAGCAGGCGAAGACTTTGGGATGAGAGCAATAAGCGACCTGTTGAGTTTATCAAACCCGTTGTTGCCAAGCGAGACCCCAGATCTCTCCCCTTGCGAGACACCCAGAGCCCTCCATCTCTCCCAGAAACTTGTTCCTTTTATTTTATGATCTTGATTATCGATTTTGCTTCCATGTTATATTTCAACCGATAGAAATAATTAGCATTTAATCTCAATAATGCGAGACATCCAGAGCCCTCCATCTCTCCCAGAAACTTGTTCCTTTTATTTTATGGTCTTGATTATAAATTTTGTCCCACGAGATATTGTGTCCCACGAGAGATATTGTGGAGAGTGTTGGAGAAGAGACAAATATCTATTCTATACATTAACCTCATAAAGGACATGTATGATAGGGCTTTATCTTGTGTAAGGACCCCGCCTGGGAAGATTGGATATTTTGACATCAACATTGGTTTACATCAAGGTTCTGCTTTGAGTCCATTTTTTTTACTTTGATTATGGACGAGTTGACCAGTCACATTTAGGATGAGTTACCTTGGTGTATGTTATTTGCTGATGATATTGTGTTAATTGACGAGACTAGAGATGGAGTAAATGAGAAGCTTGAGGTCTGGAGACATGAGTTGGAGACTAAAGGATTTCGTATAAGTAGTAGGGCCAAGACGGAATATATGGAGTGCACCTTTGATGGAAGCAATGGTGAAGGAATCGAGGTGAAGATTGGTGACGATAACATTCAGAAGAGAGATTCCTTTAGATATCTGGGATCTATTCTGCAACATGATGGGGAAATTGATGGAGATGTTACTAATACAATAAATATAGGCTGGCTAAAGTGGAGAGGAGCCTCTGCTGTTCTCTGTGATAAGAAAATTCCTTTAAAGATTAAAGGAAAGTTCTACAAAGCAGCCGTGAGACCTGCTATGCTTTACGGATCTGAATGTTGACCTGTGAACCATAGACATGTGCAGAGAATGAATGTAGCAGAAATGAAAATATTAAGGTGGATGTGTGGACACACACGTAAAGATCGGATTCGGAATGATGCAATTAGAAAGAAAGTTGGCATAGCTCCGATCGAGGATAAGATGCGAGAAAACCGCTTAAGATAGTTTGGACATTTGCAAAGAAGATCAGCTGATGCACCAGTTAGGAGATGCGAGTGTTGGGATGTTGAGCCGGCTAAGAGAGGGCGAGGACGGCCCAAGAAGTGTTGGAAAGAGACCATACGAAGGGATCTTAGTTTTGTGGATATAAGCCCGGGATTGGCCCAAGATAGATCTGAATGGAGGCGAAGAATCCATGTAGCCGACTCTACTTAATTGTGGGAAAAGGCTTTGTTGTTGTTGTTGATTATAAATTTTGCTTCCACATTATATTTCAACCGATAGAAATAATTAGAATTTAATCTCAATAATGTGAGGATTGATTGCACAATTTCGGTTTTGAAATGCAAAAAATTCACATGCAAATGATAATAACAACTTTGTAAGAGGATATTGGATTCCAACGGTTCCAGAACATTAAGAAAACATGAAGTGGATGATCTCCAAAATCACAATCGCATGAATGATTTTTCTCAATCTATATTGAAATGGAGAAGGTAGCGCGGGGCATGGCCTCAAATTTCAGCGAAATTCGGTCGAATTTCTGTCGAATATCGATATCCAATCGAAATCGAAATTCGACCGAAATGATTGAAATATGGGGGTCCTAGCACAAAAAATGACCGAAATGACCGAAATTTCAGTCGAAATTCCACCGAAATTCCATCGAATTTCTGTTTTGGTCGATACCGAAATGGTGATCGAAACCGACATTTAGGGCCTTGGCGCGGGGAGAATGTGAGGGGAGAACATAAAAGGAGAAAGAAGTTGGTATAGAAGGAATGAAGGGTATTGTCTGAGTGCAAGTAATTGAGTGGGATGCGATAGTGAAGAGTGTGATTTGAAATGAAGAGGTGAGCAGATGACTGCATGGGGGGGGGGGGGATCTTGTTCGGTGACTAGACGTGGTTTGATGGGTCACCTCACTAAGTGCTGGGATCAAGTGGTTTGCTTCTGATACAAAGTTGGCCATTGTTAATGGACCTGTACATTGGTAAAGGTTGGATTGAGAGGACTATTATGGCTTGGGTACACAAGGAGAGGTAGACGAGCATTGTGGATAATAAGTTTTACTGTGTGTATATTGATGCTTGTCTAGCGGGTAAAGTTCTTGGACATATACCCACACCAGGGATTGTGGTTGTAGGCTTGTAGCAAGTGATCGTGCTCTTCGAGGTGACTTGAAGTAGATTTTTACCATCCCATTGAATTAACGATTGGGTCAAGGCCTTCACGAGGGCAACCTTTGTTCTTTATGTAGAATTTTGATGCTACTGGAGTATGTCACTTTAGTTGAGTGGAGGCTTTCCATATTTATAGGGGTTTGATATATAAACATCCCACAACTCTCATATGATCAAGCCATGGTTGTGCAATTACTTTCTCCCTTTTAGACGACTGATTGATGTTCATTCCCTCAATCTTGCGAGGGGTAGGCCACAATTCATCTCACTGCTCATTGAGGATGTTCGGACACTCTTCTCCCCTCGATCTTTAGGGTGTTTGTTTGTCGACTTGCTTTTGTTCTCTGGTTGGCATTGATGGTGACATTGGTATGGAAATGGTACCCTGTGTGAATGACTGTCCAGCTTGATGCTGACATGTAAATGGTACCCTGCTCCTACTTCTTTAGGGTGGGATGCTGATGTTGGAGGAGCATGTAAGAACCGTGGGATATGTGTGGTTAAGAAACAAGAAGTGTCGAAGGTGAAGCACGATAAAGCTTCCGGGGCAATGGAGCTGACATATTCATTGGGATCTTTCCATTTTTTTGGGAAGTGGAGGCGGTGTATTTTTTTGGATGTTCTGGGAAGGTGGACTGTTGAGTCGCATCTTGCATTTCACAATTCGATGTGGTTATCGACATGTGTTTGTTACTGTTCTTCATCATGGTCCTATTGTGTGATTTGGTTTCAGTTCTGAATTACAGCCTAACAACCATCTGCAACTCTACCTTTCTTGCATTGGCTCTTGGTTTTGTGGGAGAAGTATTTGACATAAAATCGAGCTCTTAGGAAGGGCTCCTTGGTTAAAGGGATCTGGCGTTGGTGCTGGTGACATGCCACTTTTATTAGTTTTGCATATCTGATGTGGAGGGCATTTTAGGGGTAAAAGATCCGCAGACTATCAAACAATGTTAGCTCAATTTCATTTTCTTGTTATGATGTCCCTTTGAATCCATGCAAGATGGCTAGAATATCGTCAAAGGCTTTCTTATAGAAAGGGATGCATGCAGATAGTCCTCGTGGAGGCTTGACTGCAGAGGATACTAGGACCTAATGTAACCTCGTATTTCTTACTGATTGACAAGTAGAAAGCAAGTAGTTTAACCTTTAAACACGTTCCAATGGTTGACGGATTTCCCGTTGAAAGTAGCGAACTGCGAATAGGTTAGAATATTTGTTTCACTTTCAGACCAACGTCTAACTCAGCCATGGCCACTCCCAAGCCCGTGTAAATGAGGAGGGTTGCGTTAGGTAGCCGACAACCAGCATAAAACAGAGCCAACTTCCTAAATAATATATTTTTTTAAATACTATTTAGGAAGTTTCCTCATGACAGTCGGGTCTTTTCAACATGGATTTAAGCAAACATATAAATTTCGTTGGGGCGTTCCCTACTTGCGACAAGTTGCATCGCCCGAATGCAATGAAAAATTGGCAAGGGCCGCTACATCGCAGCCTGGATGTAGTTCAAAATTTGCAAGGGTTCTCGTATGAGGAACGCATGCGGGTAATTAAGCTAGTTTCGCTGCATCACCGTCCAGATGCAATCCAAATTTGCAAGGGTTCTCGCATAATGGACGCACGCGAGTAAAGAAGTTAGTCCAAAAGATATTACAACGGAAGTTGCGGATTGGTAGTTGGAATATTGGCACTTTAACTGGAAAATTGATGTAGATAGTGGATACGATGGAAAGAAAGAAGATTCATATACTATGTCTTCAAGAGACTAAATGGGTTGGAGAGAAAGCAAGGGAGATCGAGAAGACATGCTTTAAACTTAGGTATTCAGGTAAAGATAAGGCAGAAACGATGTTGGGGTGGTTGTTCAGAAGGATTTGAAGGATTGTGTGGTTGAGGTGCAAAGATTCGGGGATCAGATTATTTTGCTAAAATTGGTGCTTGAAGAAGAAATTCTGAATATCATCTCAGTTTATGCACCGCAAATTGGTTTATATGAAAGGACTAAACAAGCTTTTTGGAAGGATCTGGATAAGATTTTAAAAGGAATCCCACAAAGAGAGATGATTTGCATAGGTGGATCTTAATATACATGTGGGAAAAGATGCTTCAGGGTATGCTAGTGTTCATAAAGGACATGTGTTTGGGGATAGAAATGAAGAGGGAAAAGTCATTCTGGATTTTATAATGGCATATGATCTTTTCATTGCAAACACTCTCTTCAAGAAGATGGAGGAGCATTTAATTACTTATAAGAGTGGGCCAACTAGAACACAGATAGATTACTTTGCGTTGAGGAGAAGAGATCGGTTGTGTTGTAAAGACTGCAAAGTAATCCTAGGAGAGAGTTTGACAACCCAACATCGCTTGTTAGTCTTGGATGTACAATTAAAAGGGATGGTAAAGAAAAGGAGTGTTCCGAAGATCACTAGAACTAGATGGTGGAATCTTCCACTGAAGCAATCGAGCTTCGGGGAGAAGGTTTTAGAAGACTTATCTTGGGATTGTAGCGGAAGTGCAAACGAGATGTGGGAGGCAGTAGCATCTTGTATCCGAAAGGTAGCCAAAGAGATGCTAGGCGAGTCAAATGGAGGAGCTCAAGGTCAAAAGGAGGCTTGGTGGTGGAGTGAAGTAATGCAAGAGAAGCTAAAAATTAAAAGAGCATGCTTTAAAGCTATGTCTAAGGATAGAACAGAGGAAACTGTCACGAACTACAAATTAGCAAAGAAGGAAGGAAAGAAGGCTGTAAACGAAGCTAAGTCAAAAGTTTATGAAGTTTGTATAAAATTTTCGACTCAATGGAGGGGCAGAAGGATATATTCAGGTTGGTAAAAGCAAGAGAAAGAAAGACCAAAGACCTTTATCAAGTGAGATGCATTAAGGACGAGGATGGTCACATGCTTGTTACTCAGAAGGATATAGAGAATAGATGGGAGCAGTACTTCCATAAACTTTTCATTGGGGAAGGAAATAGAGAGATCACTTTGAGTGATCTAGCTAGTAGTGAAAGTTACTTGAATTGTGCAAGCTATAGACGGATACAAAGAAAGGAAGTAGAGGAGGCTTCGAGGTTATGAGACCTGGGAAAGGTATAGGACCTGATGACATCCCTGTAGAAGTATGAAGAGTTTTAGGTGAGCGTGGTTTGACTTTGCTTACGAATCTATTCAATGTTATTTGGCGAAGCAAGAAAATATCTGAATATTGGAGGAGTATCGTGGTGCCTCTTTATAAGAATAATGGAGACATTCAAAATTCTTCAAATTACAGAGGTATCAAGCTAATGAGTCACACTATGAAAATTTGGGAACGTGTGATCGAAAGAAGGTTGAGACAAGTTTCCAACGTAAAAGAAAACCAATTCGGATTCATGCCAGGTCGCTCAACTATTGAAGCCATCCGTTTGTTGAGGAGAACAATGAAGATTTATATAGTTAAAAGGAAGAACCTCCATATGATCTTTATTGATTTGGAGAAGGCTTATGATTCTGTCCCACGAGAGATATTGTGGAGAGTTTTGGAGAAGAGACAAGTACATGTCATATACATTAACCTCATAAAGGACATGTATGATAGGGCTTTATATTGTGTAAGGGCCTTGTCTGGGAAGACTGGCTATTTTGACATCAACATTGGTTTACATCAAGGTTTAGCTTTGAGTCCATTTCTTTTTACTTTGATTATGGACGAGTTGACATGTCACATTCAGGATGAGTTACCTTGGTGTATGTTACTTGATGATATTGTGTTGATTGATGAGACTAAAGATGGAGTAAATGAGAAGCTTGAGGTCTGGAGACATGAGTTGGAGACTAAAGGATTTCGTATAATAGAGCTAAGAAGGAATACATAGAGTGCACCTTTGATGGAAGTATTGGCGAAGGAATTGATGTGAAGATTCGTGACGATAACATTCGAAATAGAGATTCTTTTAGATATCTGGGATTTATTTTGCAACATGATGGGGAAATTGATGGAGATGTTACTCGTAGAATAAATGCAGTCTGGCTAAAGTGAAGAGGAGCCTCTGCTGTTCTTTGTGATAAGAAAATTCCTTTAAAAATTAAAGAAAAGTTTTACAAAGCAACTGTGAGACCTGCTATGCTTTATGGATCTGAATGTTGGCCTGTGAAGTTGTGAACCATAGACATGTACAAAGAATGGCTGTAGCAAAAATGAAAATGCTAAGGTGGATATGTGGACACACACACACACACACACACGTAAAGATCGGATTCGGAATGATGCAATCAGAAAGAAAGTTGGTGTAGCTTCAATTGAGGATAAGATGCGAGAAAACCGCTTAAGATGGTTTGGTCATTTGCAAAGAAGATCAACTGATGCACCGGTTAGGAGATGCCAGTGTTGGGATGTTGAGCCGGCTAAGAAGGGCGAGGACGGTGCAAGAAGTGTTGGAAAGAGATTATACGAAGGGATCTTAGTTTTTTGGATATAAGTCTGGGATTGATCCAAGATAGATCTGAACGGAGGCGAAGAATCCATGTAGCCGGCCCTACTTAATTGTGGGAAAAGGCTTTGTTGTTGTTGTTGTTGTTGTGTATTTTCAGACCAACGTCTAGAGAACCTATTGAGACATCTTGATATGCTTGGGATTTGAGTTCTTCAGGCCTTAGGTCAGCAGGAGGGATTGTTTTTTGGGGGCGGGGGTCTTTACTATTGGTGTGCACAGGAAGCTGTCTCCAAGGGAGGGGTGAGGTGCTAATCACGGCCAAAGATTTCTAAGAAAAAGAAAATGATCACGAAGGTTTATGGGCAGGATAGGTACTGAATGCTGACTCCATGTGTGGTGAAGTCTGAACATTTCGTGGTTGGACTGGAGGTCTAAGGGTATTATAGGAAGTTCAAGGGATGGCCAAAGCTATGGTCCCTATCCTATGACTAGCAAAGGGTGGAAATGGTAAGAACTTGCAAAGCCCCTCTGATAGTGAATTTAGTTTCCTCTCTAATGATTTTTTGGATTACCATCCTTTGACTTTTCGAAGAAACAATGCCAAGAGCTCTGTCTATCTTCTGTTCATCGACCGACAAAGTTTTGACATCAGAGGGGCCAGGGAGGACGACAGTAGGCAATCATTGTGGATGAGTATTTTTTCCTTCTTGCGAACCATGCCCAACTCCCAAAGGAACAAAGTTCATTTTTGGATCAAGCAGCTCATCAAAAAACCAATACCTTCACGAACATGCATTTCTTAGCTATAGCAACTGAGAGTTCTTCCACTGTCAAAGAAAGGAAAGTTGCATTCGCACACCTTGGCACTAATTAATTTGAGATCGACACACTACAGAGTTTTATAGCTTTCAGAGGTCTATCGCGGGGATACTGAGAGGCAGGGTGGATTCAATAAGCGAAGTAAGAGCTGGAGGTACCTAATAAAGTTGGGTCTGGATACGGAGATCAAGTGGATAAGCAGTCTTCGAGCTCTAAATCCACACCCTTCGATTAATACTAAAAGATGGGAGGTCGGTGTATTGAAATTCTCTCGACAAACCGGTCCCTACCTCGACGTGCATAGTCCGAGTGGGCTTGCTAAAATTTTCTTATTTAGTTAGAAGTTTTTTTGAGACAACTGGGAAGAGCGATATGTCGTCCGCATGGTCCCCAAGGCACACACGAAGATGGTCTGGAATTTCAATTTAACGACCAGGAATCTGTCCTACCACTTGCCATTTGGGCAAGGGTCCCCCTTTTTATTTTTAATATGCCATACTATTTCGGTAATATTGTAGTTTGTTACACAGCTAATGCGTTTCGCATGGTTCTAGTAATATGTGTTATGGCACTTTACATATTAGGTCATCATCTATGTATCCAATTTCAAAATAGGTCCCCTTCTTTCAAATATAACAATTAGGGTCTTAACTCTGTTTTTCTCGCTGCCATTCTCCAGTGGACATGAACCCGTGGACTCCACTTTTCCTACACTGGTGACGCATCCCACGATCCCCTTTTCTCTGTTCTTAGCTGCTCTTCCCTCTTCCTGGGAATTTGGGTTTGTGTCTTGGGCAAATTAAAATTTAACAAAATGGCTAAGGGGAGGGGATCAAGGGTTTTAGGGATATGTTATAGTGTTTGGGGAAAGAAATGAATGGGTAATTTTGTCCAACTACCATATTGTTCTATTGGTAGATATTTCTACCTTGTAGAAAATGCAGTCAAGACCCTAATTATTACGTTCAAAAGATGGGGGCTCATTTTGCGATTGGATCCATAGATGAGGACTTAACATGTAAATTACCCTATATGTTATCCTTCTAATTCGTCTAGTATTTAGCCTTCTAACATTCTTTTCTAATGATGCTGGTTTATCCTTTACTCCTAATGTGATGCATTACAACAACCACTGCCACCAAGCCTCTCCCAATTTTAAGTGGGATCGTCCCAGTGAGATGCACTCTGGCTTCTTTGGCAAGACCTGAATGGGACTAAATGCACTAAGACCGCCTACATTAACTTGCTCTATCTCGAACAGAACTGTATGAATGCAAAAATACCAAACTACTGCTCTTAAATATGAAACATCCTCATCATCAAGCCGAGTTCTTAAGAATACTAATCAAGAAATCCACATATCACTGTTCTTCAGGTAAATGTCACCGCAGATCACAGGATCATCTATGGTGCCGACTTGGCGGCATTTCTGCAGACGTTTGCAAAGATCATTGCCGACCCTGACAGTCTCACGTTGTAGGCATCTTTGACAAGGTTCCGCCGGGTGCAGCAAGTCATCTTCGAGACTCTTGATGAGCTTAAGCCTGCATTGCAGACGTGGTGGCCAAGAAAGTTCGATTTTGTTGCAACTCCCTTATTTATTGTGTAGGTGAATAAAAGTTCCCATCGGCTGCGATTTTCCCGTAGTAACTATTAGAACAGTCTAAAAATTTCATAGAGGTGATGTTCTCTTCTGCTAGGCCGTGTTCTCTTTGTTGTTATGGCCATGGATCTTGATGACAGTCGTCCTACGTTTCACCTAATGATCAAATGTTTCATGTCTGGCTATTTGATTGGGTTTATGATAAATTTTCACTAATTATAAGGTGTTCATAGCCGTTACAGATGGTTGCTTGAGTTGCTGATTTTGTTTCTTGTCCAAAATTTTGTGTTTCCCTTAAGTGATCTTGTCGTCGAAAAGACCCTATCTAGTGCTGGAAATTGCACACGAGGGATAAGGAAGATGGATACGAATAGTGTAATATCTCAATTTTTGGGGGGTATTTTTGAAAATAAGATTATGGAATAATATATATATATATATAATAACTATGGTGTATCATGAAAAATAAATAAATAAAAAATAAAACATTGCCGTTAAAAAGGAAGATAAACAAAATAAAAAAACAGCAACGAGTTTTTTTTTAAAAAAGGTGAAAAGGCACTATTAGATTGGCCGTTCAAAGAAAGGAAAAAAAAGGTGATGGTTAATAACAACCTTTCCCAAATGGTGCAAAATCAGATTAAAAAAATGTTGCAACAAACTTAAAAAAAAAACATAGAGAACGAGTCTTGTGGGGGAGGGTTTTATCCTCCGTTACTGTCTCCCGTTAAAAAACAAAAACAAAACAATAAAAGCCAATAAAATGGGATTAAATCCCTACGAGTACTCACGTCGGCTGAGATAGCGAGAGAGACACAGAGTTATAGAGAGAGACACAGAGTTATAGAGAGACACAGAGTTATAGCGAGAGACACACAGTGCTCCTTCCGTCGATCTCGGCTCCGATCCGGCAAGGTTGGAATCAAGTTGAAGTAGTAGCATCGTTTAGGATTGGTGAAGTCAAGACGTCTTCGTGGCTAGTTAATTGACATCTTGAGGTATGTGTCAAACACATAGGACCATTAAATAACATTTTTGTGTCGATCCTTTATAAACTCTTAGGCCCTGTTCGTTTGGGGTATAAGGAGGAATGGAATAAGGGGAATAAGCCCCCAACACGCTTCCCCGTGGTACGACTATTCCCCATTATTTCATCTTATTTCACTCTTATTCCTATCTTTATCCTACCTTACCTACCTTTATTTCACCTTATTCTCCTTATTCTTATCCTCTAGCCGAACGGAGAATAGGCCCTTATTCCCCTTATTCCCCATCTTTATTCCTGCTTATTCTCCTACCGAACGGGCCCTTAAGATATCGTGCTTTGTCCAATCATTAGTAATGCCATAACTTTTGCAACATCAATTACATGAATACTTTTTTCCTACGAATCTACCTACTGGAGAAGGATTTCAAAACCATGGAATTATACCTTTGCATGTTCGTTCAAAAAAAAATCATCATGACCACAATTGAGGTTTAAATAACTTAAATTTACCACACGTACTTGTGCATATCAACTTTTTATTATGTGACAATCTCTATAATTCAAAATTCCTGGAGTTGACGTCCAGCCGTATGCCTATACGATTTAGATGATGCACAACCTCACATTTGATACACGTGCTTATTCAAATTTTTTTGATGCACGTCTTTTATGAAAGTAATGCACTTGCACGCGGCATGGGTATTTTTTTAGTGCATCTAAGTTTCGTGGTTTGCGAGATTTCTAGAAATTCAGGAAATTAACCATTGGTTGTCCGAATGTTGTGTAAGAATATACATGTTTTAGTAGGAAAAAATTAATTAGACGTAAAAGGTGATAATAAATATCTGCGTATTTTATAACCATCCTCTGTTGTCAAAGAAAATAACTCTCTTGGTCCACTTTATATAATTTTGCTTCCTAATCCACGTATGTCAGGATTGGGAAAATAAACAAAATGTCAGTATACTTATATATATATATATAGGGAAAAATGTGTATGCCCCCTAGGGGGAGCTAACTTAGCTCCCCCCGCCCTTTTTTGACATAATTTTTTTATTTTTTTTGAAATCTAAAACCGTGTAAATTCATTATTAAATCCCTATATTATGCTATTAAAATTTCGTGCGAAACAAAGACTCCTACGACCTTCATCCAAACGGGGTCGATTTAAAAAATCCTGTTACCGTTAAAAAATGACTGTCTGGATGGAGGCCGTAGGAGTCTCTGTTTCGCACGAAATTTTAATAGCATAATATAGGAATATAGTGATGAATATTCATGGAAGAAATTTTCAAAAAAAAATAAAAAAAAATGGTGAAAATGAGGCGGGGGGAGCCAAGTTAGCTCCCCCTAGGGGGCAGCCCCATTTATCCCATATATATATATATATATATATATCACTGATTTCGATTCCGAGATAATCGTATTACTTGCGAACCACTGTATAGTATCATGTTACTAAGGTCATTATTAATAATGATTAAAAAAATAATAATAAAGGTTTGGGATCGGGTAATGAGAATTTGTATCTATGATAGGGTGTCGTATTGAATACTTCTTTTGATTTAGGTGACACTTGATTTCTGTGGACAAAGAGTCATACAGATCAATATTCATTGGTTTCTTGTTGAGGTATGTACATTAATCTATGTTTCATACCATTGTCATTTATACCCCACATTTGATTTTATTAGTTGTTGCAATGGAGCTTTTATGATATCTCGTTAAACTTCTTTGATTATAGCTCTGTGTTACAACTTTATATAATTAGGTGCCAAGTTGATATTTAGCCATAATGCTTATTCATGGATTAGTTGTTAAATGTAAAGAGATAGATACATTATTGCCTTTTGATATATAGGTTAAAATGTATTTTTTTATTCAAATATTTTATTGGAAAATTAATTATTGTTTTTGACACCATCATTGTGAGGAAGTAGACATTGTTCATTGTTTGCCCATTAGAGGCTTTGACCTGGCCGGGTGCCGCGCGGACGGTTAATTCCGCCAATTGACCGTTGTAGGCGGGTAATCCTACACTACTTCCAAACAATTTACCGCTACGGCGGTTGACTCAGTACTGATGTCCATTGTATTGGGGTTTGGATATGAGGCCTCGTATTGATATTTGTATTAGTTTTAAAAATTTTGTTTTAAAGGAACGGGGTGGCTTCTATCCAAGCTCGGGCTGCCCGGTGTCGGCAGATGGGATTGATATATATATATATTTATATATTTAATATGGATTTTGACATTATGGTCACAAAATTTGTGATATTCAAGGAAATTGATTGAATTGTCGTTGCTATCCCATAATGAGGGGCATACATGAAAAAGTCTTTTATAGTTATTGTTTATTGAGTTATAGTCCTTATTATACGGAATTGTCATCGTAATTTCTTATGCTCATTGTATATAATTATGATGGTATGTCTCATAAATTATTGGTGCATACTTAGTCAAATTCGTTTGACTAATATTGAATTACAACCTTGCAGCTTAGAAGGAAGCACGAGGTTCGTCGTTGGCTGGATTGAAGAGTCTTTGATATTTTCTATCCTCTTGAGTCATTGTACGGATAGACTTATTTAGTTTTATTGTGTAGTTCAGACTTGATAAACCTTTATTTATTGGTTAATTTCCTTTATTCTTCCCTTATGTATGACACTCTGAAAGTTATTTTTGGATTATTGAGTTTTGTCTCGCTCCTAGACTCGAAAAAAAATATTTTCAATTTTTGGGATGCTTCCGCAATGTTTCCCATGTTTCGAGGTTCAGGACGTGACAAATAGAGTGAAAGGTATATGGGTTGTCATATCCTTATTTACTTTAAAATATGTGGATGCAGAAACATATATCTTGCGGATATAGAAAAATAGGAAAAAAAACAGAAATTGTATCGATCGTGTTTAATTGATATAAAATCAATACGGATATGAATAATAATGGACGGATATGGATTATCCTACTGGATATGAATAATAATGGACGGATATGGATTATCCTACAGATAATAAATACATTCCAAGACTTATAATCAAAAAGTTTTTTTTTTTGCAAAATTGAAATTAATAATCCCAACATTTTACCACTACTCCCAATATTCCGTAGACACATAAATGAAGAACCATGTGTACACCTCCAACAATTTGATTGCATTTGTGGGACTATATACTATCTGAATATTCCATCAGAGGTAGTAAAGATGACAACCTTCCCATTAAGCTTCATGGACAAAGCCCTATATTAGATCAACCACTTGGTAAGGGTTGTCACACCTTAGGAAGAATTGAGGTCCGCTTTCTTGAACAACTATTATCCACTTGGACGTCTCAATCAAACACGATCTTTAACTGTCAACTTCTCCCAGATGTCCCATGGGCCATCCTATTCATGAGGCGTGAGAAAGATTTAAAGAACTAACGGAGAAGTGCCCCCGTCACGACTTCCGAAGACGAAGCTTATGCAGAATTTCTTTGGGAGATTGAGCATTGAGAACAATAAGCTGGTAGATAACAAGAGAAAGAGTTTCATAAATTTTAAGTACAATAGTATACAAGATAAAATAAAGTAATGTACTAAGTTTTTTGCATATCATTTAGTTAGATAGCATAAAGACGTACAATTTTTTTTAACCATATTCATATCTCGGAAAATGCACCTATATTTACATTCATATCTTTAAACAAAAGAGAAAATTGGTATCCAACATAAGTATTTGTGAAAAATAACAACTCATATTCTGTTCTATCTGTATCCTTCGAAAATAAAAAATATATATACCCATATTTGCATAATAACATATATAATAGTGGACCAATATCAATATATCTAAATTCGATTGTAATAAAGAATAATGTACGATAATGGATAAGTAGAATTTATCGCTCCTCCTTGTTTAGTTGATCTGAGAAATAAGGAAGCGACAAATAATATAAATATATATATATAAAATAAATGATATTATAAATATGTATAAAATAAATGATGTAATTAGTTAATTACTTTATCTTGAGGCGTGTTATTGTAGGATAAACTTCTCTTATCGTAAAATAAGAGGAAAATGTCTGGCATCCAAATATGGCCTAAAAAATGTGAGGTGATGCCTTCCAAATAGAGTGATGTCTCGAATTGTTATGCAAATCACGATATTTAACGTGAAAACCCTTTCTTGTTAAGGGGAATAGTTGTTTAGCTTGTAATTAGTGGATCCACCCATTTAGAGTTCTATTTAAATCGAGATTTGATGTGACGATCAAGGACGTAACCTATTTATGTGACGATCAAGGACGTAACCTATTTAAGGATGAATCGAATAAATCTTGAATCGTGGTTATTTCGTGATTGCTACTCCGTGTATTAATTGATTTGCATTTTAGTTCCTTTATGGGCAACCTAAGAGGTTAAAATTTGAAATAAAGATAAATCACATCTAGTACCATCCCTGATATTTCTCGAGCCACATGCAAAATAAAAAAACAGGTCCTTATATAAAATCCCGACGAACAATGTGTTCTTATATAATTCTATTAAATTTTTGGCTTTAGCATGGAATTTTTCATTGGAAGTTCGATTATATAGAAACTCATTCTCTGACAAGTTGTTTCATCAAAAAAATCGATTTCATAAAGGTCCATTTTCAACAAGTTGTTTCATCTAAAATTCGATTCTATAAGGCTCATTTTTCGGTAAGTTATTTTACTGAAAATTTGATTCTAAAAGGCCTCGTTAAGACATATATTATTTTTTTTCTAAAGTAAAGGTTGAATGCATGTAAAAATGAACTCCTAAAAGTGACGTGCCTTAAGTCGTTACACTCGAAAACTACTTTCAGGGATAGCCTCGATCATATCAAACAATATCAAAATTTGAATTTACATGTCTTGAAATGATTGGGACGTGAAGGATCGGCCTATGATCCGTAAGGGCCTGTTCGGTTGGGGGTTACCCCCCAATTTAGGCCGGTTACCCCCAAATCCCATATTCTTAACCCACTAGTGGGTCCCACTCCATTCCCATTCAAAAAATTATATATTATACCATCATATCATCAAAAAATCATAAAATACTCAACTTCTACTCACTATTCCAAACTTCAATACAATCACATCACAATAACTATCCACTTTTTCAAATTTCAGTATAATCATATCGTAATAACTACCAACTTTTTCAAATTTCAATACAATCACATCACACAAACTCTCTCAACCCTTATCCCACCAACCAAACACACAAACACAAAAACGGGTTATCCTCCCCCGATAACCCACGAACCAAACACACTCTAAGCGATAGCGAGTACAAGCCGTTTATACAGTGAAATCCCTCGTTGGTTAAAAGGAAGAAGCAACGGGAATACCATACAAAGATATCGAAAACGGTCACCCTCGTAGGGATCGAGTCGTAATGGTTTGTCGCTAAGTTTAAGATGTGCATAGCTGCTACAGATGGCTGTTATAAAGAATCGAAATGGCACGTCGTTTTAATAGAACTTTTTCCCAAAAGTTGAGGTCGTTTTTTTAAAAGAATGAAGGGGGTTGTAAGCAAAACATCCAAGGGATATTTTCTGTAATCGCAGTTTCGTGGAAGCTTCGTGGAGAGAGAGTTGACGACTGTGGTGTTGACGAGAGCCAGATATTGGTATCAATTACTCCGGGATTATCATTAACATCATTGTTATTAACATATTGTTACGTTCATGTGTTCCAATCTTTTTTATCCTTAATATCTACGTTGCTGCCTTACTTTGCCTTTCCATGGTGGAGAGTTTTTCTAGGTCGCTTCATCGGTAGTCTTATTTTTCTTTAATTAAAAGAGGCTTACAAGAGATAGGCAAAATATTATCCAAGGACTTCTTTCTTTCCTCTCCCAACATATCAGATACATACATACATATATATGAATTAGGAAAGGGAAGGAATTACTCTATTCTATGCCCTCCTCATCTTGTTCCTTCTTTGCATCTTGATACCGAGCTTGATTTCCTTCTCCTTTCTCGCACTTTCATTCCCTTCCTGACCTATTGAACAAAATGTTATCTTAGTTTCCATCTCTTATGTAAGGATGTAATACACTACACAAACTTGCACTACAAGAAAAATGAGCTGTAGTCACGGAATGTGGCTACGGAATCTTGTGGCCACGATAATTCCATGGCCACTAGTTTCTCGTAGCTACAATTCCGTGGCCAAAGTTTCATACAAGAGTTGTGACCACGACAAGTTCTATGGCCACTTGTAGTGGCCACGACATATTCGTGGTTATAGAACTCTCGCGATGAGATTTATCGCTACGGCTACTGGCCACGACATGTCGTGGTCAGAACCCAATTCCATGCCCACAAGTTCCACATCCGTGGGTATAATTCTGTAGCCACAACTTATTTTCCTTGTAATGTTGGCTTATGATATTGATGAATTCGATATTAATTCGTTGTCATATCTTATCTTTTGTATCTTTGATTTTTTAAATTCATGATGAATATCATATTCATTTCCACACTGCCAGCATTGAATCATATATCGGTTATCTGCTGATAATTTAGCAATAATTAGTATAATTTTCACCATATTTGGTAACAAATATGACATTTCTTTTAGGCACTGTAAATGATTTTGGTGTAAAGATAGCGCGAAAAATATATTTGACCGCAAAGGATGTCTCTCCTTGAATATTTCCTTCCTTTTTTTCTCATTATTTTCCATTCTCCCTCGTAATTCATTCCTATCAAACATAAGAAAATGAAAAACACAAAATACATCGAGAGGGTAATTTCATATAAACTGTAACCATGACATAAACTCCTTTAGATTGGACAATTTTATGTTTAGATACTAAAAGTGAGCCATCCACTACAAGAAAAACAAGTTGTGGCTACAGAATTATGTCCACGCATATGGGATTTGTAGCCACTGAATTAGGTTCTTGCCACAACACATCGTGACCAGTAGCCGTAGCTACAAGTCTCTCACGAGAGTTCTCTAATCACAAATATACCATGGCCACTATAATTGACCACAAAACCTGTCGTGACCACAACTCTTAGATGAAGACTTTGGCCACAGATTGTAGCTACGAGAAACTAGTGGTCACGGATCGTGGCCACAAGTTTCTGTAGCCACATTCTGTTGCCACAACTCATTTTTCTTATAGTGATCTTTCGAAAAGAGTCTTTGCTTTACAACAAAAGTCTTTTTAGCCAACTTGGCTCTCCCACCGTATTATTTTCCTTTTAAAGCTATTCTTTCAATAACATCTGGGGATGTAAATCTCTATTACAATACACTCTCATTCGAATTTTGTGTAAAGCGACATTCCTAATATGCTATTTTGTAAGGGGATCAAAATCATCATTTTTCGAACCGTTAACATTTGATAAGTTTGATGGATGTGATATGAATCCCAAGCTGAGTTGAAATTTGAATAAGAAGATATAGTCATTGAATAATATAAATCCCTCCATATGTAATTTAAAAATACCACAAAAAATAAAATAAAATAAAAAAGTGTGGCCAGCCAAGTTTGCATGTGAAGTAGTCCCATTTTATCTTGAATTTTGCTATTCTAAAGGAAAATCACGTATTTAAGAGGTGACTTAATTTTGTTAAAAATAAAGAGATATGTTAAAGAAGCGACCCTTTGTAAGTTGGACATGAACCAGTGTCATAAATATTAATTTTTTTAGAAGCGATCCTCAAGTCAAATTTCTTATCATTAGAATTTGTTGTCACTATATTTTTTTATAGTAACTACTGGCTAATTCTATTCCTAATTATACCTATAGCTTTTTGTAGAATAAAAGAGCTTTCGAGTCGTTAGTTTACCGCGTGTATATCTTCAATGGACCTTGGATGAAAATCACTATTTGAAAGACCTGAAAACTCAATTCTTCAATGATACCAATCAAGAGACAATCGTTTTTCAAGGCACGATATTCTTTTGGATGGAAGTTACACTGCTCAACTACCACTACAAGAAAAATGAGTTGTAGCCATGGAATATGGCTACGGAAATTTATAGCCACGATAATTATGTGGTCACTAGTTTCTCGTAGCTACAATCCGTGGTTAAAGTCTTCATATAAGAACTGTGGTCACGATAAGTTTTGTGGTCACTTGTAGTGGCCACGGCATATTCATGGTTAGAGAACTCTCGCGACGAGACTTGTAGCTACGGCTACTGGTCATGACGTGTTGTGACCAGAGCCTAATTCTATGGTCACAAACCCCATATCCATGGCCATAGTTCTGTAACCACAACTTGTTTTCCTTGTAGTATACCATATCATTTAACTGGATTTTATTTTTCAGTTTTCTTTGTTACAATGATGCTAAACGTTATACCAGGTAAAAATGCCTGATCGAATGGACCGAGGTTGTAAAATCTTTATGTTCACCACAATCAGTAATGGATCAACTTTATTTTCCCACTATAAGAAAAATGAGTTGTGGTCACGGAATGTGTCTACGGAAACTTGTGGCCACGATAATTCCGTGGTCACTAGTTTCTCGTAGCTACAATCCGTGGCCATCTTCATACAAGAGTTGTGCCCACGAGAAGTTCTGTGGTCACTTGTAGTGGCCACAACATATTCGTGGCTAGAGAACTCTCGCGATGAAACTTGTAACTACGACTACTGGCAATGACGTGTTGTGGCCAGATTCTAATTCTGTAACCGCAAAGCTCCTATATCCGTGAGCATAGTTCTGTAGCCACAACCTGTTTTCCTTGTAGTGTCCCTTGATTTTTAATATTATTTAATAAGTACAACTGATTCTATTACTACAATTTATACTTTATTATAGCTAATATAAGTATATAGTTTACATGATTATTAAATGAGTTTAATGGGGCTGGCTGCCCCTGCGCCGTTTTCCGTATTTTATTATTTTTTTTTGAAAAATATCGTCATGTATATTCATTCATATATCCCTCCTATATGCCATTCGAATTTCGTCAGAAACAGAGACTCCTACGGCCTCCATCCAGACAGTCATTTTTTAATGGTAACATTATTTTTTAAATCGACCTTGTCTGGATGGGGGTCGTAGGAGTCTCTGTTTCTGACGAAATTCGAATGACGTATAGGATGGATATAGGGATGAATATGCATGGCGATATTTTAAAAAAAAAATAAAAAATGCCGAAAACGGCGCGAGGGCATCCATTGTTGGCTCCCCCAAGGGGGCAACCCCGTAAAACTCTTATTAAATTCAATATAAAAATAGTACCCCATATGAAAAACTTGATGGATATCATATTAATATATGTCTTATCTAACTTGCGTCATCATCATCATCGTTATTTTGCAGGCCAGACCGTCTGCATATGCCAAATGAATACTGTATTGCTCTTGATACTAGATAGTAGCCAACCGTGTTCTAGATTATAGGCCCTGATTAGATAATCATTGTCAGCATGGCACGATATCTTCACGACAATCCTGCTTAATTATTCCAAAAGAAACCAAAACTGCGAACATTCAGGTAACCCTTCACTGTTTTAGTTTCAGTACAGCATGTGATTTAGTATTGCACATTTATTAAAACAGTTTGTTCCTTCATGCAGTGGTACTATTGTTCATCTGCTGAATGAACTTTCGTGGCAAGTTAAAGCTCCCACTATATACATGTGTATATGATATCACTGGTGGTGCAGTCTATATTAGTTGTGATTCTGGATCGAAAAACATATCATATGTATATTTATCATGTTGTGCAGCACCTACATATCGGGAGCAGATAACGTCAACAGACGCAAGCAGCAACTTTTATTATGTTGCACAGCCACAGAGATACAACGATCATGTCACCACAATTTCTACCATATATCTATCAGCTCAACTGTCGTTCAGCTGTGTTCAGATGCTGCCATTGTACGTGCCTGCTTGTTAATTACTTTCTGAATGCAGATAGGACCATGACGATCCCACCTGAGAAGCACATGAAGCTTGCGAACATGAGAGCCATGGCGGTTGGGTCCTTGAAAGAGAGGATCCCTGCCATGCCCATGAACAGGCTGAAAGAGCTATACATGTAGAGATTGGCCACGTTCCTCTTCTTTGTGGTCTCAGCAGATATCTGCATTGCAGAAAGAGATATTTCAAGTTTTTTTTAAATCCTTAAAACCCTATTTTTTATTATAGCAAACCTAACATCTGTTCTTCAAATTTTGGAAAAGATTCTTACCATAAAATAGATTGTATCCAGCATGTGCATCGATGTGAATTATTAACTTAGATATAACCATCTACAAGAAAGCTTTTAGAATCTTGCGAAAAACTTCTCCCATCTTTTATAAGTATACCGAATCTAATAGTTACTGGAAAGCATTTAGAACATTGTTTATAGCTTCTCCAACCGTCATAAGTTAGTGGATCATACTGGAAGCTTCTCCCTTCTCCCTTCATGTTATAAATGCATAGCATCGTGCTAAGAGCTTATTCAACCATGCCATAAAATTGTAACATCAAGTTAAAAGCTTCTCCAACTAGTCAGATATAAATATATAGCACAATATTGAAAGCTTGTCCCACCATATCTTAAATTTACAGCACCATAATTTGGGTTTCTCTCAATCTATCACTATCATATGTTCATAGGGATTTTTATACTTGCACTCCTCTATTTTCTATACTTATACTTTACCTTTTCTGCAATAACACTTGTACATCTACATTCTTGAGCTGTTAACAGTCAGGATTCGGATTGTCTGCTAATACATCACACATTGTATTACAGTGGACCGTCCAATCGTGGTCGAATGACCTTCCTAAGGGGCCGAGGATAGTGGACCCTCTATAAGAATCGTCCGATCGTGATTGGGCAGTCTACTGTAATATAACACCCGCTTGTTATGCCACTAAAGTAGGTACCATCCAATCCACTGGTCATGTAGACTCATCCTCAGTTTGATGGGGGTAAAACTTTGAGGAAATCTGATTTTCCTCGAAAACTTCCTGGTTTTCTCCTAAGTTTTTATCCAAGCCCTCTCTTCCTATCCCATGGGACTAACAATATAACCCTTATGTCGTTATCTTAAACGTGGGTCCTCCTAACCCCTTTTTTATTTTAAACACAAAAGTCAAGCCATCACAACAAAAAAAAGAGTTGTGGTCACGGAATGTAGCTACGGAAACTTGTGGTCACGATAATTGCGTGGTCACTAGTTACTCGTAACTACAATTCTGTGGTCAAAGTCTTCAAATATGTAAGGAGAATATTCATGCAAGAGTTGTGTTACGAATCGCGGAAGCAAATACGCACAAACACGATCAAACAAGCAAGACGCAAACACAAGGATTTACAAGGTTCACCCGTAAATGGGCTACGTCCTTGGGCGGCGGCGATCGATTTCACTATATGGAGAAAAATGTAATACAGAGGGTACTGAGAAGGTACATATATGGGATGAGAAACATGATCAGAATGAGGATTGCAGTATTTGATAGCTCTAGGGTCCTTTTTATACTGCAACAGAAGAATACCATATGTATTCAGCAATCCATCCCAACAACTCTCAGCCAATCAGAAGGCAGGACACAGATCAGACTTGTCAGCAATCCATCTCAACAGCTCTCAGCCAACCAGAATGTAGGACACAGATCAGACTTGTTAGCAATCCTAGCCCAACAGCTCTCAGCCAATCAGAAGGCAGGACACAGATCAGACTTGTCAGCAATCCTAGCCCAACAGCTCTCAGCCAATCAGAAGACATGACACAGATTAGACATGTCAGCAATCCTGACCCAACAGCTCTCAGCCAATCAGAAGTCAGGAAAACATATCAGCCACATCAGTAGCCCAACAAGTGGTTAGGATTCAAGTCAAATTAACAATCTCCACCTTGAATGGAATCCTCATATAGTAGATGGAATCACTACTATTACTCCACTATGAGTTGAATTCTCTACTAGCGAATTAACCATTGCTAGACTCCACCATGGTTGAATTCTCATATAGTAGAATTACCCACTACTATACTCCTCCATGGGTTGAATTCTCCACTAGTAGAATTAACCACTGCTAGACTCCATCATGTATCTTCATCTGCCATAGACTGAATCCATTCTTCCATGTGAACTTATCGATCTTCAAATTGTGCGACGCCATCTTGCTGGATGATCCTGACGGGACCTGAAGCTTTGATACCAGTTTGTTGCGAATCGCGGAAGCAAACACACACAAACACGATCAAACAAGCAAGACACAAACACAAGGATTTACAAGGTTCACACGTAAATGGGCTACGTCTTTGGACGGCGGCGATCGATTTCACTATATGGAGACAAATGTAATACAGAGGGTACTGAGAAGGTACAGATATAGGATGAGAAACAAGATCAGAATGAGGATTGCAGTATCTGATGGCTCTAGGGTCCTTTTTATACTGCAACAGAAGAATACCATATGTATTCAGCAATTCATCCCAACAGCTCTCAACAATCAGAAGGCAGGATACAGATCAGACTTATCAGCAATCTTGGCCCAACATCTCTTAGCCAATCAGAAGGCATGACACAGATCAGACTTGTTAGCAATCCTGGCCCAACAGCTCTCAGCCAATCAGAAGACAGGATACAGATTAGACATGTTAGCAATCCTGACTCAACAACTCTTAGCCAATCAGAAGTCAGGAAACGGATCAACCACATCAGTAGCCCAACAAGTGGTTAGGATTCAAGTCAAATTAACAAGTTGTGGTCACGAAAAGTTATATGGTTACTTGTAGTGGCCACGACATATTCGCGGTTAGAGAACTCACGCGACGAGACTTGTAGCTACGGCTATTGACAACAACGTGTTGTGGCCAGATCACGATTCTATGACCACAAGCCCCACATCGGTGGGCATAATTATGTATGAACAACTTATTTCTCCTGTAGTGCTTCTAATAGATCTAATAGATAGAAGCATCAACGGTGGTTTCACGACACCGACGACCCATGCCTCCCTGCAAAATACAAAGTCAAGATGCCACAACCCAATTCCCCCTCTATTAGACTCCGACGCTCTGGGGAGAGGAAGATGTGACGCTCAACGTGAGGGATAAATACAAAAGTCAAGATGCCACAACCAAATCCCCCCTTACCACAGGATGGGCAGCGGTGACCAGGCCCTCCGACTTGGCCGGGCTCAATATATAGGAGGAGTTCCGTACAAGCTTGCCTTGCGAAGTTCCACGACGCTTCTTGGAAAATTCTTGGAAAGTTCAAATATGGAAGCTTCTTGGAAACTTCACATATGATATCAGCTACGAGCGCGGATCGTCTGTTGTAAGTCATTTGCAGCAGACTATGTTGCAATGCGTGGATGAACGCCACGTGTACCCAATGAATCCGACAACTGCCCCCACTTCTCTTTCCTTCCCCAATCACCCGACCTCTCTCTCCTTCCCCGACCCCAGCCATCTCGCCGCCAACGCCCTCCCCTGACTCGGCCTCCTCGGATCCACCTCTCGCTTGTGTCCCTGTCGCCACCTTCGAGGTCGGCCCCGACATCTGCCCCTCCCGCCTCCGCCTCCTCTAACTCCTCGCAGACTCCCTCCCATCCCCTCCCTCACCCTACCCCTTCCCCCCCTTCCCCTGCTCCGTCTCTCCCTACCTCTCCCACCGCCACCACCGCCACCAAGACCACAACCACCCCCTCTTTCTCTCCAACTCGTAACCCCAATTCAAGAAGCCCCGCCGCCTCCCCTCCCTCACCTCCTTCCGCACTACCTACAAACCTAAGCCCGACCTCCCACCTCCCCAGAAACCCGCCTCCGCTTCTTGACTCTCCTTCCTCCGCCCCTCCCGCAAGCCCAAGCCCCACCTCACTCCAGAGGACCTCAACCACCGTGATCTCTCCTTCTCCACACCATCTCCTGCGTGGTGGATCCCAACGTCAACGCTGGCGCGATGCCCCAACTGTTGGAAATGCGAGCCCACGACGAGCCATTATGCAATAAATGTTATTGCAATTCACTCCTTAATCTGAAATGAAGAATACATAATTTGCATAATAGGTCCCTTAGTACAATTAGGGTTATGTACCGTGGCCATCTTGATGATCATACAGCTGTTGATTCAACTATTGAATCATAGAGGCTGGTGCTTGAATGAATATCTAAAGAGTTAGATTGAGGACTCATCAAGCACCGTCAGATGATTGTTAAGAGATGATCTCCAGCCTGAGTAGGAGATGGCAATCCTTATCTCTAAAGGCTGATATCTGACCGACCTCTTGATGCAGGTCCTCTGCATAGGAATAGAGATTCGGAGGTGTCAGATTAGTTAGGTCAAAGAGTTGACTTAACGAGATCGAGATAACCAAAGTCCCATATCGTATGCTGTCATGATATAGGCACGCATCCTCTGACCAGAGACAGATGTGTTACTATATGTCTGAGTATGTACATTTGGCAGACCAATAGGTTGATGACCTAACCAAGGTCTATACACCGGCGCGCTGGTGTGCATGTAAGGGCATATGAGTAATACGATCTCTCAAAGGGATCATACAGGTTCATTTACTGAACCGGAAGACATGAGCTCACTCATGAGATATTGGGAAGAATCAAATTCCGTGCGCACGGTCGTCTCGCTTTGGAAGCTTGACTGAATTTGTAGGTTTGATATATACTTTTGGAAAGTATATGATCAAGACCTAGGTATGATATATGCTTTTGGAAAGTATATGATCGATACCGACTCCCAATGATCGAATGAGAAACTTACTGATAAAACCATGAAGTAGACAGTATAAAGTTGATCGAATACTTCGGGTTTAGTCTAAGTCTTCCAGTATGCAGGATGTACTGGTATTGGGAATACCTGAGGGTGATGTGATCATAAACGATTGTATAACCATGACGCTTCCATTCCTAGGGAGTGATGAAACGGGTCTGGATTTTAGTGACTCCTCTCAGTAGAGAAGTGATCTGATCTTGGTCCAAGTATTGGACATTGATCTGAATGTAATTCAGATACAATGAGAATATTAGATTTACGGTCTTGATTTAATCAAGCATCTATGGGAGGCCCACGATCTGGATTTGAGATACGATCTCAATATCCATGTCACTATACGTGGAACAATACACTCTCCCTGTCCTTATCTCCAAGTATCTGCGGAGAAAGCGCATTATCCTTGAAGGAGTTCATGGATAATTCTATTGTTGATATATGTATCCGAGCATTGAGAAAATGGATAATTAAATGTGATTTAATTATCATGAGTAATATGAATTTGATTCATATTATAAAGAGAGTTATCTTAGATAATTAAATGAGATTTAATTATCAAAGATGTAAATAATGTGAATGTGATTCATATTATTTGGACACAAGAGAATAGAGATCCAAGATGATTAAATATGATTTAATTATCATGGATATGAATAATGTGGATAGCAATATCCATATTAGTCATATATATTATAAATGTGATTTATAATATATAAGAGAGAGCTATTTGTAATTTACATTTGTTAATTAAATGTTAATGTGAATTGGATTCACATTAGACATCAAATTGAAAATGTAATTTACATTTTGTTTTGGGTTGTGAATGTGATTCACAATTTTTTCAATGGCATGATTACAATGTTCACAAAATAAATTGGATTTATTTTTTGTGAAATAATTTGCAACAAAAGTTGTTGCAAATAATGGAGATTACATAAAAGGTGAAATAGCCACCTTCCTAATGGAGGAGGGTGGACGGCCACCACTCCCATTAGGAAAGGGAGGCCGTCCCCCCTCTCCACATGGAAGGAGGCTTTCTCTCCTTTCATTATCTCCATGTATTGATGATTTAATTTTGTGATTAAATTGTGTTGATTTATCAACATATATTTAATTTAAATTAAATTAATTGTTTTGTGTTTTTAGCAACAAATCATGACCATTGAAAGAAACACAAATTGATGTGGACCATTGGATTTGTGTTGACACATGGATTGAGATCCATGGATCCCAAAACCCTATAAAAGGAGAGGCACCCCATTGCTCTTCTTGACACATAAGTTGAGGCAACAAAATCTCTCTCTCTCTCTCTCATTCTCTCTACACGTCCTCTCTCCATCTCTCTCATGTGGCCGTCCACCATGGAT
This sequence comes from Ottelia alismoides, assembly GCA_037367405.1. Taxonomy (NCBI): domain Eukaryota; kingdom Viridiplantae; phylum Streptophyta; class Magnoliopsida; order Alismatales; family Hydrocharitaceae; genus Ottelia; species Ottelia alismoides. Next base: position 474,951 of record JAZKJV010011050.1, read on the forward strand.
GCCCTAGAGAGGTTCTCCATCGCCGCGGCATCGTCGTTATGCTGCCCGATGGTTTGCTCGTGGATCTCCGTCTCCTTCGGTGCACCCCGCTCGTGAAGAAGACATCGGATCTCGTGTGTCGAGATCAGGAGATCCGCCGCTTGGATCATCAACATGGATTGCGAGAAGCACGCGGTTCATCCCCACGCTCGCAAGCGTCTCCTCCGTCGGATCGGACTTGAGACAGGAGGTCTCTTCGTTTAGAGACTTGATCGCAACCACGCTTCAAGAGGTAAACCTAATACTTTTTTGTGGTTTAGACGAAACGATCCGAGAAGTGTTCTTGGATCATGTGGTTTCGTCGCATAAATTTTTTTTAATTTCCGCTGCATAGAACAACTAGTGCGACTAGTCGTTCTTCGTCGTATTCGATGCGACGATCATGCTTCCGTGATGCGCTTAAGGATCTAACCATATCCTTCAAGTGGTATCAGAGCCTTAGGTCGGTGGTTTTGGATACGATCCATAAACCGAGGACGACTTGGGTTCATTAGGGTTTGCGAAAGTTTTCTTGCATTTCATTTTCGCATCTCTGTTTTGATATTATTTTCGGCACTGTTTAAATTGTTTAAACACGAAAATAATATTTAGATTTTATTCCCCATTAAATAAGGAAACCGTAGGATCTGAGTTTGCGTGATTTCGATTCCGTTTGCTCTAGATATGCTCATTTTAGTGAACATGTATCTACTGTTTCGGGGACTGCGGATCATGACGTAATTAAGATGTTAATTGCGGATCTGAAACGCCTTGAAATGCGTGCAAATCACTTGGGTTCTGTTGTAAATCAAGTTAGCAAACTTTAGAAATTTACTTTGCTTAATTTGGATTTAAATTGATTGAGATATGATATTTTTAGTAAGTGAGGGTCACTGCTGAAAATACTTTCCTAATCAAGAACCTAGTGATTGTCATTTAATTAATTAGTGAAATTAAATTGTTTAATTTCCTGGAATAATTATGCATAAATATTTGTGAAATATTTAATGATAATTATGCCCTTAAATGACTTTGCCCTAACCAACAAATGATTAGATGTGATCTAGATCAAGATTGGTTACATGATCTACATGATCAACATTCCAACAAATATGTTGCTTGAATAGGACTTGGGATTTTTTTAGCAAATCTCATTATAATGTTAATCAAAAATGTTTTGATTATTACTATATGGTACAATTTCGGTTGAAGAACCGATGATCATCTCAAGTACAAATTAATCAATTTGGCATTATCCTTTCCCGAGGCGGATATGGTGCCTAGTCGGAGAGCATTGGGGTTGCGGGTTGCAACGTATGTGGTCCGTCCCACTCTCGTCGGTACTGGCCATGACAGCGGGTAGGGCCGGGATAATGTCCGAGGGATTAAGATGTATTTTTCTAATTATTAAAATTCAAAATAATACGTATTTGAGATAATACCATTATTCAAGTAACTATTAAAATGTTTGTTGGATATTAATTGGATCATTAATTTAATATGATTAGATTAATTGGAATCCAATTAAGATTGAAATACTCTAATATTATTAGAGTTAATAATTCCCTTGGAAGAATTAATTATGTGAATGTGATTCACGATAATTAATTAAAATTTGAATATGAGGTGGAGGATCACATAAGTGACATCCATGGTCTCCCGTCAAGGCGAAGGGTTCCGTCGCCAGGGATTGTATGTGGGAGACGTCTGTCCGAAGTGACGGCTCCTGTATGCAAGCGCATCTGGATCGGACTCTTTGCTTCTCGAAAGAGTAAGGCCGTATACGTAGTGACCCCAATATCGGATCCTCATATTATTGGGGCGATATTGGATTGCGTATAGCGAGTACTATTCCTGTTGACGGTTGGTTCAATTAACGACGGGTCAACATTGCCTTAGGGGTGGTGGGCTCGGGTGTCAAAGACCGAATTGGGAAATGCAAGTTGGACTTGCAAAGCGGAATGTGTTCCCGCTTCTTTTTATCCGAGTTGCAGATTCTCATATTATTGGGATGTAACAAAGATAAGGAAGGAGATCCCAGATCTTGTTGAGATATAATGGTAAGTATATCTCTTACATTGAAAGTGATTAAGGGAATGAACTTTCAGTGTTGACAAGACAAGACAACTTTGATATAAAAATCCTAAATCAAAGTAAAATATATATATTTATATATTTATGCAAATTTCTTATTTCAGATAATCCTTCATTAAAACCCACTCAATGATATACTCAATAATAACCAGTAAAATATCATGGATTGGACTCATGATCCAGATATTGTACTTGCAATTGGACACATAATGTATGTGGTTGCAATGTGCAAGTTTCCTCATAATATTGAGGAATGACAATTAAATAGATAATAAGACTACAACCCTAGGGTTTGTATGTCTCTATAGTCTTGATCTCTCATCGGATGTACTTTGGAAGTGACATGTCGATGATGATCGCAATTGTCAAATAATCCTTATAAAATTTATGAAGATATTCGGGCATACATATGTGCTCTTGACATTTAACATGAATGAGATGGTTCACTGCAACATGCAGAATGGTGGCTCTATAAGAGATGGTGTATTCAAATTGTTTGAGTACCTACCTGAACCTATGTTTTAAGAGTTTAGATGGATGTAGATGATGAGTGTCATCATTCTACTATCTATACTCTGGTCATTCATGAAGCTTCATAATATTCATATTGTATGAATTTAATGAAGCATGTATAAATGTTGAAATGCTCTTACATAAGAGATCCTTAGTCTTAAGCAATGGTTGCTTATAGATAAAGGGAGCGTAGTGGAAGCATGGGTTGGACCCGAGTAAGAAGTATGGTCAAAGAGTTGACTATACATCTATGACTTCCATATGTCATCCGAAGAGTTGGATGAATGCCAATACTGCAATAAGTTGATGTGTTGATAGTATGACTATCAAGTCTATCTAGAATCCTTAGAGAAGGACTCGGATGGAGCATCAGATTAATCTACATAAATCATTGATAAGATAAAGTCAAATAATTGTATCTCAATCTTCTGATGACATTTGCAATAGGTTGCATATGTTTTAGAAGACTGGAAAATTTGATCTTAAAGGTTCATAGTTAACCACATGGATATTGATGCAATTGTTGCAACAATCTCTGTTGGATTGATAGACTTGTTAATTTCAGTGGGAGAGTCCTTAGTCTTAGAGAATGTCTCTATGACCTAGATATAAGAATACACTCATTGTTTGTTTCTAAATGTTGGAAATAAACATGAATTCTGAGGTAGAACTATCATAAAAAGTTATGATGGAGATATTTCAGATAGTAATCTAAAATCTAGTGGACTCCACTAAATTAGAAAATTAATGAATGGTTCATTAACATTTCTAAATACTGAAATTAAACCTTAAGATCAATAGGAGGATGAAGATCATTTGACAATGATCTAGCATCAAGCCTTGGACATTTGTCTATTGATTTGATCAATAGACTAGTAAGAGATGAAACTTTAGAATGTCTAAAATTTCAAAACTTACATACTTATGAATATTGTATTCAAAGAAAAATGTCCAATACACCCTTCTTAGAGAAAGGTGTAAGATGTCAAGGTATTCAGGATCTCATACATATTGATGTATGTAGATCATCTATATCATAGTAAACATTATGGATATGTGATATCTGTTGATGATTATGTATGATATGAGATTTCTTCTCTTCACCTAAGAAACCTTTGAAATGTTCAAAGATTTCATTATTTTTGGTTTAAAACCAAAGGTTTGAAGGAAGATAAAATGAATTTGATCTAATCTAGGTAGCAAGTACCTGTTAGATAAATTCAAAGAATACCTTATAGAGATATGAATATCATTTCTATCTCAATCCTCCTAACACACCTTAACTCAATAGAGTTATAGGCAGATACAATTGGATCATGTGTGACATGATCTTATCAATGATGAATTTTAGCATAATTATCCCTTAGTTTCCAGGTATATATGTGTAGTAGAGACTACAATGTATATCCTTAATAAGGTTCCATGCAAGATGGAATCTAGCACTTGAGAGTGCTGCTTCATTAGGAAAATAAAGGATGGTATTGGATACCTACTTTATGATCTTGAGATTCTTGAAATATCTCATCTCTGAGAATGTGATTCTTGGAGGTTGAGACTCTTGAGAATCAAGATAAAAATGAAGTGTAGGAACTCATTTAATATTGAAAAGATAATGAGGCTCCTAAAATTGGAAACTAAAAGGATAATTGAAGATGAAACACTAAAACCTCTTCAAATAAGTTTGAGGATGGATTCCATGTGTCAGAGAAATCTGACAATGATCGAACTTCATGTGATGAAGCTTCTGAAGATCATAGCATGGATAGATGGATGTTAGCAATAAAAGTCTAATGTAGACTTCATGTACAAGTGTTGTATATGGACCCTCGAGGATCCACCTATATGGGTAAGACCCGTAAAGGTGTAAATGGATCTTCAAGAGAAAGGGAACCTGATGAGAAGGTACATACCTTCAAAGCATAGTTCGTAGCAATGAGCTACACATGGAAGAGAAGACATTGCTTGCAATGAGACTTGCTTTTCGGTGAACATGCTTAAAATCATCAGAATATTGCTAACCTTAGCTACACAACTTGACTATTGCATCTTCGAGATGTAAGTCCAGATTGCATTCCTCTATGAATATCTCTCTGAGGATATTCACATGAAGTAGCCCCAGGGCTTCATGGTTGAGGAAAGCAAGGTGTGCAAGATAAGGAATCCATCTAAGGACTCAAATAAGCTTCTTTGAGATGGACCATAAGATTTGATGAAATTATAAATGTTATGATTTCAAATAAAATCTTGATGAGCCATGCGAAGCTTAGTGGGAGTGCCTATGTGTTCATTGCGCTAAATATAGATGATATCCTGATCATTTAAAATGATATAAGGATAATAATAAGTGTTTTATAATCTGGTTATTCCATATCTTGAAATATGATTTCAAAGATACCTCTTAGATATTAGTTCTGAAGTTGTTCAGAAGCCAAGAGAAGAGGATAATTGGACTGTCACATTTGTAGTATACCTTGGACATATTCTATTCATAGAAATTCCAAGAAAGGCTTCTAACCCTTAAGATATGGTACTGACCTATCTTAAGGGATAGCACCTCAAAGAGTTGAGGAAGTAAATGCTACAACTACTTGCACTTGTGCATTAGTTACGAGAAGCTGAGTGTATGCTAGAGTGTACAAATACCAGATGTCTGTCATGCAGTGGGAGTAGTAAATTGTTACTAATCCTACTGTAGAGATAAAACACTTGATTGCAGTAATAACAAAATCTTCATAGATGAGGAGATTTTTGAGATAGTAATCTCAAAGTATTATCTTCAAAAGTTTAAGACCATGTAGATAGTGATCTATAAAGGTCTAAACTTTAGATACCTTAGGAGATAGAGATCTCCGGGAATGAAGGTATTCTAATAAGGATTATGGGGATACTAGTTATGATGTCAGGGACAATGTAACCAACTAGATTGAGTATTGGTTGCATGAGATGCAACATTCGCATTAGATGCGAGCACTGTTACTGGGGATATGCAAGTGCCGTAAAAGGACTTGGCATAGTCTCGCGGGAACAGAGTGACTGATCAGCTTACCTAGCTATTTTCTAAATAGCCTATGATTGTCACATGAGTGCGGGTTTAAATGATTAGCCCATTAATGGCTCTTTGGGCTAATGGGAGATTGTTGGAAATGCGAGCCCATGACGAGCCATTATGCAATAAATGTTATTGCAATTCACTCCTTAATCTGAAATGAAGAATACATAATTTGCATAATAGGTCCCTTAGTACAATTAGGGTTATGTACCATGGCCATCTTGATGATCATACAGCTGTTGATTCAACTATTGAATCATAGAGGTTGGTGCTTGAATGAATATCTAAAGAGTTAGATTGAGGACTCATCAAGCACCGTCAGATGATTGTTAAGAGATGATCTCCAGCCTGAGTAGGAGATGGCAATCCTTATCTCTAAAGGCTGATATCTGACCGACCTCTTGATGCAGGTCCTCTGCATAGGAATAGAGATTCAGAGGTGTCAGATTAGTTAGGTCAAAGAGTTGACTTAACGAGATCGAGATAACCAAAGTCCCATATCGTATGCTGTCATGATATAGGCACGCATCCTCTGACCAGAGACAGATGTGTTACTATATGTCTGAGTATGTACATTTGGCAGACCAATAGGTTGATGACCTAACCAAGGTCTATACACCGGCGCGCTGGTGTGCATGTAAGGTCATATGAGTAATACGATCTCTCAAAGGGATCATACAGGTTCATTTACTGAACCGGAAGACATGAGCTCACTCATGAGATATTGGAAAGAATCAAATTCCGTGCGCACGGTCGTCTCGCTTTGGAAGCTTGACTGAATTTGTAGGTTTGATATATACTTTTGGAAAGTATATGATCAAGACCTAGGTATGATATATGCTTTTGGAAAGTATATGATCGATACCGACTCCCAATGATCGAATGAGAAACTTACTGATAAAACCATGAAGTAGACAGTATAAAGTTGATCGAATACTTCGGGTTTAGTCTAAGTCTTCCAGTATGCAGGATGTACAGGTATTGGGAATACCTGAGGGTGATGTGATCATAAACGATTGTATAACCATGACGCTTCCATTCCTAGGGAGTGATGAAACGGGTCTGGATTTTAGTGACTCCTCTCAGTAGAGAAGTGATCTGATCTTGGTCCAAGTATTGGACATTGATCTGAATGTGATTCAGATACAATGAGAATATTGGATTTACGGTCTTGATTTAATCAAGCATCTATGGGAGGCCCACGATCTGGATTTGAGATACGATCTCAATATCCATGTCACTATACGTGGAACAATACACTCGCCCTGTCCTTATCTCCAAGTATCTGCGGAGAAAGCGCATTATCCTTGAAGGAGTTCATGGATAATTCTATTGTTGATATATGTATCCGAGCATTGAGAAAATGGATAATTAAATGTGATTTAATTATCATGAGTAATATGAATTTGATTCATATTATAAAGAGAGTTATCTTAGATAATTAAATGAGATTTAATTATCAAAGATGTAAATAATGTGAATGTGATTCATATTATTTGGACACAAGAGAATAGAGATCCAAGATGATTAAATATGATTTAATTATCATGGATATGAATAATGTGGATAGCAATATCCATATTAGTCATATATATTATAAATGTGATTTATAATATATAAGAGAGAGCTATTTGTAATTTACATTTGTTAATTAAATGTTAATGTGAATTGGATTCACATTAGACATCAAATTGAAAATGTAATTTACATTTTGTTTTGGGTTGTGAATGTGATTCACAATTTTTTCAATGGCATGATTACAATGTTCACAAAATAAATTGGATTTATTTTTTGTGAAATAATTTGCAACAAAAGTTGTTGCAAATAATGGAGATTACATAAAAGGTGAAATAGCCACCTTCCTAATGGAGGAGGGTGGACGGCCACCACTCCCATTAGGAAAGGGAGGCCGTCCCCCCTCTCCACATGGAAGGAGGCTTTCTCTCCTTTCATTATCTCCATGTATTGATGATTTAATTTTGTGATTAAATTGTGTTGATTTATCAACATATATTTAATTTAAATTAAATTAATTGTTGTTGTGTTTTTAGCAACAAATCATGACCATTGAAAGAAACACAAATTGATGTGGACCATTGGATTTGTGTTGACACATGGATTGAGATCCATGGATCCCAAAACCCTATAAAAGGAGAGGCACCCCATTGCTCTTCTTGACACATAAGTTGAGGCAACAAAATCTCTCTCTCTCTCTCTCTCATTCTCTCTACACGTCCTCTCTCCATCTCTCTCATGTGGCCGTCCACCATGGATGCCCTAGAGAGGTTCTCCATCGCCGCGGCATCGTCGTTATGCTGCCCGATGGTTTGCTCGTGGATCTCCGTCTCCTTCGGTGCACCCCGCTCGTGAAGAAGACATCGGATCTCGTGTGTCGAGATCAGGAGATCCGCCGCTTGGATCATCAACATGGATTGCGAGAAGCACGCGGTTCATCCCCACGCTCGCAAGCGTCTCCTCTGTCGGATCGGACTTGAGACAGGAGGTCTCTTCGTTTAGAGACTTGATCGCAATCACGCTTCAAGAGGTAAACCTAATACTTTTTTGTGGTTTAGACGAAACGATCCGAGAAGTGTTCTTGGATCATGTGGTTTCGTCGCATAAAATTTTTTTAATTTCCGCTGCATAGAACAACTAGTGCGACTAGTCGTTCTTCGTCGTATTCGATGCGACGATCACGCTTCCGTGATGCGCTTAAGGATCTAACCATATCCTTCACCAACAGCTGGCTGAGCCCCCTCGGCGGGTGGCTGAACCACACCGAGGTGGGCGTCGACCCCCGCTCTCATCACCGACGACATCGTCACGGCTGGCGGCGAGATGGCTGGGGTCAGGGAAGGAGAGAGGGGTCGGGCGATTGGGAAAGGAAAGAGAAGTGGGGGCAACCGTCGGATTCATTAGGTGACACGTGGCGCTCATCCACACGTTGCAGCAGAGTCTGCTGCAAATGACTTACTGAGACGATCCACGCCCATCACTTGCACCCATGGAACATGTCCTCCGATAGAGCGTGATCAGCAGGTGCAGTTACGCAAAAGGCCATCTGACGGATCTAATGCGGTGGGGGTCAAGTATTTCCCATTGGATATCTCCGTGACCCCGGCTGAGTCCCTGGGACTGGTCACCGCTGCCCATCCCATGGTATGGTGGGATTTGGTTGTTGGGGGTATCGTGACTTTTGTATTTAGCTTGGGGGTAGGGGCGGAACTAGTATATAATTTGGGGGGGGGGCATGGCCTCTCCTTAATTATCACATTTCACTTATATATTGCTGTTAATTTTTGATATGGCCGCTGCTAGACGTTTAAATATGTATATAATATTTCGAATATAATTACAAAGCATTTAGTAGCTCATTGTAAAATTGTTATGTCTTTTAATAAATGAACCTAGGTTCGATTCCCATTGGTGCACTTTTTGTTTAAAAAATTATCTCTACTCTCTCTCCATTCTTTCTTTTTTTTTTAAAAAAATTAATTTTGTCTTTTCTTTGTTAGAAAAATGATTTCTACTCATTTCTAATATTTTAATATTATAAAATAGTTTGACATAAAATGAGATTAAGGCTCATTTATCTCTCTCATTATTTCTAATTCTTTGTAATGAAATACATTTTATTGTTTCCTTTCAAATGTGATTTTTTTAACTAAAACTATTAAAAAATCACTGATGGAAAAAAGTCTATATCTTATTGAAAATGTCAAATAACATAAAATGGTAAAATTTTCTAATTTTGAAAATTACATTTGAAATTGTTAACTCTACTTAAAAAATATCATTTAAAAATATATTTTTTACTTATACATGATAGATATATACTTGGCCCCCCCTTGATAAAATTCCTAGTTCCGCCCCTGCTTGGGGGCTGGGAGTTTTTGTGGGGCAACACCGGGGACGCGAGTTCTTCCAGACCTTTTTCTCAGGGTAATTTACTTGTCAGATCCCATCTATGGATCATCTTTAATTTGTAACTCATAGGATCTTTTTGGTTACTATGCCAACATCTTGTGAATAATAACTATTTGGATGATTATGAGTGTTGGAAAGAGTTGGAATAAGAAATGTAATGTGATGCTACATTAAATTTTGATGAAATTCTAACTTAAGAATGGAGAGGATAAATCGAATTATCATGAGATAACCCCACAATCGATCGGATCCTCGCTCCTTTTTGCAACACGACAATGGAGTTCGCCGTTAGGAAATTTAAGCGGCTTGGCGTAAATACATATCAAATTCGTATCAAATTACCCCTCCACCCTTTGAGTCCTCGACCCATATTGCTCTAAAATATAAGAAAAATTAATATAAGTGCATGATACCATGCTTGATCTTGCTTAGATTTTTATTTGGCATTTTATTTTATTTTCTTAATTTTAAAAATATAAAACATGCATTTTACTTCAGTCTACATATAAACACAAATAAAAAGTTTAAAACCTTTTCCAAATCTAAAAAATATATTATCTATATCATAGTATTATCTACCATATATCTAAAAATCACTAAAGATAAAAAAATTAAAAACAAAAATCATAAAATCTTGAAAACCATATAAAAATTAGTAAAAATGATATAAAAATCCAAAAGTATATCTTTCCATTTGTGAATTTTTTATATTAAAAATTTTATATATTAATAATAGTTTTGAGTGAATTTTAAACTTATTTTACTCAAAACACTCTCAGATTTTTAATTTGTCCACAGTTTTGTACATTTCAATTATTAAAAATACATGAAAATTAGTAAAGAAATATCCAAAAATACTATAAACATCGAAAATTAAAAAAACCACAAAAATTTTATTTTCTGAAATTGAAATATATTTTAACTTATTTATAAATATAAATAGCTATATTATCTAATTATATACAAATTACTTATATAATATATATAATATCTTATTATATATAATTTATATATTACTTTAACAATAAAAAAAGAAGTTAAAAATTAGAAAAATTGAAAATAAATACAAATTTTAAAATGTATAAAAATAATTAAAAACCATAAAAATTAAAAAAAAATGATCAGTTGTTCCCTTTGAGATATTGCAATTTCAGTTATACCCATCCCTTTTTGGGACTATCAGGTGTGCCCCCGACTTCTTGTCGCTCTATCATTTGTGCCTCTTTAATTAGTTATCGTCTATCTCCAATGCAAACAGATGTTAAATTTGAGGACAAAATATGATTTTATTTTAAAAACGGACTGAAATGCACATCCCTTTCTTCTTACTCCTCCTCCTCCCCATCCCCTTCTTCTCTCCCCCCTTTCTCCTCCCAGCCTCCTGCTCCTCCACTACCTCCTCCCCCTTGCCCCAATTCCTCCCCCTCCACCTCGAGCTCCTCCCTCCAACTCGAGCTCCTCCCCCCACCCATGTGTCTCTCCATTCACACCCGAGCACCTCCCTCTGCCCAGAACTTATTTGCATGCCTGCGCACCTCTCCCTTCACTCGAGCTCCTCCCCCAACCCTCGTGCCTCTGCCCCCATCCCTCCCCCTTCGCTCTCTCTCCTCCTTGGCCCCCCTCCACCCCTAGCTCCTCCTCCCTGTCCTCACTCCTCCTTGCCACCCTTCGTCCCCAACTCCTTCCTCTTCCCCCACTTCTCCTCATCCCCCCTCCGTCCCCAACTCCTCCCTCTTCCCCCACACCGTTCGCCTCGGGCTCCTCCCTCTACCCATGTGATTCCCTCCCGCCACAAGCTCCCCCTCTACCCCCAGCCTCCCTACTCCTCCGCCCCTCCTCTCCTCTGCCCCCTCTACCTGCTAGATGTGGGTGGGATAGTATCGATGGGTTCAAGAACTTGACCATGACTTGCGGCCTCAGCGTTGACATGATGCTTCTACGCCTCTTTGCAGCAATCAAGTGGAGGGGTGCACTTGAGGGACTGAGGAGGATGAAGATGAGGGAGGGGGAATGGCGAGAAGAAGGGGAAGGAGGAGAAGGTGGTAAAAGGAGGAGGAAGGGCTAGAGGGTGAGGAGGAGAGAGGAAGAGTGATAGGTAGGTGGGGATTTTTGTTCTAGATATGCCCTCTTAACTACACTAGGTAAGTTCAACTTATTAACGATCAAAGTAAGGGGGCGTACAAGAGATAGAACGATAAGAAGTCAGAGGTACAAGCGATAGTCCCAAAAAGGGTGGGGTATAAATAACAAACATTGCAATATTTCATAGAGGCACAACTAATAAAAATAAAAAATTAAAAATAATTAGAAACCCACATAAAAGCAATAAAAAATAAATATATATAATAATTATTATTATTAATTAAAAATAATTAATTGCCCTATAGTTTGCTCCACGTGGAACGACTACTTTACCTGTTTGCACTATACACACATTTAGTTATAATAAATTTTAATCCACATTCATATTGATTGATTTATCTGTGTATCATGGATTAACTGTTCTCTAATTGATAGTTGATTGTTGTAGTGATTGGTGGCTTATCTTGTTAAGTCGTTAGATCAACTTTTGATTAAACATATTTTCTTCCACATTTTCTTACCACAAAGCCTGCAACCAGCTTGGAGACCGAGCTAGTACACTTGTGTCTGTGTTCAAAATGTAGGTGAAGTTCATGAAAAAGAGTTAGATTTTCACATAACTTAAGCTTATTGACACGATGAATATGAGATTCATCATATGTAACAGTAAGTATTGTTCGTTGTCAACTTTTGTTCTTGTAGTTAGCATCATATGCATTATTAAATATTCATATAATAACGATTTTTTTATTGACTTACCTGTTAAAATTTATATTAATCATTGCTAAATTTTAAATGATTATAAAAAAGTCAACGAATAAGCGTTATTATATATTTCGTTGCGAGTAATATATCAATGCATAAAATAATCATTGAGAACTTAATGAAACAAATAATGAATAATGTTTGTTGCTATATATTTAACTAGGCAAGATATGCCAATGAATATTGAATTATTTGTTGTTTTAAATCAATTTTTTTGTAGTAGGGAGAAGGTAGGGACCAATCCAACAAATCATCCTTCCATAACCTCCAAATCATTGCAATCAACTCTTTTTTATTTGCACTAGATCCCTATCGATGCGCCTTTTCGAATCGAGTTTTTTGTATCTTGTGTTTCCTCTCCTCCCACACAAATCACAAGGGTGCCGTGCCGAACCACACATCTTCTTGGAGGTTAGTTAGATAGTTGTATAAGTATTATAGGTGATAGGTAAAAAGGAATTTGAATGACATATACATTCTATGGAAAATAATTCAAATAGGATTATACACTCATTTAAGCCATTGACCAATAAATTAATATGATTCTCTTAGATATGGTGACCATTTTTTTAATAGAAGAATTTTGAAATAACTATTATTTATTTTAATTTAGTGAAGGTTAACCTCACCTACACAAAAACACATCTCTGTCCCTAAGATTGTTGTACTGCCACCACTCACACCACCACATGGCCGGTATAATGGAACAAAATGGGAGATGGGGATCTCATTCATCTTTTACAGATTTTTGGATTCTTTTAAATTCTCGAAATCCGTGGGGGAAGAAAGGTAGATTTGACATTAATTAAATTTGACTTTCGTGGAAGAAGAAAAGTAAGATAGACGGGAGACACAACCTATAGACCTATGTTTTCTTCTACATATGTTTGCAATTTCATGTAACATTTAAAAATTGTTTGATGTTTGTTTTCCCCTGTTATACTCGTGCAATAAATTAATGTAGATTTACAATGAGACTACCGGATAAAGTAATGGGCAGCCAACAGATTGCTCATTCAATCTCGTCTTATTTTCCTTCTTCTTTTCAAAAATACTTTCATATATTTTCATCGATATATCAATTGTTGTAATCGACATGTTCTAAATGGAGGACATATAACTTTGTTTCTGATGAAATTAACATAATATATTAGAGGAATATATAAGACATAGGGTCTCGTGGTTGAATCGTTTTTATCCTGATAATCTTAATCTAGCAAATCAAAAGGATTCAATCTAAGAAATTTACCACAGGCCTAGTGGTCTTTTTATCATGAGCTTATGAAAGTTCCTGAATACACAAAGATCTTGATAATTCCTCTTTAAGATAAGACTTATATCTCATTGAAAATTTATCAATAAAGGTAAAAAAATAAGGCACAAGTCTAAAAAAGATAACCTTAAGAACACCACGTAAATTTGTATAAACTAACTCCGATACTTGTCCCTTTCTAGAGAGTGAATTACGATCCGGCGTTCACTGTGTTTTGGGTTAGATTAGGCAATTAATTAGGTGGGATTTCGAGCTAAGAACATCTCCGGCCAGTTCAACCAGTTACGATCCCTTGCTTGTACTTGGTTTTCGTTTCAATAACATTAGGACCGGCCAAATCAATCAACGTCTAGCCAATTCCTCGTATGATCGGTTGAATCGATGGGTCCGATCCAAATTTTCAAGAACATAGATTTACTTGCATCTTTAATATCTTCAAACACGGGCATGTTTTACGTTCACACCATCGGCTTCTCTTCAAATAATTGAAAGTTACGGGAGCTAATGGCATCGTGGCCGTTTGAAAGAAGTTCACCAACAATTTCCTTTAGATTTGTAACCATGAATGATCTCCTTAACTGCAACGCTATATGTTCATAACCCCCGCAGATTAATAATAAAAAAGACTTTAATTAGTAAGGAAAAACAAACGCATTTGCCATCTCGAGAATAAGCCGCGGAGAAAGTTCGTGTTGAAATATAAAATGCGGAAGCGAATCAAAGCAAGAACAAGATAAATGAAGAGTTTAATTTTACGTGGAACCATACTCCGTGAGGAGCGGGATGAAACCACGGGAGAACCGCCTCAAAGAGCTGATTTTGCATTCATCTTTCTCAAAGGTTACAATGGGTGTGAGGCTCTTTATATAGCCCCACCAATAAGATCAAAAGTCACCACTCCAAGGTATGGTACTAAACATAGCCCACCAAGGCCATTCTTCAACACTCCCCCTCAAGCTAAGCATGCAATGCTGAGCTTGCAAAAACAGAAAGAATGCACTCACCCACATACAAAGTACATGACACTACATATAATATCATTTCAACGCACGATGTCGGTTGTCGTTGCTTCTCATGTCATTCTAGTGATGAGGAACTGGAGATTGGAGGTGAACAATGATCTGCAGAAATATCTGATCAACAATTGAGTCTTCATCATAGAGTACTCCAGCACTCAACATATCTTCACTGAAGACTGCTCCATCACTTCAAAGGGCCAACAAGAACGTCGTGAGAATATCCATACATACTGGAGTTCACGGCCATGAAACATACCGTGGGAATATCCATACATAGTGGAGTTCACGGCCATGAAAACATGCTGTGGGAATTGTTGGAAAAGAAAAGAGCCCACCCATGTGTTTAGTACCACATGGTATGTAGAAAATATGAAGCGGAAGCAAAAATATGGAATAAGAATAAAACATATGAAGAACGCGAGATTTTAACGTGGAACCCTACTCCGAGAGGAGCGAGATGAAACCAGGGAGAAGCCCCTGAATTGGACGTTTCTTTTATTGAAGTTCTCAATGGGTACAGGGGGTGTGGGGCTCCTTATATAGCCCCACGGACAGACCCAATAGTGACCGCTCCCCCATGTGGTACTAAACACATGGGTAGGCTCTTTTCTTTTCCAACAGCCCACCCATGTGTTTAGTACCACATGGGTGGGCTTTTTTCTTTTCCAACAGGAATATCCATACATAGTGGAGTTCACGGCTATGAAAACATCCGTGGGAATATCCATATATAGTGGAGTTCACGACCGCTGGAGAATGAAGCCAACAATGAGTCTCTCACTGGAGAACTCCACAAAACATAGGTACTCAAATAGAGCACCTCAAATAATGAGTCTCCCTCTAGAGAACTCCACAAAACATAGGTAGTCAAATAGAGAACCTCAAACAATAGTAGAGCTCAAAAACCTCCACCCAACACTTCAAACAATGGTAGGGAAGACTCCACTACCCAACAATGATAGAATATGAATGCTCTACCCATCAGTTAGAAATAGAGAATGGCAAGTAATGTCAAGATGAATTGAGTGCGCGATTCGAACAGATGTAATCTAATTTGATCTGGTGAACGGGATCGAAGTTTTATTTTACGAATCTGCCCATACTGATACGAGGCATCTCCAGCTTTGACGCACTCCGAGCAGGTTTTGATATGGATCCACATCGGATCGTTTATTTTTTTTATTCTGCCCACGTAGCAAACATTAATTACAGACCAGCCAGGAGATTCATCCTTAAAAATAAATGTCAAGATTTTAAAAATTGAACCAGATATCAAATCGGTCGAGTATCTGTTTTTAATCTTTATGATCGGATCAATGAAATCGACCACTCGAATAAGTAACAACGTTAGTGCTTCACCGTTGTATAATAGGTTTAATTCTTGTGTACAGTAGATGGAATCAAGTTCAACCGGTATTTCTTACAAATAAATATGCATTATATCACATCTTATGATTATAATTATGTTAACTATATATATAAGGGTTTTTGTCAGTTGTACCCCTTCGAGATATTACAATATTAGTTATACCCCTCTCTTTTCTAGACTATTAAAAGTGCCTCTGACTTCTTGTTGTTCTATCACTTGTGCCCTTCTGTTACTTTAACCTTCAATAAATTGAACTTAACCATAATTTAATCAAACTATGGTGTAGTTAAAAAGGATATACCTAGAAGAAAAGCATCCATCTCCTCCTCCAACCCATCCTCCTCCTTATCGGCCATGAAAGAAGTAGCTGCGGAGGTCTGCTCTTCGTGGATGGCATTGTCATTGGGAAGGGTCTCGTTGTGGATGAGCGTGTGCATGATGGTACCCAAGGCGGCCAACTCTGTCACCACGTCGTCATCTCATCCAACAACCATCTACGACCACTCGTCATCTCTTCCTCTCTCTCTCTCTCTCTCTCTTTATATATATATAGGGTAAATTGTGGCCCCCGTCCCATTTTCCCTATTTTTTAATTTTTTTCGAAATTTCTTTCGTGAATATTCTTCACTATATCTCTACATTATGCCATTCAAATTTCATGCAAAATAGAGACTCCTACGACCTCCATCCAGATGATGTCGTTTTTAACAATTCTATTACCGTTAAAAAATGATTGTATGGATGGAGGCAGTAGGAGTCTCTGTTTCACAAGAAATTTGAATAACATAATATAGGGATATTGTGATGAATATTCACGGAAGAAATTTAAAAAAAATAAAAAAAGGGGAAATGGGACAGGGGAGCCAAGTTAGCTCCCCATTGAGGGCAGCCCCATTAAACCCATTTATTTATTTATTTATTTGTGTGTGTGTGTCTAGTAAAGAGATGCCCTACTTTTGTGATGGAGATTCAAAGGTGTGGAGGAGGCCTAAAGGAGGAGCAGAGGAGGAGGGGACAAAGGAAGGGGTGGAGGGGGAAGGAGCAGGGGGTAGTGGACGAGCAGAGGGTCGGAGGAGGAGGAGCATGTGACAGAGGAGCATGGGGGCTGAGGAGGAGGAAGGGCATTGGAGGAGAGGGAGAGGGAGTCGTAGGAGGACGCTGGGGCAGAGGGGGAGGGGAGGGGGAGGAAGGGGAGTTGGAGGAGGAGGGGGAACTGTAGGAGGATGTTGGGGGGGAGTAAGAGAGCTGAAGGAGGCTGGGGGCAAATGAGAGGTTGGGGCGGAGAAGGAGGTTGGGTGAACGAGAGGAGCTTCATTGTCAACGTATATTACGGTATGAGGTAAACAATGGTTCTTCAATGTAATATTGATTCACGGATCTCCTTTTCGAGACTTCCCAGTGCAACTTTTGTTGTAACACCCATACCAACAAAGATAGTCTCGCATCTAAAACTCACAAAGTGTGAGAGTGGATTATAAGTGGTGGGGATTACTGCTTGACAAATTGAGCTTAAGAATTTTGAATGGTTGTCAATGGATCCATTCGGGTCCAAATCCAACAAGTTGTCATGGTCAGTTTTCTTTGATAACAGACTAGGGACCTAAGCTTGTGACATTATTATTGGTATCGGAGTCAATTTCCCTCTGATAATGGAAAGTGATACACGAAAGGTGGAACCACCCCTATAAAGAGATAGGAGGAAATGACTATCCGGAGCATTCAGACATAACTGTCACTGGGAATAAGTTATGGACAATATCACAATGAGATTGCGAATATAAGAGGGGGAGGTTGTAACATTCATACCCCAAATATAGTCCCACATCTAAAACTCACAAAAGTGTGACAGTTGGTTATAAATGGTAGGGATTGCTATTTGATAACTTGGGCTTAATCATTTTGAGCGGGTTGTCAACGGATCCATTCAGTTCTGAATCCAACAAGTTGTCAGAGATAATTTTCCTCGATAATGGATCGTAGATCTAAGCTCGGGACGTTACATTCAACTTGCATCAAATGGTTAGTATTCAAGGTATATCAACAATATTGTGAATTACCAATCGATTAGTTGAATCTTTTTTCATCCGGTCCTTCTTCAATCAACTGAGAATCGGATATGTTCGAAAATTTTTAACCCTGATACGTATACTCTTCAAACCTGCGCAAATGAGCTGTTTGAAAGTGTATAAATTCTTCAAATGATAGAGAAAAGAGTCGATTAACGTCATGCATGCTTAAGATCCGTCAAAGATCCGATAAGAATATGTGTTGGGATCCGCACCCGTAGTAACGTTAGCAAGAGTTGATTGGCTGCTAACTTAAGACCTTCATGAATTGGATACCTAAATATAGCTATTTCCGAGGGAAGGAAAGGAAAGGAAAAGCTTACGAGAGACGGAACCAACTTCAACCTTCACACTCTATTCCTCATCTCTTGTTACCTTTCCAAAATCAATACCATCTCTTCATTTTTAGACTGTAAACTGCTCACCTAAAACACTGTTGTAAAATTCGGTTGATTAGGCCGATTAGTCGGCCCGACTAGTCGAGTAGGTGGGGTAGCCGATTCGACTAGGACTAGTCGGCCATTACTCGGTCAACCTGACTAATCGGATCAACTAGTTGGTCTAGTCAGCCGACTACAAGGTCGACTTTTATACAGGGATTTTTAAATTTTTAATTTTTCATTTTTTAAGAGAAACTAATTCTAATATGCTTAATATTATATTTAAAGATAATTACTTCTTTTATTTTATTATGATAGTATAGAAAATGTACAAATCAATGTAAACATATAAGAATCTGTGTATAAAAATTGATTTATATATTTAAAATAATTTAAAAATGGAAAATCGACTAATAGCCAACTAAATCCGATTAGTCGCCCGACTGCCGATTAATCCTTAATCAGTGATCCTACTGACTGAGTACCGAATACCGCTTTCTGCAACCTTGATCCTAAAATATTGACTTCAAAAATAAAAAAAAAGGTAATTACAAAGACATCCTCAATTAAAAGTGCATTCACGATCAAGAGGAAGAAAGATCCAGATCGTCCAAGTTAAACAAGTTGAACTCAGACCGAATTTCAAATCAATAACCCACCAGATCGCTTTTAATCTAACGATTCACAACTCTAACATGTTCATTTGATAACGTGATTGGTTGACTTCGAGTAACTGCTTTTAAAGATCAGTAAAATGACCGATTCTCTTCTTGCCAATAATGTGGTTAAGAATGTGAGAATCTTAAATGTGATATTATCTGTATATTATACCGATTACATTTATGGTTATAACGTTTCTAATGTTGATTTTTTAATTGAAAAAATGATTAACAATATTATATCAAAAATCGTATGAGATACATAGCGTTAATTTTAACCTAAGACCACATGTTATTTGGATCATAGATAATAGACTCACCTTCGGAAATAGAGATGCAAACGGTTATGGATATATCCATATCCGATCCGTCACCGTGTCCGTTTGATGCAAATTTTGACATCCGTATCTGTATCCGTTTTAAAATGGATACGGATATGGATATCATTTTGATATCCGCAAACATCCGCATCCGTATCCGTATATCTGTTTTCATATATAAATATAGTCATAGATTTATTTTTAACCCTATATAACATAATTCCATACCATTTTTTTACCATATTTGTATAATTTTTATGGTACAAACACATTTAGTAAATGTATATCATGTGTTTTCTATACAATCCGTATATATTAAATCGATTATATAAAGTATTTCCAACATTACTCGTATGCAATCAGTATTCGTTTTACATCCGTAAGATATGGTACGATAGTTTTAATATCCATCAATATCTTTATCTGTATCCATATTCATATTAAAAAATGAACAAAAATACGATAATACATATATCCATATCCGTATTCGACCGAGGCTAAGAAATGATCGACTTCATCTTCGCTGAAAAATGACAAACAACAAATACAAAGATCAATAATTGCAAATCCGGGAACAACCCGCAAATTAAGAAAAATACAAATTATGTATCTCTCAAATAAAAACTCAAAACGCGTCAAACTCACCTTTAATTGTATATAATTTTTCATAAACTATTTAATGGAGGTGGTTTTGCGTTTGGCAGAGCTACGGTTTGAAAGTTGAGTTTTGGACCCTTATAGTATACTGGTACATATTAAAATATTCATTTTATTTATTATTCATTATTTTCATAATTTTATATTTTTTTTATAATTTTGTAAAATATTATTTACAATAAATATGTATATTTAAATCAAAATAAAAACTCAAAGGAAACATAAATAAAATACGTGTATAAATAGCATACCTACGTTTAATACCTATACCTATACCTATAAACTTATATTTTATTAAGTGTACAAAACATTTCAGAAAAATAAGATAAAAATATTTTTAAGTGTATAGAAATACTTTATAAATATATAAATTAATAAACAAAATATATAAAATTAAATGTACAAAATAAAAATAAAACAATAAAATATATAGATAAATATACCTATATAAGCCTAAAATTATAACTTGTAATTATATACCTCATAAAAATAAATACAAATCACCATAAAATTCTTTATAAAATAAGAAACATTTTTTATTTTATAACCTAAAATTAATAAATTCATTTACTATTTTATTTTGATTTTACAAATAATTATCGACTGAAATTTCCTGGTTGGTCCACGTGGACCAACCAGGACCAGTCAAGTGTTGACCTCGGTCAACTGCCTGACCAAGGTCTGCCACCGTCTGACAGCGAGATTTTTGCCCCGTTTCGAGAAATTTTGGGGCCTAATCCTTTCGTCGTCTGCCCCCGACTCCTTCTTGGAACTTCTTCCTTGATCATCACTTGCCCACGCCACACCTTCAGATCACGCAAAATCTCCGTCATGTGCGCGTGGTCCTAGCTTGAAGAAGACACCACCATCCTGTATATAGTCGACCTGCCACCTTCGAGCTCCGATTTGAACCCCTTTTGGACCACCATTCTCCTCCCTTTCGTGCTCTACGGGTAGACGGAGGTGACAGCTCCACCGCCCTGTCGTTAGGCGAGTCAAGGAAGGCCCGAGGCGGCTCCACCACCTCCGCCAACTCCGACATCGAGGTTCCCCCACCTCTGGTCCCATCCATCGAGGTATACTTCTTTTCCCCCTTTTTTGTTTCGCATTTTCTTTCCCTTAGTCGTATGATTAATTCCCCCCAATCATCATCGAGATCTGTCCATCAAATCCCCCAAATCGACACTATCGCCGGAGCTCGCTCCGACCATCGCCGTGAGCCACCATTCCCTGTCGCCATCTGCTTCGTCGGCCCTCGAGGCATTTTGCCCTCGTTGGTCTTGAGTTATTTGCAGGTCCAAGAGCAACAAAGACATGCCTGGAGCTCGTTTTGAGCTTCGCCGAAGGATCCAGGAGCCCACCAGCTCCGCCGCTCTCTCCCGCGAACTTCGACCATCGTTGGAGCTTTTTGGAGTCCCATGTAGCCAGAAGAGGACCCCAGGAGGTCGCAGCCCAATTTTGGAGCCCAACCATCGCCGAAGGACGGAGATTTAGCTCAGGGAAGCTTGCCTCGCCGGCGTTGCTTCCCTATTCTTCCTCATCGCCTCTCCACCATCAGATCGGGGCGCATCTCCAGATCCAGCAGCAACCGTCAGATCTTGGCTAGCCTCTGCCGTCGATCGTCTTCGCCAGATCTGATCCCTGCTGATCATCGTCGAACCGTCATCACGCGTTGTGCGCGTGCCACGTGGAGAAGTGAGCGGCCCTCCGCCGTTCGATCGCGTACGAGGAATTTAGGTGGGTATTTTGCACCTACAACCTTGCCATTTTCGCAATTTATTTTTAGTCCATGAACTTTTATTCGTAGTTTAAATATTTCTGCAATATTTGCATCAAGACCCCCATAGTCTCCATATTTGCATTCAGGTCCGGTACACGTCACCGCACGTGACCCGTGCACGTGGGGTGGTGGGCATTTTGCAGGGACCCCCCTGGGAGTTTGTCTATTTCGTTTCAGTCCATGAACTTTTTAATTAAGTTGTAATATTTTGGTAAAATTGCATCTGAGCACCTGGACCTTAGAGAAATTGCAAAAATACCCTTGCTAGGTCACGTGCCCAGTATGTGCGAGTTGGATATTTTGTAGTGAACCCCCTCGAGGTTTGGGTATTTATTTTTAGTCCAAAAAATTGTATTTAACGTTATATAATTTTAGAAAAATTGCAAGTAGCCCTTGGACTTCTGTGTATTTACGTTTAGGCCCTTGCTAGTATTGAATTTTTGCTTGGATGTTTGCATTTGTTTCATGCATCATTTTAACTCAGAAAATTACCAAAAAAATACCATAGGTTCCTTGCATTGTAGTTTAACGCCATATTTTTAATTTGCATTTTTATTGCATTTTCATATTAACTAAAAATCAAAAATATGCATTTTCAGCACTGTTTGCATTAGAAAATACATAAAAATTACAAAATTCTTTTAAAAATTCTAAAAAAAATTATATTTTGTGTGTCTTCGCTTATTTTATCTTTTGACCAAAAATCCCTAAAAAATTACAAAATAAAAACACTAAAAATAGCAAAATTCTCAAAATCTTCATAAAAACCTAAAAAATTCATAAAAAACTCTAAAAATTATGTTTCGAGCCTCTAAATTTTCCTTATCTTATTATCTATCTATAGAAATTAATTTGACATTTGTTCACTTCTATTTGCTATTTTATTTCTACATTTTTGTCCCGCATATATATTGTATTCACTGTTTTCAGTATTTTTGCCTCTCAAAAATACCAAAAAATTAAGAAAAATATAAACAATCACAAAAACATTAGAAAAATATAAAAAGCCCAAAAAGGTTTTATTTCCTGTATTTTGAGCATTTTCCCCTATTTTTATCCCTCTCTTATCTCTAGTATACATACACATTCCTTATATACATTATATCTTTATTAAAAGAAAAAGAAAATATAAAAATACAAAATATAAAAAGAAAATACAAAATCAGTAAATTAAAAACCCAAATATAAAAATATAAAATCAAAAATGAAATAAAAAACTATAAAATTAAAACCCACAAAAATTTGCATATTTGAAGGCAATTGATCTTACATTCACACTCTGTGCATTTTTGCCTTGTTCTATCCTGCTTGCTCCCTGTGTTTGACACTCTACATACTTGCACTATACCCATATTTTGTAGAGTTATAATAAATTTTAACTCCTCACTTTGATTTCTATTGCTTGATATTATTTGTGGGTTAATTGTTGATTAAATCCGGATTTCTGAGCTGTCAACGCATCGACTGTGTTCCCGCCTTGTGTGGAATATACGATCAGCTTATTTTCACATTAATCAGTTACCACTGAATCTCTTAATGAGCATAAAATATTCGTCTACCGATCCGTCTCAATTCCTTTTTGACTTAAGTGAGAAAACTAAGATAGGAATCGAGAAAAACCAATGCACGATGAAAATAATGATGTATGTTCAGTTAGATGACTTGTAGTTCTTCCCCGTGTTCTTCATGTGGGATGCATAATAGACTTGAATTTACTTTAAAAGAATGCAACCGATGAAAATGCTCCAAAGCATATAGTTGTATTAGCGATCAAGAATTGATTTAAAATTTGGCTAAGTTGAAAGATCTAGAGTTCATTTTGTTAGTGAAAATATGTGGCCTAAAAATTACGAGCACGATCAGAAATAAATAACTTAAGCTAGTATATATGCACCTAACTTCTACTCCATTCAAGTTGGATTCCAACCACATAGAAGCAGTTGAAAGAGACCCGCACCCCTAGAAATTTCAAACCAAATTATCACAGATATTAGGGTTCAGAGTGACTCTGAAACTAATGCAGAAAATAAAACTATTCTAACTCTCTCATATAAAATTATTTTAATAGTCTTCTTCGCATATTCTTAATTTTTGTTCAAAAAAATTTGCTTCGAGTTATCTGCAAAGAGAGAAAATGCGAGTAGTATCTACAATGAGAGAGAAATGCAGAAAATGAAATTTAATGAAAAACAAAAAATAAAAGAAAATAGACATGAAAATAACAATCATAATAATTAATTACAAACATAATCTAAAACCATAAAGATACGTTGTTCCGCAGCAACGGTTCCATTTGATGAATGTATATTCCACCTCTTTAATAGTCGATGATTGTAGTATAGGAGGTCAAAAATGATTCATCAAAAACCACAAATTTTAAATATTGTGGAGAATTATTTACTTGGTAAGTATACAAAGGTTGAATACATGGAACGGTGATTTTTAGTTGCATGGTTCAAAATAAATGTAAATAATTAACTCACTGTGATATTAATCTTTATGTCAGATAACAAAGTAAAAAATAAAAGGAATGAAATATGCAATGCAAAATAGTGGAGTCCAAGATCTGTGATTTTTCTTTCTTTCAATCCTCAATTAAAATGATCAGGTAATACTCGAATGTAATCATAGATCAAAAGAGGTTAATACGAGAAATTTATCCAGATAAAATCCAAGATGCAAGTGAGAAGAATAATTAACGAAATAAGAATCATGTAATTTAAAGATATCGATGATAATCCGCAAATAGAGACCTCAGATTTTTCTCGTAATTTAATCCTCAAATATGTGATCAACTAATCCAAGAGAATGAATCGCTTATTTCTCCTTAAATAAGTCCCTACATATTAAATTGATAACAAAAACGCGCAAACATTACAAAAGTTATCCTGCATATATCAAAATCGATAATTATGAACGAAGAGCTTCTGATCTATTCATAAGACATATAAGATGATAGAGCACATAAATAACTTCAAAATAACATATTGTGCACAAAACTTGGAGTTCCAATGAGAAATATATGATGAAATCAAGTTTTGGGGACTAAAATACAATAAAAATAAATAATTTCTACTCAAAATAGCCCTTGGTGGACTTATCCATAATATGAAAAACCTACAAGTGGTCTAGTGTAATTTTCCCACACTCGCATGCATGGGGCACATGACCTTGCTAGGTGGGGACCTCCTTGCTATTTTTTGAACTAGCGGGGCTCGATCGCAATTTTCCTAGTAAGCCACGTATAGGGCATGTGACCTTGCTGGGTAAGGGTGCCTTTGTAATTTTAGAGGAGGTCAGGGGCCTCTCTACAATTAACCCCTCCATGCATGCGCTACACGTTCGTGTAGGCTTGGATATGGCTTCGGGTGCAGGGCAGTGATACGAGGCCCCGAGACAACACGTGGATCCCTCTCACCGCTTCAGGTGTCGCCATGGCATATGGCTCGGACAGGGTTTGGAGCTGGTCAACGTGGTGAGGTTCTAACCTTCCGATTTGGATCAGACAACCAAGGTAGTGAGGGTTCAGAGGAGCTTGAGGGTGGCATCGCACGACAGTCATCGGGCGGAGATGCAGCGTAGTGGGCCTGATCTGTGGCGAGGGTAGTGGAGCTCGACGGTGAAGAAGCAGTCAAGTCTGGTCAGGTAGAGCAGTCTTCACCTCCATCGACACATGACTGGAGGTGTAAAGATCAGAGTCGATGGCGTTGGAGGGTGATTTAAGGCGCATCGGTCGATGAAGACGATGAGGAGAGTGACAGTGGAGCAGTAGAACGAGGCCTCGTGAGGAGGGCATACATCTCTCGGTCGACACATGGATGAGAGTCGAAGCCAAGGTGGTGCGAGGAAGGAGGAGCTATGTCCTGAGATTGGGTCGTGCGGTGGAGGTGGAGAGGCAGAGCGAAGATCGGCCTCTATTGTGTGGGCAGTTGATGAATCTCGGATTCATCACTCTAAATCTCATTTATTAAGCTCAATTCCCTCAAAATCAACATCATATATGCATCTATTCTGCATAATTAGCATTCATGCATGTTTTTATAAAAATGGCATTTTATCCATAATTTCTGCACAAATAAGGAGCTAAAAATCCAAGCCAAAAATGACCTGTAAATAGCCTAACTTCCCAGATTTTTAATATCTTCATGCTAACTCCGAATGATCCAAAACCACGTCCATTGTGTACATATCACTAAATAGAATAAATGAAAAATACAAAAAAATCACTAACCCAAATAAGTGGACCGAAAACCCAAAACCTAATTTCAGGATTTTCGGACTAAAAGCCCCATATCTTCCCCATCCAGTATCCGATTTGATCCTACTCACTTTTGAACTAATGCACACTCAATTACCTTCAAAACAAGACCAAGTTCAAGTGAATCGGAGCTCGTATGTGAAAGTTGGGTTTTGGGCCTCTTTTGTACATTGTATATTTTAGCGGTTTTCTGACCTATATTCTATGTACATATTCTTTTTATTAATAAAAATCCAAAAAAATAGATTTAGATGTATTTTATTTATCTTTGATTTCTCTATATTTTTCTGGATTTTTATCTTGTTTAAAAATGACAAAAAATAGAAAACCCAAAAATCAAGGTATTCTATGTACATGGGATACCCCAAAAATTCACTTTTTACATGTGACCGATTTTGGCTTTGATGTTTTAAAGAAAGTTGTAGATCTCGTCGAGACGAGCATTTTCGTAAAGGAACTTTTTCGATCTGAGGTCATCTACTATTTATTATTGATTTTTCAATGTATTTATCTGGCGATTTTTCTGGTGCTGACATGTGGCAGCCCCAGAGGCCACCACATGTCAGCCATTTTTGGCTTTATTTTTTATTCGTTTTAATATAATAATAATAATAATAATAATAATAATAATAACCCATGCACGTGCATCGCACGTGCCTCCCAGCACGTGCTCCGCACGTGCCCCATCTCTTCACACGCCCTTGCCACGTGGCGCATTTACGACCGTCCGATCTTGGCCGATCGGACGGCCCTTGACTCTCGTCTTCAACCTCACGCAGCCCCCCCTGAAACCTCCATAGCTGCTACTTCCCGCAACCACCGCTCCTGCCCCCTTTGATCGGTCCGCCCCTGCTCTTCGTCCTCCTCTGGCACTGCCTCCCCCCAAACCTCGCAACGACCGCCGCCTTCCTCCGTTATCCTTGCAACTGACCTCCACCGTTGACCCCGCTCTCTCCGCAAGTACCCCCGTGCTCTCCGCTCCATCCAACCACCTCCGCACTCTTCGCGACCACCGACCCCCGCTCGACTAACGACTCCATCGCCGTCCTCTTCTTCATGCCCTATTTAAAAGCCTCGACCACCCCCAGTCCAAGGCATCCGCCGGTTGCATTACATCGCGACGGAGCTCGGTGGTGACAGCCCGAGCTCCTCTTTCCTTCCCGACGAGATCCGAAGCCTCCCCCTGCTTCGTTGCAGTGCGGCCTACTCCGCCTACTACCGTGCTCCGGTCTTCATCGGCTATCGAGCCCCCAACGATCATCAACAACGCCTACTCTCACCAACTACGTCTCCGGCCAACTTCGATTCCAGCAACTTCTCACCAACGCATCTTCATCGAGCTTTGCCTTCGTTATCGGCAACTCCGTTCATCTTCTCCGATAACGCATCAACCCCGCCTCCGCAGTCGCCTTCACCGACATCGACTCCATCTTCGACGTAGAGTTCCCTCGACCACCTTTGTCCACGACATCGGCAGCTCCGTCGACCACCACCGCACCGCTGGCTCACCTCCGCCAGCGATCGGGCGTTAACCCCGAGGCTCCCCACGCACGTGCGAGGCACGCGCGCCGGGAGAGAACTTCAACCTGCCCCAGGGGTTACGTGCCTAGCACGTGATCCCTTGGTTATTTTGCAACTCCACCCCCGAAGGAATTCCCATTTGCACTACAATCCAACTCCAGAAGGTCACGTGCAGTGCACGTGACCCCCTGACACATTTGCTAATCCGCCCCTCGTCTGTTCTGGTAATTACTTTTAGGTCCCCCATTGCACTTTTGTTATTTATTTTGTTTGCATCTGTACCCCTGTCTTTGTCATTCATTTCATACCTCTACATTGTAATATTTTATTTATCAAAAATTGGCATATTGTTTCTCACTTAATTCTCTGCGTCTGGACATATTGTGGATATTTTCATGATTGATGGGTAATTAATAAATAATTGTTTTGTGGAAATTTGCAAAGTTTACCCAATTTGTGCTCTAAATTTTGTAATTGACTAATCGGTGCTCTAAAAATCCTCGAAAAATCATATATTGTAGAGTTAGTTGTGCTTGACATTGTGCCCAAAAAGATTTGCATTCGCATGCATATTTTGCCCTGTAAAAATCATTTTGCATTCACTATTTAATTTTTAATAGGTATTAGATCTCTAATTTTTGAGGTTTAGGATTTTTCTGATATTAATCACCTAGTGGTAGATCTTAGATAATTTTGGTCCTCGAAAATAAGTAGGTTTGATAGTTATTATAATTAAATTTTGAAAATCATTTTGTTTGCATTTAAAAATTCATAAAAAAATTCATTTTGCATCCAAAAATTCCAAAAAAAATTACAGTGCATTCATTTCATCATAATCTACATTGTGGCCAAGTTTTGTATTTTTCGGACATCTTTTGAACATACCCGATATTTTAGTCCCTAAAATAGGCCAAATTGCATCTTGCATCCCTTATTTGCATTAAAAAAATTCCAAAAAAAGACCGCCTCGAAAGCCGTATACAAACTTGATAAACACAACTCTAAGTTGTTCCTTTGCTTCCTTGTGATCGACCTTGAGACTTGCCCAAGTAAAATAAAAATAAAACCACTTGATTAAAAATTGAATGATATTTGTGGTTATTTCTTGATTGATTCTGATCGCCCCCTACAACGAACGACACATTATTCTATTTTTCACTCACAAGTAAAAACAACTTCTTAACTCAGCATTTCCGGACTCGTTAGATGGCGCCGTTGCCGGGGAGGCAAACGACTTAGTTTGTGTTTAGACATTTTTCGCTCGATTTTCCGCATTCGGGTAGTCTGACCCCCAAATTTTTCATTGTGGATACCATTTTATTTCCAACATTTATTTTTCAGCATTTATTTCGCTTGTTCTATTTTCTGAGTCACGCTCTTACACAAATCTCTCTTATTTTTCTTGCGAGGTACCCGACGTACGTGGAGCGGTTTTCAAGAAACTAACGCATCTTCACCGACATCTGTAAAGCCGCAATTAACCTAAGATCGAGTCGAGTCGTGAGAGAGCGTAGAGTTTAGGTTTTTAATTTCTGCAATTTTATTTACTTGCTCATTTACATCGGTGTCCGTTTGGATTCTCGCGTGTGTAAAAAGACTCTGGACTCTATTTGTTGTGTGTCGTGGCCTGTTTCACTCTCCGGTGAGGGTGTGGGGCCCGACTTGAGTGGAGAGTAGGATAGACCTGTACATACGGCTCTTAGAGCATTTATATTTTTGCTTGTGCTCGTAGGATCTAAGACCACACTGCACTTTAACTAAGACGCACATTAGATCGTTCAACTTAGCCAAAAAAATTTAAATCAATTCTTTCCCGCTAATAGAACTTTCTGCATAGTTGCGGTTTTCATCGGCTTGCATTCATTTAGAATAATTTTTCAATTCTGTCTAGCATCCCACATGAAGATTGCGAGGATTCACTGTAAGTCTTCTAACTGAGCATTCATCATAGTTTTCCGCGTGCATCGACTTTTCCCGAACTCCTCTCTCTTGTTTTATCACATAATTTTAAACGAAATTGGGACTGAACGGTAGACGTGCATTTGTGCTCATATAATTTTTTCAGTGATCGCCTCATTAAAATTGGGACTGCTAAATATAGCCGATCTTAAGAACCCATAAAATCAAGAATTTTTGCGGGAGAGCGACCCCGACCTTGGATGATTATATTTTTATGAGTGAGCGAGAGACGACATTTAAGGCTAGAGCCCAAATCCGAAATTTCAGCTCGCTAAATTTTTGCCAAGATTGATTTATCACCAACTAAAATTGAAAAGATAATAGTCGAACTCGTACGGCTTCATTGTGTGCGTTGGTGAACCTGGGGTTTGAATTGTGTTTGCATTGGTGTGCATGAACCGTTTTCAAGATCAACAGCCGCAAATTTGATAAAATTTCTCTTGACTATCCAGTGCAATCATCTCTCTCCTTTCTTGATTTAAAATTCACCATGGAATTCTTCTCCAATAACTCTTGTAGACCCAACCCCTCATTCCTTTCAGCTCTTTCAAAAATAGCCGAACGTTTATCCGAGAATCCATCAGAGCTATACTATGAAAATGAATTCGTATCGGTTAGACCCAAAACACCTCCCCCTCAACCACCAATAAATCCATCTCCCTCTGCTAATCCAACCTGTTTCATGAATGAAAACCCTTTGTATTCAGAGCTGACAAACCAACAAATGATTGAGGGCTCTACTTCTTCATTTATCAATCCTCTTTACGCTGATCATACAATTCATCCTTCATACTCGGTAAATGTCAATGCATCATTCATGGGAGATGATAACCACATGATCGAATTGAACACTTCTTCACCTCTTCCATCGATCTTGAACACCAATGAAAAATCATTATCTTGGATTGAACATAACACCCCCTCTTCACTCATACAGAGGATTGGGCTGACCACATAGGAACACATCAACTCTGTATGCTGACTCCACAATATCGAGGTCCGACCACTCAAAGAATTGAACTCCCCTTGGACCAACTCCACATACCTAAACCATATGAGCAGCCACCTTCCATGATTATTGAGGAGATACTTTCAGAAAACGATGATCATATATCGGATATTTCAAGAAACCCCTCTCCTAGTACATATAGATAAATGGAAGAGGACATTCAATTACAAAAACATACCCAAACTGCTCCCATACTTGGTCATGAAGAGATTTTGGATAATATTTTGAGGATGAATAAGAAATTTGATTTAATGGAAGATAGATTTCAAGAACTTACCGATCGATTAATTTTATTCTCTGGTAGCTCGGACATGAAAATGAATGAGAAAATGATTGGATCTGAAACTGAAAATTTTGAGGATATTCAGGGACCTAGGGACAATTCTGACAATATCACTTCTACATATTACTCCCCTAGAAATAACTATGTCGCTGACTATCGCTCTGAATATGAAGGCCCCTTTTCATCTGAAGAACACACCACATCCCCACACCACACGGAAAATACAAAAAATGGAAATATTTGAAAATCACAAAAATTGAAAATCCAGAAAATTTCATAAAAATTGAGACTGAAGACGATCTGAGGAATTTGGATCCGACTGTACGGGAAGCAATGGAAAAACGCTTGATGTTTGAATTTCCCTTTATACAGGCCATTAAACACTTTCCCGACCTCAAAAGATTTTTAATGGACAAATTGATGAATAAAAAGTCGGGTAGGATACGAACAAAGACCGAGAGACATATCTTGTCAATGGCCTCCTCCTTGGTGTTGAGGAGAAAAAACCAAGAGCCGCATAGTGAATCGGTTGCCCAGATTTGACTGTGAAATCAAAGACACAATTTTCACCCATGCTCGGATTGATGACAAATCACCAATCAATATTCTCCTGACATCTGTATTTCACGAACTCAAAGTCGGACCGATTCGGAAGATACGAGAGATTATTCAATTGGCGGATCGATCGATAAAACGGTCGAGAGGAATCATTTCTATCATCATCAAATTCCAAGGTGCTCCGCTCAAAGTAGAATTCATTATCATTGATATTGAGCATCAAGGAGAATTCACCCAGTCTACAATCATTCTCGGAAAGCCGTTCTTGGCATTGGCCAAGGCAATTATTTACTGTGAGACTCGGGAAATCAATTTCACAGCATTGGAAGCACTTAGATCTGACCATATCTTTGAGGAACCACGATTTTCGGAGGCAACCCATGAAGTCCCCGATAACCGTAACCATGAAACGGTAGAAGAGCCCTACCCTGCAACCACACCTGAGATAGCGGTTGTTGATGAGACTATTGGTTTAGAGAATCTCCCTCCTGCTCCATTCCCAGCCGCTCTCACCATGGAGAATCATGTATATGAATCATATGATCCGGAGACATGCATGGGCACACCCTGGGTCAACCTACTCTGACTACATGGATTATATCAACTCGACACAGGAATGCTCCAACATCGAATCAATTGAGAAAGAACATGTAGAGACTCTCCCCAGTATTTCAATTCCCGCGGATCTCAAAATAGACAAATCCTTCTTCTATGATCCTGAGACATATGCATGGTCACA